>BPLQ01008533.1:0-197659 GCA_021605075.1 Caerostris darwini
TTTGCTCGAAATAAACGTGATTTTCTCTACAGAGACATCCCTGAAACCTACCAACAATTATTACACTGGCCAGTATTGTTGTAAAACAAAACATAACAAAAAATTACCTTTTTTATGATATGACTTGGGGCCTGAATGGCCGAGTGGCTAGCACTCTGGTGCTCGGTACCACAGATTTTAGTTCGAGTCCCGTCGATGCCATGAACGTTTGTAGTGGTTCGGTACCGTAGGTCCCGGTCTTATAGGATCGTAGAGCGTTGCGGAGGTATTATTACTCTGAGTCCTTAGCTTATCCTCAAGCTACAAGCACCTCCTGGGTAGTGCTAAGTAAGTAACGTCTGTGCAGCGCTTACCTTAAGGCATCCAAGACAATTGTCTAAGTGTTTTCCAGCTGCAAAAAAAATTATATGACTTTTATACACAAAATTTTAACTTTCTTGAGGACATTACACATTTTCCTTCATAATTTTCATGCACATAATTAACAAAATATAGGTTATGTCTAATCCTCATTGTCCAGCAATGCGGTACAGACATCCCATGATATGGATGGAGAGAAGGGGGCAGCTTCTGTTGTGATGGAACACCCGTAGGTAGAAGTCTGACTTGGCTCCGAGTAGCTGAAGAGGGAGGGCTGGGTACAACCGTATACCTTACATATCTTATGGGAGAATACTCACACCAGATAGTCCGACTCACGAGGCAAGATTTTGAACATCACAAACACCATCCAATCTCTTCACTTTTTTGGAAGCAGTGTCTACAACAAAGCGACCAGCGAATTGACCCACGTTGTCACTGAGTCACGAGTCGGACACAAATTATACATAATATCGAATTAACAAATTAATTCCATCTGTAACTGCCCGCATTTTAAAAGTGAAACTATTTTTTGGTGTCATGTTTAAGGACATACAAATCAATGGAGTTCAATGGACAATTCTCAGATAATTCTTGTCGTGGTATTGTAAACAATGAAAAACTATCTGACACATATACAAGATTAATAAAGGTATAATAGTATAAGGAACCAAAACGTAAAAGAAGCAATAATTTATGTTTTTTTTTTTCTCATTGAATAATACATCAAATATACAATATTTTTTCACCGCATTGAATATTGTATATTTGATGAAGCAATGTATACAATACATTGAAGAATACAATACATTGTGGAATGCACTATTTTTTTCACTGATCTACTAATTGAAACATTACAACACTGTAAGTTAACAGTGCATTCATCATGTTCAAGAAAATCGCCTTTGAAATCACAAACATACCACCTCCAGTCACATTGGGGGGTTGTCCCTTATGCTTCCCAACAGTAAGAAAAACGACAACATGGACTTGTCCTTTTCTTTCGAAATAAAAAGGGATTGCTGAGACACTTCATCGGAATACTCCAGACCGATCTTCTTTAGTTCCTCATAGACAGCAGATCCGCTCATTGTAACTTGGTAAAACATGTACACCAAAACCACGAAATTCCAGACAGTGAAAACCGTCACCAAATCTGAGCTCAAGGATTGTTCTTTAGAGATCGCTATGCTGATGGTGATGAAAATCAGCGAACTGATCATGCAATACTGTAAAAAGGCACACAAGTTCAAAGCTGCCACTGCTTCCACAAGTGAAACAACTGCATTGAAAAGTTTGATGTCTTTGGTTATGAACTTCGCCCGTTCAATTTCTGTTTTAAGTTAACGCGGTAAGATTTTATTAACATGGCAACTTTTAGGTAAATGATGTCACATAACAAAGTGACCGTAGCGCAGGTTATTGTAGAAAATATCAGAGATAATACAATCAAACATAAACACATTTCGTCAAGTCCAGGATATACGGTAAACGGAAATACCACGCGCGTTTTATAATGCGTCCATTCTTGTACAAAAAAATAATACGTCAGTCCAGATATATGTATAGATATCGACACTAAGAAAATTATAACTTTCCTGTGTACATCTTTGTTCCTAACATAATATTGTGCATTCAAAATTGTTGACATTCTGCACAACTTGTCGAGAACATTATTTACTTCGTATCGCTTGGAATATAGAACAATTTGAAGAATAATTCCCAAGATGCTAGTGGAGTAAAAACTCAATGCAACATACGAAGGCACCAATTGATGCTGGAAACAAATGCCGATCACAAATGCCAATAATCGTAAAACGCGCATTGAAATTTGCCATAATTTTATAATGCAACTCTGATTATATTTTGATTCTTTTCTTGAAATCGAAATAGTAGTTATTATTGTCACCATCATACGAATCTTATCCCAAGTGTTTTGATTTGTATTCATTTTCAAAAATTTCTGGTTATTATTTGCCACCATTGCACAAATTCTATTTCTTCAGGCTTTGATTTGAATTCAAATGCACTTTCATGAATTTCTGTAGAAATCATTGAAATTCTTGGTTATTATTTGTCACCATTACGCAAATCCTATCTCATACGTTTTGATTCGAATTCAAATTCACTTTCATGAATTTCTGGTAGAAATCAAAACTCCTGGCTAGTACATGCTACACAAACCAAACCTCGTACGTTCTGATTTGAATTCAAATTCAACTTCATGAATTTCAAGTAGAAACCATTAAAATTCCTGGTTATTATTTGTCACCATTACACAAATCCAATCTCATGCTTTCTGATATGAATTCAAATTCAATTTCATGAATTTCTGGTAGAAATCATTAAAATTCTTAGTTCTTATTTGTCACCAATACACAAATCCAATCTCATGCGGCCTTGATTTGAATTCAAATTAATTTTCGTGAATTTCTGGTAGAAATCATTAAAATGTCTGGTTATTATTTATCACCATTACACATATCCAATACACATATCCAATTTCATTCAGTCTTGATTTGAATTCAAATTCACTTTCATGAATTTCTGGTAGAAGTCATTAAAACTCCTGATTATTATTTGTCACCATTACACAAATCCAATCTCATGCATTCTGATTTGAATCTAAATTCACCTTCATGAATTTCTGGTAGAAATCATTGAAACTCCTGGTTATTATTTGTCATCATTACACAAATACAATCTCATACGTTCTGATTTGAATCTGAATTCACCTTCATGAATTTCTGGTAGAAATCATTGAAACTCCTGGCTAGTCATCATTACACAAATCCTAGCTCATACGTTCTGATTCGAATTCAAACTCACTTTCATGAATTTCTTTTAGAAATCATAAAACTCCTTTTTTATTATGTGTCAGCAATACAGAAATCCCATCTCATGCTTTCTGATTTGAATTCAAATTCATTTGCTAATAGAAATCATTAAAATGCCTGGTGTTATCCATTATTAATGCGTTGTATTATAGGAAAATTTTTAACCAAATTTCAGCTAGAAGCAGTTTTGAATTATGCATAAGAATCGTAATTTGGTTTTGAAATCCGTGGTTAAAAGTATATTTCTTAAACTATTGTCCATAATTTACTGCGTTGGACTTCGTTGCTGATTTTTAGAGAAAATTATTTTTATTGATTTAATAAACAGCAGAAATTTTTCCTCTTTTTGTTTATGTTATTTTCCTTTTATTGTTTATGTTGTTTATAAAATAAAGTTAACTTTTTTATGTTAGAAAATTAAAAGCTAATATGGCTTTTGTTAATACAGTCTATTTTGTTATCAAATATCTTTTCTTTTTTAAAAAAAGCTTTTAATACATGGCCATGCTTATACTTTAATGGCTAACGATTTTTTAAAAGCAATTTCAATATTTTTGGACGTTAATTATTTTGACAAAATATTCAAAGGCAGATCGATTCTCTCAATATTTTTGACAACAGACACACAAAAAAAGGTATAATAATTACTCGGAAATTTATTTACAATGAAAATCAATAATCCATTTGCTCTACACGAAAAATAGTATTACATAATTGCCTTTTATGTCATAATAGGTATTAATGATTTTTTCAAACTTTTTATTCTGAAATCGGAAACATAGTTAATGATTATTTCGCTTTTACTTCGAAACTAATTATATTTCAGATTTTAAAAATTAAGAATTTCTTCAATAATTTAATAATTGCCATTGTTACCAATTGCAGAGAAATTGTGATAGCATTGTGATTGTGATAGAGAAATTGTGATAGAAATTGTGAAATATGATTTATAAGATGTGAAAGAATAAGACATACATAATTATATATACAAAGAAGAAAAGCAAATAACACAAAGCAAAATTTTCTTTCTTTCTCTTTTAAACATTCACTTTCTTTATGCCGCTTAAAGCGGCCTTTATTAATATACTTTGGAACTTCTTTTTGATGCCGTTTCATTTTCCCCTTCTTCATGTATCTTAAGTTCAAATTTCAACTTATTGCGAAGAGTGATTCTTTTTTGACAGCATTTTGAAAGTGAGTCTTTAATTGTAATCACCCTGTATAAAAAACATTGTTGTTTCTAGCATTTATTTAATTATTTAGTATTATAAATATAAAGAAATGGTTGCCCAAAATTATGACTGAAATTTAAATAATATTTGTCAAAAATAATATATCCATGATATTTTATATTCGAATTTTTTAATATAAAATTTAAAATTATTGAGCATATATTCGAGATTCAAAAACCTTAACCATCATTTCAGAAATACTCTTCAGAAATACAAGATCGTCTGAATTATATGTCTAATATTTTTTGTTTGGTTTCGAAATAAAATCAAATAAAAGTTAAATAATTCTCCTTAAAAGGTGGTTATCTTTATAATTTTGAATTTTATGCAATCAGAGAAAAAAAAAGAATAAGAAAAAAAAAAAATTTTTTATTTCTTTTTCTTTATTTTTTCGCGTAAAATTAAAATATTTTTCTACTTTATGGTCACAAGAAAATTCAAATGTCAAATTTCTTATTGAATAAACACTCCAACTATATTATATATATATATATATATATATATATATATATAAATAAAATAAAAAAAATTTTATTTTTTATTTTTTATGTAAGCCTAGAATTTTTTTATATAGAAGCAAATCTTGATTATCACAAAATTTAAAATGAATATTGGTTACTGTCTTTCCAGCAGTAAACAGAAAATTCAACCAGAAATCGCGCTGAAACTCATTCGAAAATTTATAAACATTGAGGATATTACATCAAGTTTTTAAAAATTATTTTTAATCAGTTTTGTTACAAAACCTACTCGGCCAATTAAAAAAAAATCATTCTTATTTTTAGTTTAAAAAAATAATTTTATATATTTTATCACTAAATTTTTTGGACATTAATATATAAACAATAAACCTGTTGCTGCACCTATAAACTATAAACCTATGTTGTGCACATTTAATATCCTCATTTATTTAACATATAAAAACTGAGTCTACGGACTTGGTTTTACAAAGAAATAATTTTGAGGAGAATTTCACGAGCTACTTTTTATAAAGATACTGCATGTCATAGTGTTAGAACAAAGATAGAGTGTTGCTAAAACTTTTTCTACAGCTCTGAAATTTGCTCCCGATATATGATGCAGAAGAAGGCCTGCTAATTAGCTTGGTAGCATTTATGCAGATTATACCCCCTCTCAAAAAAAAAAAAAAAACAGCAACTATATTAGATATATTTGAATTTGGCAGGGGTAAATTTGGGACTTATCGAGAATGAAGATTGCACTTCAGACTATTTTTTCTCCTAATTTGACCTTTGCTCATTCTGTTTTATTACATGCAACTGATTTCATCAACATCTAAATTTTTGATATTTTTCATTTTATAATTTTATTAAATACTTCAAAGGGCATGAGACCACCGCTATGTTTCAACATTTTACAAAGAAGGAACTAGTGGCCGCTACGCGGCCAAGGATCTCCGTAATAATCTATAATAAGAAATAACCCTTCAGATAAAGGAAGCCCCAGTGTTATAAATAAAATTATATGTCTTTTATAACCACCGATAAGTTATAAATTTATTTAAAAAAAAAAAAAAAAAAAATAATAACTAGATTTCTAAAAGTGTTCGTTTAAAATTATATACGTAATTGCTAGATGGCGATACCAGAGAACATACGATAGGAACGGATTTTTCAGAAAAGGGAGGAGCAAAATTAATTTCTTGAGCCTTTTCTGAAGTTACTTCTTTTGTCGAGATCACAATTTTTCTTCTCAGTTTGTATGAAAATTATTTCACAACTATGAAAATAATTCTGAATAATTGAAAATAGTCCCATCAAAGAACGTGCTTAGTAAATATTCTGAACGAATGACGTCACTTAAATTTTGAGATTGTGAAATACCTACATTTTTAGCTTTGATGTTTTTATATTTTCATACAAAAATGAAATACCATGTTTTCATAAATAGTCACTATACATAAAAAAAAAGTTGTAATCATTCGAGCTCGGAAAAAAAAAAAATGTGTGTTGGATCTACGATTATAAGAAACTACTTTTATGAAATAAAAATCTGGCAATAATCATTTTGGCGCTTTGTTTTGATGCAAATTACGAAACTGAAATGTGCTTTTCTTTTTATTAGTTATGCAACGTAAAACATTTTAAGTCAAATAATTCTCTTCACTGATTGCAATATTTTATATTTAGTATTGTTACAGTTTGGTATTTGTGTTACGTTTTGTTTATTAAAGAAAATATTTTCGAATTTAGTAAAGAAATATTGCAAAATGTCTGTTTCAAAAAATCCTGAAGAAATTTCTAAACATAAAAGCGATTCTCATGACAATCATGAATCAAGGCTCAAAAGTTATTTTCAACAAGCCATATCTTACACTTTAGATCGATTTCTCTCATACTTCAAGTAAGTAGTTAAAAAAAAAAATTTTTTTTTTTTTTTTTTTTTTTGTTTATTTTCTTCCTATGTCGTTGCAATTAAAGTTTGGGGAAATTATTAATCAATTCTTTGAAATTGTTTTATTTGGAAAGAATTTTGCCTAACACAATACCTATCGTACGTGCATCGTAATCAAAGTTATGGGCCTGCATGATCTTATATCAATTTACATAGAGCAGGGTTTTCTCCCCCAAATCTTTGATATACCATTTGAATTTTTTCAAAATGCAAAAAATCGTACAAAAAATAATAAATAAAACAACAGTAGGTTCATTAAGAATTGTAAATAATATAACAGGGCATAAAGGGGTACAAATTAAATTATACAATTAATTTTATACAAAGAGCAAAAATTATTTTAATATCTTAGAATATTTAATATGTAAGAAATCAAAAGGCATATATTGTAATGAAATATTTAGTAAAAGAAGTTAGTTAAAAATAGGGATTTTTAAAACTTGCATGAAATATGTGTTGCTAAATATAACGAATGACCAATATCAAGTCACATGCTCATTAGAGCATTTTGAATTGTCTGACTTCCAAAATATAAACAAATTATTGTTTCAATATCCTCAAAATAGTGTCTAAAGAGTAGTTTATGTTCATAAAAGTTAATTTAACCATCATTTAATAGACTTCTCTGTCTGAATTGGGTAGTGCCTCTTGTGGTATTTCAACAATTGATTCTTCATAAATTTATTAAATATTCCTGTCAGTAATGAATTTGAAAGTTCTTGTAGGGGTTCTGCACTTTAGGGTTCCAATTTTGCCAATACTCTTTTCCTCACCAAATGGAATAACCAAAACCAGAATATTTTGTAAGCGCAGTGGCCATTCTGTTTGTTTAGGAGGGGACATGACAAAAATCACAAGCTATATACAATGCTATATAAACAAATGGATCCTTAAGTGCAAAAGTATTCCTTTCTTTTAGTTTTCTAATTCTAGTTCTTATAGTTCTAATTTTTCCAGAAATTCAAAAAAATTTGATGCTGTTGTAACAGCTTAAACTTGATTCTTAATTTTTATATTTTTTATGAAGTAGTTCCAAATGGTAGGATTACCTATTGAAAATTTTCAAACGAATTTTTACTTTCATACAAGACTGCCTTTTCTTTATATTTATATATATCAGGTAATGGAGTGGCTGGCGTTTTGGCTGGCGCTCTGCTACCACAGGTTATGGGTTACAGTCCCAGCAGTGCCATGGATGTTTGTAGTGGTTTGGAATCCACTTTAAACCATATGTCCCAGTCTAATGTGATCTCAGAGCGTTGTGGGGGTAGTGTGTTCGTAGCCTATCTTCAAAGCTACACATGCAGTTGCTTATGGCATAAAGACTGTCTCTGTATTGCTAGCTGCATTAGAACAACTTATGCATCAGGTATGGCTAGCTACACTTCCTTTGAAAGCCATATTTCAGGAACTATTATTTAATAGCCATTTATTCATTTAAAAAGACATTTTGTTAGGCCAATGTTTTCTAATTAAGAGTTCATGCTCATCTGGGATGTTTCGAAAAGATCACTTAGGTGAAATTATAGGCAATTGTGATTTTTGCTGTATCTAATTTTTTGTTGCATTTTTTTTAAAAATAGTGTTGATATTTTGGATATTCTATTATTTTAATAGGTCCATTTGATATAGTTTTAAGTCAATTAATTTAAACTGCTTTATTGTCAAATTAAGAGTCGAAAGGAAAAGGAAAAAGTTGTAATGAAATATTTAATAAATAAAGTTAGTTCAATTCTACTTTTCCCTGAAATTCAAAAAAATGTAGGCACTGTTGTAACAGCCTAAACTTGATTTTTTTTTTTTTTTTTTTTTATTTGGTATAATGTAGTTCCAAATGGATAGGGAATTGGAAATTTTCAAGCAAATTTTTACTTTCATACAAGGTTTACCCTCTCTTTATATATAAAGAGATGCCAGTCCTTGTATGTATATATATATATACACACACACATCAGGTATGGCTAGCTAGTCTTCCTTTGAAAACATGTGAGGAACTATTATTTAATAGCCATTTATTCATTTAAAAAGACATTGTGTTACCTCGGTGTTTTCTAATTAGACTCCATGTTCATCTGGAGTGTTTCAAAATGATCACTTTAGGTGAAATTATAGGCATTTGTGGTTTTGCTACATTTATTTTTTGGTTACATTTTTTTTTTTAAAAATTGTGTTGATATTTTTGATATTCTATTATCTCAATAGGTCTATTTAATATAGTTTTAAGTGGATTAATTAATTTAATATCTGTTTTCAATTTAAGAGCTGGTGTTAAGATGGTTATTTGCTATTTTAAAAAAAAAAAAAGGGTTTTTTTTTAGTAGTTTCATGTAAGGTTTCATATTTTTTCACCATCTATAGTTGGCTTTACTTAATTCTCGTGTCAATTTTAATTTGAAATGAATCCCTCAATAACTTTTAATAGGAAGATGTGCATGCAATTTTTGTGGTCATGTTTGAAAATTTATTATTATTTATCAGCTTTATTTATAATTTTTATATGTAAAATCATTTAATTTATCTTATTTTTACTCTAAATAATACATTTTCAAAGATGACCAAGGAAATTGCATTCACTTCTTCCAATTAAAAGTTATTGAGGGATTCATTTCAAATTAAAGTTGACACCAGAATTAAATAAAGCCAATCGTAAATGGTGAAGAAATACGAAACCTTACAAAAAAATTTCCTGCTTTGTAATCCCTTTTCCACAGTTACACTTTTTAAAACAATTTTACCTCAATTGCACTTAAAAAAAAAATTTTTTTAACTTTTTGCACTTATTTTGCATAGCACCATTATAAATTTATTTATCTAAAATATATAAATTTAAATGTAATGTTTATATTATTAAATGTTGAAAATGAACAAAGAATGAAGTTCTCTAGCAATGATATCAGGCATTGGGCTACTGATTTTTAGATAGTTTGAAAATTGAGCTGAAAACCTGATGTTTTTGGGATATTAAAAATAAAAATAAAAATATGAAAACAGAAAAAATTTTAATGTGATAAATAATTCTAAAGGATCGCCAATTATTGAAATAATACTGAAATTATAAAGAAAAGTATTCATAGCAAAATGTCTTATTTTGGTTTTGACATTTTTATTTTAGGGACCTGATGACCGAGTAGCTAGTGCTCTGGCTCTCGGTACCACAGATATCGGGTTCGAATCCCGGCGGTGCCATGGGTACTTGTAGTTGTTCGGAATTCATTTTAAACCGTAGGTCCCGGTCCTAATAGGATCGTAGAGCGTCCGTGGCTTATCTTCAAGTTACAAGCGCCTCCTGGGTAGTGCAAAGTGAGTAATGTCGGTGCAGCCCTTATGGCATAAAAGATCACAGTCTATACTTGTCAGCTTCATTAGGAAAAGAAAAAACATTTTTATTCTTTAAACTAAATATGATTACCAATTAAGCTATTAAATTTTTATTAAAACATAATTTATATTTAAATAAAATTATGATGTTGCAATTTTTTTAATACAAATGATATTTAAGATTTTATTTGTATTCTGATTTATATCTTTTTTTCCTAGTAGCAGTGCAATTTGATGAAAGTTAATGATGATTGATTTGAAAGAAAGATTGAAATCAGATGAAATATGAAAAAAATAAAAGAAAAAAAAATAAAAGAAGTAAAAATGATGTAATTAATATATTTATTAAAATTGGTATATATATATATATATATATATATACATATAACATTAATTTATTGCATTTTTTTTAATGTGTATTTTGTTCTAGAACTTGATTTATGTAATAAACTAGAAATTTATTTCATGCAAATCAATTAGGAAATATATATTGTTAAATAATTAATGTACTGTCCTGTAGAGAACTACAAAAAGAACTTTCATGAACATTTCAAAGCATTAAAAAAGTAACAAAAATTGTTACTATTAAAAAATTTAAACCATACTAGCAGAACCTGGCATATGTTGTCCTGCCAAAAAAAAAAAGCATTGTAGAAAATTATATATCACAAGTATATTCTCCATGTTCCAATATAGGTGCATACTAATTTTCATGGATATTGTTTGAACGGTCTATAAGATGAAATGCTGCAGCATCCTCTGGTGGTGAAAGCTCCCGAAGCTCCCGAAGTTTCTGGCGAATCACTGTAGATGTGTGTGGCCTAGCGTTGTCCTGGTGGAACACGACACCTCTCCTGTTGGCAAATTCTGGCCGTTTCTGGTCAATCGCTATCTTCAAACGGTCCAGTTGTTGACAGTAGAGATCAGAATTTAGCGTTTTGCCATATGGAAGCAACTCATAATAAATAATCCCCTTCCAGTCCCACCAAATGCATAACAGAACCTTCCTGGCCGTTAGTCCTGGTAGATCGTATGTGATCCATTTTTCATCTCCAGTCACCATCCGTTTAAGAAATGGGTCTATCTCATTCCGTTTGGCCAAGGCTTCGCAGATGGAAATTCGATCCATCATGTTTTTTTCTGTTAATTGGTGTGGCACCCAAACATCGAGCTTCTTTTTGAATCCAGCTTTGTGTAAATGGTTTAAAACTGTTTTATGGTCGATTTTTAGCTCCTGGGCGATGTTACGACTGCTAACATGCCGGTCAACTTCGATCATTTCTCCGATTTTATCGACATTTTCGATGACCGGCCTACCTGTGCGAGGTGCATCTTTAACATCAAAAATTCCTGAACGGAATCTACGAAACCAAAATTGCACATAATTGGCTGTTACAGTATCGGAACCATAAACACCATTCACAATTTTAGCCGCCTGGCTTGCATTTTCGCCTTTGTCAAAGAAAAACTGTAAAATGTACCGAATTTTCTCTTTGTTCACTTCCATTTTTAACACCCTGTAACTCCCAACTGAATGGACCAAACAAAAAACAGTAAAAGAATTATTTTAGTACGAAGTGCCACCTTTCTAACGAGCATAAATCTGAAATTGTTTAATTGATACTTTACGTGATATCGATCACTACAGCCATCTATCGAAAAAATAATGGATTTCTTTTTCCCCAACCTAATATTTGATCATTAGATATGATAAATGGTTTTATTATACCTGACATAGATAGTTTAATTTATAAGGCAATTGATTTAAAAATAAATATGTTTAATATTAGTAAAAATATACGAGATCCAATGGGAAATACTGTTTGGCATATATTAGTTGCGAATGATTATAAATTTGATTATTCTATTCTAGATTCATTAGATAATTCATTAATAAATAATAAAAATCATCTTGGAAATACTCCTTTACATGTAAGTAAACATAAAAAATTACAAAAACGACTAATAGAAAAATATGGGGCTCATGAAGATTGTGTAAATATTAAATGTAAAATAGCTCATAAAAAAATATTAAATTTACAATGTATTTCTGCACGTTTTGTACCAAAACAATTAATTGATAATGTGCCAACTTTATTGAAATCATTTGTAAAAATGCATCTTCCTATAAAATAAAAACATATTGTTTTTTTATGTATATTATAAATAAATGTTCTTTATGTATATTAATTGATAATGTACCAACTTTATTAAAATCATTTGTAAAAATGTATCTTCCTATAAAATAAAAACATATTGTTTTTTTATGTATATTATAAATAAATGTTCTTTATGTATATTAATTAATAATGTACCAACTTTATTAAAATCATTTGCAAAAATGCATCTTCCTATAAATAAAAATGTTTTTTTATGTATATTAAAACACCAGATGTTTCATAACATTTTTTATACTAAGACCTTTTTTAATCACACCATTGTCATATTAATATTATTTTAACAGTAGTATAGTACAAAACAATTTCAAAAAATATCTATAAAGCAACCTCAACATTTGTTATATTTCGAATTTTTTTTATCATGACTTTTGAGAGCTATACAAAAGTTTTTTTTTGCAATTAAATGATGTTTTTTTTAAAAAATATCACATTATATTTTGCTAACTCCTTTGTATAATATTAGCATAGATTTTAGAAAAGTAAAATTAAAGTTTGTCAATGTATTTAAAACTATTTCTAATAAAATAATTTCAATAATTTAGAGCAAGGGAACAATTTTTTATTTAAGGGTTTTATAAATTCATTTTTAATGTAATGTATGAAGATCTTTGATTAAATCCTAATACTTACATTTCTATTTTCAAATATGTAACGTTTTTTTTTGGTTTTGTGAATTCAATTTTAATGTAATGTAAGAGGATCTTTGATTAAATCCTGATACTAACTTATCGTTTGAACAGTATTACATTTCTGTCTTCAAATATGTAACATTTTTAACAAACCAAATGCTTTCATTCTTACAAAAAAACTTTGAAGGTTTATCGAAATCATTTTCCTCGACAATTAGGATATATAAAAAATTAACAGAATATTATTAATAAATAGTTATTTACTAATGACAATATGAAAAACAAATTATTATGAAATTAAGGTATATGAACACCTTCGAAGGAATTTTCTTGAAAATTTTTATCTTTATACAAATTTTTTAGATTGAATGTATTTGGAAACCACATAAAAATTTTATAAGTAGGGTAAAAATTGATACTTCTACAAAACATAACTCAATATGAAATTAAAATTTTTAAATTTCTATGTTTGTACTAACATTCTACATGAAATAGACCTCTGGTAAATTGATATTTTTTTATTTATTATTTTGTACTAATTTAAAAGTTAACACAAAATTCTTACATGCAAATTTAACAATGAAAATAAAAAAATATTTATGTAGTTAGAATCATTTTCAAGGTTTATTTCCTGAAAACATTTATAAAAAAACATTTGGATAAAAATTATTACATGAAAACAAAAATATATTCTGAGAAAAAGCTAAAAAATCACTTTTAATTAGAGATATTATTTTTAAAATGTTATAAATATATTAAAAATTTCATTGAATTATCAAGTTAATATTATTGTTTATTAAAAAATATAGTTTTATTTTCCTTAATACTTTAAAAAAGTTTTTGAGCTCTGTTTTGAAGAAAAAATTTGCTCGACAAAAGTTTTTTATAACTTTCTTGAACTGACAAAAGCTTTTTAATATGAAATGGATTAAATTCAAAAAAATTTAACCTTTTAACAAGTGTTTTGCTTAAATATATAAAAAAACCTTTGAATTCCACATAAAAAAATATCAACTTTAACTTAAATTGATATTTTTATTATTTTGTATTTAATTTAAATGTTGTTAAGACAAAATTTTTACATTCAAATTTAACAATTAAAATAAAAAATATTTATGTAACTAGAATCATTTCAAGGCTTATTTCCTGTAAACGTTTATAAAAAAATATTTCTAACATTTGCATAAAAATTACTCGTTTTTTCATGTGAAAACAAAAATATATTTGGAGAAAAAGCTAAGAAATCACTTTTAATTAGAGATATTACTTTTAAAATGTTATAAATATATTAAAAATGTCATTGAATTATCAAGTTAATATTATTGTTTATTAAAAAATATAGTTTTATTTTCCTTAATGCTTTAAAAAAGTTTTTGAGCTCTGTTTTGAAGAAAAAATTTGCTCGACAAAAGTTTTTTATAACTTTCTTGAACTGACAAAAGCTTTTTAATATGAAATGGATTAAATTAAAAAAATTTTAACCTTTTTACAAGTGTTTTGCTTAAATATACAAAAAACCTTTGAATTCCACATAAAAAAATATCAACTTTAACTATTTTTATACAATTTATTCTTTAAAATATGAATAAAAATTGAAAAAATGTGATATTTTTTAAAAACTTAATAATTTAAAAATAAATAAATGAATAAACTATATTTTCTTTGTAAGTATTTCTATAGGAAATAGACCTCTAGTAAATTGATATTTTAAATTACTCGTTTTTCATGTGAAAACAAAAATATATTCTGAGAAAAAGCTAAAAAAATCACTTTTAATTAGAGATATTACTTTTAAAATGTTATAAATATATTAAAAATGTCATTGAATTATCAAGTTAATATTATTATTTATTAAAAAAATATAGTTTTATTTTCCTTAATACTTTAAAAAGTTTTTGAGCTCTGTTTTGAAGAAAAAATTTGCTTGACAAAAGCTTTTTATAACTTTCTTGAACTGACAAAAACTTTTTAATATGAAATGGATTAAATTCAAAAAAATTTAACCTTTTTACAAGTGTTTTGCTTAAATATATAAAAACCTTTGAATTTAACATAAAAAAATATCAACTTTAACTATTTTTATACAATTTATTCATATTTTATTGTATTTCTATGTTGTTACCAACATTATGTAGGTAATATACATTTTTTCAAATGTACATATTAATTACTTATATATTTTTGTATGTTTAAAATCTGTAAACACAATTTTTTTAAAATTTACAACAAATTTTTAGTTTAATGACTAAAAAAAAATAATTTATTAATTTAGAATAATTTCAATGCTTTATTTCTTTCATACATTAAAAGGAAACTTTATGTAAAGTTTCAAAACATGGAAATGAAAACAAATATGCATACACAAAAATGTTATTGAGCTCTCTTTTATTAATGTAAATTTTTTTATTTTGTTTTGTTTTCTGTAACTAACTTCCAACTTAAAAGTATTATTTATCAACTTTTTATTTTTTTCTTTGACATCATTTAAATTATAAATTTAAATGATAAAAAATATAAAATCAATATTTTGGTCAAAAATCACATTTTAAAGGTGTTTGTTTGTGTACATTAAAATGTTTTTTGCATTAGAACCTGCAAAAACTCAATATCATCAGTAATATAATTTTTTTATAGATTACATTGACATCATGCTACTAAAAATAAATATTCATATTTATAAACGATTATGTAAATGAATTGGATTATCATAAGGAAAAAATTGAAGTAACATCTTCGAATACTCCAAAATGAATTAAGGTAAAAATAATTTTTCTAATATAATGTTTTATTTTATTTATTATTATTAAAAAGGTTGCAAAATGTTCTTTGTTATGACTGTCAATGTTTGGAGGTAATTAAATAATTTAAACACTGGCAGTCTTAATATAGAAAATTTTGTTTATATCATCATAACAGATTTTTATATATTAGCAAAAATATTATTTTAATATTTGGTTTCTCAAAATATTCTTGTCAGTGTTTGAAGTCAAACAATGTATGCTGAATGCAATTATTAATTATTTAAGTTAATCATTTAATAGTATTATTTATTATCTTCTGTTAAATATAAAAAATCCTTAAAATGAATACTTTAAATAAATGAACAATTTGAATGATGTGTTACTACAACATGTCTATATTCAAAAGCAATTTTAGATTCACGTTGAATCTCTTCATTCAACTCAAAATAGCGTCCATGAATTTCTCTTTTGAGTTTATGGAATAACCAAAAGTCGCACGGTGTGAATACGGTGGTTGTTTAACGACATGGGTTTTAATTTTCGGCAAAAAAGTCACGAAGAATCAATATTTTTTTTTTCTAAGTACAAATATATATATATATATTTCTATTTATATTAACCTTTTAAATTATTGTC
This sequence comes from Caerostris darwini, assembly GCA_021605075.1. Taxonomy (NCBI): domain Eukaryota; kingdom Metazoa; phylum Arthropoda; class Arachnida; order Araneae; family Araneidae; genus Caerostris; species Caerostris darwini. The sequence continues at coordinate 16,349 of BPLQ01008533.1, forward strand.
CATTTCTAATGTTTTTAAATACATTTTATCTATTAGTTATTATAGTTGTATAAAAAACATAAATAATATTTTTTTAAAGAGTTTAACTAATATAAAGAAAAATATGTGTTAAAATGTGGAGATTGGGTAAAATTTTGAAAAAAATGAAACATTATAGGCAGAAACTCTTGTATTTTACATTTGGCAGTATTATTTTTCAGTTCATCTAAAATGCAACATTATGGTAAAATTTATGTTATATGTGATTAGAAATGTTGCACACATTATTCATACATTCCTGGTTATGTATATTTTTTCCTTGTTAATTATTTAAATGTCCTTTTTATAACCATGCTTTATGGTATTAAAAACTTCTTTCATAATGCTGCATTTTGTATGGCTAGCAACATAATTTTAAGTATTCAATTGCAATTGCTTAAGTTGTAAACATAAAAAAAATAATGTTTTAGAAAATGCACACACAGAAGTATACAAATAAAATTTTACAATTTATGGTTCTACCCTCTAAAATTGTACTAATTTAAATAAATAAATAAAAGAACTTCAAATAAAAAAATGTTTTATTCTGTACAATTATTTTCATTAACAATGTTTAAAATGTTAAGGTTGACATTAGATCCATTTGATCTTTGAAGTTTATCCCTTCCCTGCAATGCAACTAAAAAAATAAAAGTTAAATTACTATAGTATTATAAAAATAAATATATTTTAAAACTATTTTGAATTATATACATATCTGTGTGTGTGGTAATTCCCTGGAAAACCAGCTGTAACATCAATGTTAAAATTTTTAATTATTTGTAAATAAAAACATTTATTTAATTATTATTTCATTTAATCAAATTCTAATTCTGCTTGTAATAAAAAAATATTTAACATAGCCATTAGCTAATGGTCAAGTCATTATAGTTTTCTTGATGGTATAATTGAAACAAATTTCGCGCTTTAAAAAATGTAAACAAATAGCAGAACAATATACCGCCCCCAGTGGCTGTTTTGTGTACTTTTCGTTATTCACGGAAGCAAAAAGGAAATAAGAGGAGAGTTTCTTTATTTATCATAGTGCAATTTTTAAATCCTATGTTCATAATTAATAATTCTTTTTTTGATTCCTGTAAAAACAGAAACATTTTAATTTTTATATTACTATTTGAAATTGATATTGTTTCTGCAATAAATAATATAATTATTTGTATAAATGTAATATTATTTAATGTATTATTTATTTAAATAAATAAAACTTACTGATATTTTTTTATTTGTAAGCAAGGTAGTTATTAAACTTCTAAATAATTCTTTATCTTTTCAATTTTTAGTTGCTGTAAATCAAAAAAATATTATATTATATTATATATTTTTCAAAATAATTCCTTTGAATTATAATTTTTATTTTCTTCATATTCTCCAAAAAAATAGTTTTTGTATTAAATTATGTTTTAAATTACGAAATTATTTTACCCTTTTCATATAACTTCTTTTTTTTTCTTAACAACTAAAATAAAAAATTCATTATTCTCATTTAATAAAAAAGATTTTTTTATCAAATACAATTATTTTTTTATACAATACTATTAAATTAGTTTTTTTATTTAAATTAAATAGTTATTTTATTATTATATAAAATATTATGTTGAAAGAATACAAATTGTATGAGGGAATTATTGAAAACTTTAAAAATCTTGTCGAAATACTCAACTTTTATATTAATTAAGTACATATATGTTAAACTCGATATGCTTAACAAACATTATTAAAGAATTAGACAATAAGTAATGTTACAATTGTTTTATATTTACATATTTATGAAGATATATGCTAAATTTAGTATGCTTAACAAAAACAGTATTATAAAATTGGAAAATAAATGAAACTAAATATTTCATTAAATATATAAAAAATGAATTGAAAAACCATTGTTTCTTTTAAAATATTTTTATTTTTTTATAAATATTTCATGTTATTCTTTCCAATATCTTTTTGAGTTCCTGTAAAATCAAATAAATTATAATTAACATAGATTAAAATCAAATAAATTATAATTACTCTGCCACTCTTTCTCCAATTTCTGTTAATCGTCTTATTACGTCGAACAAGTTCTTCAACTTCCCCTTCTGTTTTCCTATAATATTGTAAAGATTAATTTTATTTTGAAAAAAATATTAAGTATAATATACAATATATCATTTAATAAAAAACTTACAAAACAAAACTTGCAAAATTGGCAAACGTGTACATTGCTCTTTTAAGAACTTTAGCTTTTATAGTGTTTGAACGGCCTAAAAAATAAAATATGTTTTTTATGCAACTATAATAAGTAATAGATTGAGAAAGAAAAATTCAATTAATTTAATCAAATTTGTAGAAAATTACATTATATACTTATGTGGGCGAAATGTTTGAGAGCTTCCATCTAAAAAAATAATTTTAATTTAGTAAAACATAATAAATTAATTTAGTAAGTAAACTATTTTAAATCTTTACAGCTGCAAAAATTATATAATTAAAAAAATCAATTTAAAAGAAATTACAATAAAAAAACTTTTATTGAAAGGATGTCTTGAAATTAAATTTAATCAAATTTCACGTAAAACGAAATATAAAAAATACAATAAATATCATCATTGTGTTGTAATTACAATAATTCATGATAATAAATAATAACCAAAATACAATTTAAATGTTATACTGTAAGTACTCTCTACAATAAAAAAAAAAATTTAATACATATTTAAATTATAATAAATAGAAATATTACAACAGTATTTTAAAACTAATGAAAGTTACAATAATATACATACGTTAATATTATTAAAATGTAATAACATGTATTAATTTTTTTTAAACTTTTTAATATAAAAAATTATAATACTTACTTCGAGTATTAGTACTCGGCCTTCCCCCTAAAGAATAATAATAATTTAACTAATGTATTATATATTTTAAATTTTTTTAGATAAAAAAATTTAAATACTTACTCCTTCTAACATTAAAATTCAACATCCTTCCAAAAAAAAAAAAAAAGTTAAATTACTATGATACATTTTTAAAATTTTCTTAAACAAAAAAATTCAATACTTGTTACATACTTGTATGTTGAGATTGTACTGCCTGCAATCTAGCTAAAAAAAAAAATAATAAAAATAAAAATTAAATTACTATAATATTATAAAAATAAATATATTTTAAAACTATTTTGAATTATATACTTACAAGTACTAGATGCTCCCTGATGTATGGCTAAAAAATAAAAATTAAATTATTAGAGTATTAATTACATTAGTATGAATATAATTTAATTAAAAAAAAATATAATACATTTTAAAACTATTTATGTTAGATAAATTATCAAAGTTATAATTTTATGAATTTAAATCAATTGTAATATAACTTATTCATACTAGACGGGTTTAAATTTAAACCCGGTAGATTCATCACTGAAATAAAAATCAATTTAATCGAAAGAATTTTAGGCTTCACCAGCCTCTCCAGCTATGAAATTTTTTTTTTCAATCGAAACAAAGCCTGTTAATTAAAAAAGGAATTAATTATTATATTGAAAAGTATACAACAATTGAACTACTAAAATAAAATAGCAAAATATTTAAAAATAGTCTAGAATCAGCCTTCTTCAAAACAATTATAAAACAGCAATTAAATCTGTAAAACAAACAAAAAAATCACTAAAATGCCAATTAAATAATAAATTATAATAAAATAAAGTAAATTACACCACATAAATAATATAAATTAAGAAATTATTTTAGAAAACTGCAGCACAACAAAGCTATCGAGAAAATGGCGACACAAAGCAGAACAATTAAGAATATAGCAATTAAATATGTACAAAAAATTATTCACTGAAACGCTAATTAATTAATAAATTATAATAAAATAAAGTAAATGATATAAAATAAATAATATCAACTCGCATATTATTTAAAAACTGCAGCACAATGACAATTCAGAGTAAATGTCGAAACACAGCATGCTACAGTAATTAAAAAAAGTGACAGCATCAACGCATCCGGTGGACAATCTTCCCTACAAGTTGAAGGGAAAATTCCTTTCCCTAAGGACTGATAGCCGCCGCCTGGTGGTTTCATTGTTGTTTCATGGTGCACAATTCCTCTTCCCAGAAGTCTCGGTATTGACAAGACCAGGAAAGGGCCGCGGATAGAATTTTAATTTGCCAGTCCGAGGCAAATTAAAAGAAATATACATTTATATATTATATATCCATCTTCTTTTCTACCTTGATTAAATATTTTTTTTTCTTCCTTTTTTTCAAAGGACTGATGATCTTTCTACTTTTTCTATTTTTGTTCTACAAAGCATAAATCGACGGAAATAGCAAGCACAGACATCTTTCAATCGGTAAAGTGTTAAAAGCGGAAGTTCCGGGGTTATTACATGCGACTGATTTCATCAACAACTACATTTTTGAAATTTTTGATATTTTTCATTTTATAATTTTATTAAATAAATAATTCTCTTTAAAAAAAAAAAGGCATTTAATTATCTATTTTTCTTATTAACTCAAAGGGCATGAGACCACCGCTATGTTTCAACATTTTACAAAGAAGGAGCTAGTGGCCGATACGCGGCCAAGTATCTCCGTAATAATCTACAATAAGAGCGGAAGTTCTTTGTTAGTTACAGAAGGGAAATGTTACTGCAGGTAATAGGTGTAAAGTATTTTTTAAATAAAAGAAATGTTTTAAGGAACTGACTAAATTTAATGAACACTTTAGCACAAAAATATTTCTTAGCATTTACATTTGTTTTTTGATTATTTACAATTTATCATTGGCAAAACATTTGTGTGAATAGGAATTAATTTTTTCTCAATCAAGCAAGCAAACAATAATTGCTTGGAGCCATTCATTGTCGTGTCTCCCATCATTTCGGGGCCTGAATGGCCGAGTGGCTAGCGCTGTGGCGCTCGATACCACAGGTTTCGGGTTCGAGTCCCGGCGGCGCCATGGATGTTTGTAGTGGTTCGGAATCCACTTTAAACCGTAGGTCCCGGTCTAACACGATCGTAGAACGTTGTGGAGAGTGACATATTAAAAATAAGGAAAAACTAACTGTTCATATATATAGTGATTAGGGGATTATAGTCTTTGTTGCTTCACATCCCCATATACCACTTCATTCATCATCATCATCATCATCCCATCATTTCGTGTTTATGCATTACTGATGAAAACTTACCACAGGAAAACGAAAATGCTTCTGCGGTAAAATTGAAAAGCTTTTGAAATATGCAAGTGGAAAATCGTAGGTAATGATATTGTAGAGGATATGACTGAACACGCTTCCTTAAGATGCACCAGCTCCAATACGACCGATTGTGTAGAATTCATTTTGAAGTCGAACTTGAAAAGTTCAATTTTTAAAATAATTTGTAATAAGTGTGATCCAAGTTGGAAATTGAAATTTGACATTTTGTAGGTCAGACCATCCTGCCACAATCGATCGAAAGCTTTTTTGACATCCAGGAAGACGATAAATATAATCTTATAAGTTAAATTAATCATATCAAATAAAATAATAAATAAATTATCTCAAATAAAAATCATAATAATCAATTATGATTTTTATTTGATATGATTTATTTATTATTTTATTTAATAATCAATCATAATAATCATCAATCAATCATAATATAAAATATAAAAATAATTTGATATGATTAATTTGATTAGAGTAAGTTAATTTGCTATCATGAAATGCACCCAGATATGTAGCATTATTAGTCAAATTAATTGGCTGATTGAAAAGAGGAGGATGGCAATTAATTTAGCAAGAAATAATAAAAACTTTGAGGTATTCAAAATTGCTAGATTATTGTACTTCACTGTAGTCACAGAAAAATGTAACAAAAAGAAAACCGATTCAGTGCTTTAAATAAAACTATTTTCACCACTGTTTTTTTAAGAGTGTAGTATTAAAGAAATCTATCCACTTATATAAACAGTGGAGAAACAGGATACATCGCTGCTTGGAGAGGTGTCCTAAATTTCCAAACTTCTATCCAATTAACTGCTCTGTGTTTACATCTTCACCACTCTTATTTCGTCATTGTGTGTGCTTATGGCAAGTAAATTATTTCTTTCACTGTATTTGTATTATACTGCACATTTGACAAATAATAGATGCACTTTTTCATAATAACAGATACATTTTTATATAAAATATTTTTAATGACAACTCAAAGTAATTGTTTAAAATTTTAAAGGAATGTTTTCAGATTTCTTGTGAAACATTTTAACAATACTCAAATATGTATATATAAAGAGAGGGAGAAATAAATCGCTGAATATTTGGATAGCAATATGAATTTTACATCCTTATTGCATTTCTCATATACTACATTGCATTATTTTCATTTTATTATATTACTACAAACATTAGTGGAAAGTCATAAGTTTATCTAAATATCTTATTTATGTTAGGGTGCCAAAAATGGTAATAAATGATGTATAAAAAAAAATGAATTAAAAAGCAAAAAAAAAAATTTATATCTGTAAAATTTTATTTAAAAGATCTTCCTTTTGATTTTTTTCTTCATTTAAATTTTGATGGATAGTATCCAAAACAACAGCATATTCTTCAATTTTTGGATTTCATGGCTTATCTCTTCCCCACATTTAGTGAGTATTTTGAGTAAAAAACTGACTCTGTTTGTAAACCAATTTCTAGATCCATCATATTGAACTTTTAGTTCACTTTAAATTAAAGAAATCTTTCATCCTGCAATTGTGTTTTACTGTAAAATTTCTAAAAATAATGAAAGATTTATCCTCCATTAATACCAATGTCCAATAATATTTATCCTCTATTATTATTCCCATTAAGCAAAAAATTTTCTGAAGAAGGAAACATTAATTTATCTGTTTGCAGGCGTCACTGCTGCAAAAGTGCATATCTAACATTACTTTTATTTTTCTGTAAACAAACTTGTCTACTGTTATATTGTGACATTTCAGCATAGTTTCATATATTGAAATATCACTGCAGGCAAGCTTTAAAAGTAAAGAAAGACATCAGGCTCCAAAATCTCGGATATATAACACTGGGTATTGAATGCACCAACAATTCATATTCGGGATACCATCCCAAAGAATTACGTTAGGTTTATGATTGGTATGGCAATGCCTAGTAGTCTGACCATAGTGTTGTAGGCATAATCATAATTAATATGAAAAGACAAAGTTGTGTCATTTGTCTATATCTGACTTTCATCTCACTATTGCAGATACAATGTCTGTGTTCTAGACTCAAAAATAATCGATACAATTCAACACCTTACTCCCCTGTGTTACATACAGCTTCAAATGGTGCATGCTGACACAGTTATACAACAAATTGTATTTCTTAAGCTATGCTTCTTGATGTCGCATTGTGATCCATCAATGACTTTCACACAAATGGTTGCCCTCTCATGTGATGGTGCTACGAGGTTGCTGCAATCTTTCTTGTCTGTCTATCCGCACTTCCTGCATGCATCAATTGCATAGTCATTGTATCATCATTAGCATTATTGTGGCTTGATTACATCCAACATATGCACCAATTTTTCTGAAGGGATAATCTGTAATTTATATAAGCCACAATTCTTTCGCTGTAAAACTCAGAAATTTGCACAATTGATGCCAGTATTTTTCAATAATATATACTAAAACTTTCCACGGAACAAAAAAACAATTATAGTATTTAAAAGCAACCTTAAATGAGTTACAAAAATTAAACTTAAAATGACTATCTTGTTAAAACAAGGAAATGCATTATTTTATAATTTTCAACATTTATTTGAGCATTTTCCTTTTTCCTGTTTTAATTTTTTTGAATTATTTTTGTAGAAAAAATATTTCTACAATACTGAACATTGCCATCAAATATAATTGAATTAGACCATACTGTTGTCCCAGAAAGTTTTCAAGGTAAAGGCATTGGAAAGTTGCTTGCAGAAGTAAGTCACAGTTTATCCTATAATTTATTACTTTTATTGTATGAACATCTGCATTAGATCATTTTTCACACCAAATATTTTTAAAAAATTTTAATTAGATAATAAATGTCTTAAAATGTATGTTGATTTTACATACATAGACATAATAATTTGTTTTTGAACTCTTAGTAATTCATGGTGGTTTATTAAAACTAATGAAGTGCTTCAGGTACTTCTCACTTCCTAAAATAAAACTAAAAATAGGAAACAACTTTTTTTGATCAAAAAATATCTGTATTTATAACATAGAATTAGAGCACTGCTATTTTAAATCTAGATTTAGACTTGATTATAAATTTGTTACAATAGTATATCAGAATTTTCAATTTTAATTGAGTGTATTAAAAAAGTATTAAAACTGAAAATTATTTTATATTTCCTTTATAACTGTTTCATTATCAATCTCTGAAAATCCTAGAACACATAATTTTAATAACATTTTAAACACATAATTGTTAAATTGCATTGATTAAATATATTGCTTGAGGTCATATAAATGTACATATTTTATAATATGGATATGTATATGTATAAATGTGTGTCAGAATCAGGGTTATGGGCTTGTTGGAGAGGTACTGTGCACCCAAAATATTCAGAATTATATAACTATACAAAATATAAAATGATTTTCTGATGCATTAGATGGTGTCTCACAGGAAAGCTTTATTTCACATATGGATGCTGAAATATTAGGATGAGTTATCATATTAATATAAATTTGGAATAAGGGATTGAGAAGTTGATCAAATTAGCTCAGTGCTTGTCTGAAAAACATTATCCATGGAAATATTCTCTCAGAGGCATGTCTACTCCAGGGATTCAATTTAGACATCTTTCAAGACAAATGATCGGCATGGAGAATAATGTTCTGCATCAGTTATATGTCATTCCAAGTTTGGAAACTTCCATAAAGTTCAGATTTTCCCAGTTCTGCATCTGGGTGATTCTTAAAACCTTACCAGACAAGTGTTTTTCATTATCTTCAGCAGAAAGAAAAACAAATTGTCATCCACTCAAATAATGCAGACATCCACACAAATTGTATGAACATCTAACTTTACATAATAACATGATTAGGATAGATTTATCCAAATCTAACAACTAAATATTAAAAATAATAATAATAATGTTATCAATTCATCTCAAATTCAAAGTTGACAATCATTTTATTTAAATACAATTTTTAAAGTTTCATTTTTTAATGAAAATTCAATTTTATTACAAATTCATGCAATGTTTTTAAGGGCGAGCAAAACATTTGGTTCTGATATGTTACAACTTTCTATCAAATTCAATATTAGATAGCTGAGTCGTATGTAAACAATTATACTGTATTATATTGAAAGATTATTTATTCTCAGAAATAATATTGACTTTAAGAATAGACAAAATTGCGAATTCTCAAATTTGTTACAAAATTCATATCTTATTCAAGTAATGTAATCAAAGAATTAAAATGATTAATTTGTATTCCTATAAAATTTCACTGAGAAATATATCTCAAATTTGCTAATGTCAAATTACAATTAAAACTTGAGAAAAAAAATTGAATTTTAAAAACATTTTGTAAATTTTGATCATTATTTATATTTCTAGAGATGGTGTAAAAATGTTTAATAATTTTATTATTAAATATGGTCTGATGTTTCCTTGTTTGAATATTAACTTAAAATATATAATTAAATGATGTTAATATTTGTTTTGTGAAAAATTTCATTGATGATTGTGAAATTTAATATTTAGGAAAATTCTCAGTACAGAATTTGTAACTTAACATACAATTTTAGGAAATTAATAATTTGTTCTTATATTGAATTAGGGCAGTCATATCTGCAAAAAAGTCAAAATAGGATCAATCTAGAATTTATATACAATTTAATGTATTTTACAATTAAAATGCATTAAATAAGAAATATTTAAAAAAAAAAAAAGAAGAAATAATAATTAAAAATCGAGAATTAAATTTAAAAAGTCTGTTTTTATTGAATTTTTTTTTACCGTCTGATGTAATAGAAAAATCTCTTGATTATTAGGAAATATTAGGCTTTAACTTGTGGTTTCATTTTAACCAAAGAAGAAGAAAGGTGTGGGAGGGGGACTTTCAACTGGAAAAATATATTGTAGTGTAAGAAATCTGAGATTTTTTAATAATTAATAATGCAGAAATTAAAGTTTCAAGTCATCTTCCAAGTTAGTTTTTTTATGCACATAAGAAGATATAATTTCTATCTTGAAATAATGTCACAGTTAAGAAAAATCCTGCCTTAAATGTTATAATTCTTAAACTTATGTAATTCACATTAATAAGCTTAGAATTTAAGTTCCACATATATAAACTCAATAATGTTATTATAACAAAAATTCACAGTCTGATAAATCAGAAAAATTTTGTTAGCATACATTCCCATGTATGTTAATAATTTTTTTCTCTCAAAGATTTCTGTCATTTGCAGCAATTAATTAAGATCGTTTCATTTAAAAACGAGTGAAAAATTAATGTTAAATTTTACAAAAATTAAACTTAAAATGACTATCTTGTTAAAAGAAGGAAATACATTATTTTATAATTTTCAAAATTTATTTGAGCATTTTCCTTTTTCCTGTTTTAATTTTTTTGAATTATTTTTGTAGAAAAAGCATTTTTACAATACCGAACATTGTCATAAAATATAATGGAATTAGAGCATACTGTTCTCCCAGAAAGTTTTCAAGGAAAAGGTATTGGAAAGTTGTTTGCAGAAGTAAGTCACAGTTTATCCTACAATTTATTACTTTTATTGTATGAACATCTGCATTAAATAATTTTTCACACCAAATATTTTTGAAAAATTTTAATTAAGATAATAAAATGTCTTAAAATTTATATTGGTTTTAAATACATAGAAATAATAATTTGTTTTTGAACTCTTAGTAAATTTTTTCGTGTGGTTTATTAAAACTAATGAAGTGCTTCATTGAATTTTTAAAAATTTTTGTAGATTTTGATCATTATTTATATTTCTAGAGATGGTGTAAAAATGTTAAATAATTTTATTATTAAATGTTGTCTGATGTTTCCTGGTTTGAATAATAACTTAAAATATATATTTAAATGATGTTAAAATTTGTTTTGTGAAAAAATTCATTTATGATTGTGAAATTTAAGATTCAGGAAAATTCTCGATAGAAATTTTGTGACATAATAATTTTTGCAAATTAATAATTTATACTTATATTGAATTATGGCTGTCATATCTGCAAAAAAGCCAATATAGGATCAATCTGAAATTTATATGCAATTTAATGTATTTTACAATTAAAATGCATTAAGTAAGAAAAAAAAAAAATTTAAAAAAAGAAGAAATAATAATTAAAAATCAAAAATTAAATTTAAAAAGTCTGCTTCTATTGAATTTTTTTTTTTTTTTACTATCTGATGTAATAGAAAAATCTTTATTTTTAGGGAATATTAGGCTTTAACTTGTGATTTCATTGTAACCAAAGAAGAAGAAAGGGGGGGTAACACTGGAAAAATATATTGTAGTGTATAAATCTGAATTTTTAATTATTAACAATGCAGAAATTAAAGTTTCAGTTCATCTCACCAGTTAATTTATTTTAATGCACATAAGAAGATATAATTTCTCTCTTGAAATAATGTCACAGTTAAGAAAAATCCTGCTTTAAATGTTATAATTCTTAAACTTAGGTAATTTACGTTAATAAGCTTAGAATTTAAGTTCCACATATATAAACTCAATAATATTATTATAACAAAAAATTACAGTCTTGCAAATCAGAAAAATTTTGTTAGCATACATTCCCATGTATGTTATACACTTTTCATGTGATAGTTTAAAATAATTCTTTCTCTCAAAGATTTCTATCATTTGAAGGAATTAAGATCTTTTCATTTACTTTATTGGAATTAGTTGCATTATTTTACAAAATTAAATTTAGGATAATTAATTAGCATTGAATATAATATTCTTAATTTATTTAATCTAACCATATTCAGGGAACAATCGTTACAAAGGCAGTATAATTTTTAACACTTAATATTAATTATTGTTATATATATATTTATAACATAATTCTCTTTTTTTTAGGCTGCTTTGAAATATGCCATTGATAAAAAATTAACAGTTAAAGTTACTTGCAGATTTGTTCAGAAATATCTGGAAAAAAATCCAAAACCAGAGTTTAAAAATGTTTTCGCTCACTGAGATAAGAGCTTAATGCAACTTCTTATGCTTTCAGGCATACTGTAATATTTTGGTGTTGTGGAATTTACCAATATTATTGGTATAGAGCTGTAAATTTTTAATGTTATATTTTATTGTATTGTAAAAATTAATTCTATAAATAAACGTTAAATACTTTGTGGGTATGTGTACAGTATATGTTTCAGAAAGAAATTAACTTACCAATATTTACTATACATATTTTATCAATAAGAATCTTTTTTTTAATCAAAAAATATTAAAAACACTTATTAAATTAAACAAATATTATTACTACTATTAAATACACCTACGAATTATTATTAATAATAATTTTAATTTATTTAAAAATGTTAAATACATGAATGCTTTTTATTATTTTGAAGCATAAAATATCTGCTGTGCAATAATTTTTTTCCCAATACTATAAAATAACAACTAATTAGATAGAATACCAGCATGGTTAGATACAGTACATTTAAAAAAAAAAATTTCTAGTACTATAAAATAACAGTTAAGTAGATAGAATACCTATTCATTTACTTATGTTCTGAAAAATGATGGAATATTCCAAAACTTATGTAGATTATTATCATCCTTTTTTACAAAAACCATTTCCTTTTTAAATTATTAAATACTTTTATTTAAAAACTAATATGAATATTTGTATATGAATCTTATCCAATATTTACAACATTTAATTACAATTTTAGCATTATTATATGCGTTTTATACTATTTTATTTCTGCTTGCTAGATGACTGAATCCAAGTCAAAGACGCATCTAGGGATGTACTCCAATAATATTGAGTGGATAGAATAACCTTTCATTTAAAGCCAGGCAAGATATAGGAATGAAGAAAAAATAATTGACAATGTAGGCATTTTTTTGTAAGGCAGAAATTGAATCATTTGGTAAAAACTCATCACTATTTGTAATAATATTACTATTAAACAAATGATTAGCAACTAACTGCGATAAAAAAAATCATCTAATAGGTTTGCAATAGCCCTTATTCTACCCAATCTGTGTATTATCTATCTGGGAAGTTAATATGGCCTGCTGAGGTATTATCATTAATTAGCAGCATGGAAAAGTGAAATGCTATTGCAGATATTGCTGGAATGATTTACTATTTATTGAAAAAGAGAGGACTACCACAGTGTGGAGAATCTGTCTAAGTTTCAAACTAAAGGGAAGAAATATTAATTATGAGTATGGAGATTAAAAAAAGTACTGGCATAGAAAAGTATTTGTGTGTGTGTGTATGTGGGTTATGGTGAATGTGATTAATTGGAAATTAATTTCAAATAGAATTTTACTACCAAAGAAAAAAAAAATTTGTTCTTAATATAATCATAATTTAAAATTGTATAGTTATTTATTACCTTTTTCTTTTAAAGATATAAAATAAATTTTATATAATATTGTATAGAAAACTGTGAATTAAAAGAAATTAATTGATAAGTTAGTAATAACTTGTTATTAATAATAATTTATTATAAATAAATGTTATTTTTTTAAAGTATTTTTATTATTTGCAATAATTTTACTTATTAGTATAATCACATAAAGGTAATTTTATTATTTTGAAAAGTAAGAAATTTATCAAACTAATTTAATTAAACATTGTTTCTGGTCAGGCAATACAATAAAACATTAACAGGATTAATCATGACTATTATAGAATTATTACATTCTTCAGATCTTTGTAATAGATTAGCACATTTTTTTATTTCTATAGATAATAAAAGCAGGGAGATTTGTATGTTTCTATGTATGAGTTTCTTATAATTTAAAATCTATAACACTCAAATTCTTAAAATTATAAATATCGTGTTTATGTGTAAATTTATTATTTTTTTTATTTTGTGTATAACCATATCATAACCACAAATCATGCAAAATTCTCATAATTTATTTTAAATTAAATAAAAAAAAATTTCCTTCTTTTAATGATATTACCGCAAATATTTTCAGGAACATTTGTTTAATATTCATGAACAGTGAAATAATTTGTTAACAAAACTATTTTGGGCAATAATGACATATAAGCAACATAGTGACAAATACTTTTTTTTATTGAATTCCTTATTTTTTTTTACCATCTGATACATACCAAAATATCAAAAATAATTCTAATAACTTTTTTTTTAATTAATAGATTGCTATGAGTGACTGCACAGTTTATGGGCACTGAATATTTGTAGTTTGTATTTACAGAGATGCCAGCCTTAAATTAGATTTCTCGGCATTATTTCTGACAATTTTGGAAGTTTTTCAAGAATGGAGTACTCATAAATTGGAAATCATTACCTTTTAATGAAATGACAACCAACTTTCACCATGAAAATTTACATAAAAAGATTAGCATACTTGCAACTTTAGCTGCAAAAATACTACTATAGAGGTACTATTATCAAATAAAACATTTTACATTTTTTAAATATATATATTTTCTTTTTTTTAAATTAAGAAAGTTTTCATTAAAATAGTGTTCATTTAGAGATTATTTAAGACTTAATTCTATCAATAAGTGTGTTGAAATTATTTATTACAAATTAGTTTTAACATAGGAAAAGAAATATTCTTTAAATGTATTTTCTTATTTTTTATATATATTATTTTTTAATTATAATTTATATAATTATATTCTTTAAATACATAAAGCTGCACAGCTTTTTTGAGATGATATGATTTCTCCTTTAAATAAAGATCTTGTAGATTAATAACAGTTCTTTTATAACAAAGCAAACATATAATACTCACGTATTCAATTCTGCACAATATTAAATAACACTGAATGTTACTTATTTAATTATTAAAATAAAACTGCATATAATTTTATTTTTTTTCGTACAATTGATAAAAGATTTTTATTGATTCAAAGTTTCAAAAGTAATTAACCAAAAAAAAATTTTTAATTGCCAATTAATAAAAAAAATGTTAATTTTCCGTAGTAACAGAATCTATAGTAACTACTGTATCTCTGTATTTACTGTATCTCAGAATTTCTGTAATATCTTTATTTATATCTTGATTTTCATTCATTTAATGAAGCTGGGCAAAACGAGTGATATCTGTTAATTTTTTGTATAAATATAAAATATGTATGATGATGAAATACAGACATAATGAAAATATGTAATATTTTTACTGTATTAACATAAATTGTAATTCAATGAAAAAGAAACTTGTCTTACCTTTATGCCTCATCATGTTTACCTTTAACTGACTATTTGTTCTGCTGCAATATGGATGCTTGAAGGGCCTTATATCTGCAGATGAAAATAATATTTTAAAAATTAACTTGGTATGTAACCATTGAGATGTTCATTTATGTATTAAGCTTTTTAAAATTTTTAATTATTATTAACTTCTTAGGCAAAATATTCATTCAGATATTTATTTGAAGAATTCTTAACGCATCTAATTGTTTTTATAATTCAAATAAAAGTACTAAGAAAAAGGAGTTTTAACGTTTATTAACCATGAAATTTTGATGGACAAAATTATGAAAACTGAACAAAAAATTATGAAATTTTAATAAAAATATATTTTTAAATGTAGCAAATATCATCGAAAGTGTTTAATATAACTTTTTTTATAATCTTTTCAATATCGTTAAATGAATATACATAACTTGTTAGCTTTTTAATTGCATCAATGATTTTTCACCTAGGTTGCAATAATAATAAGTAAGTTACTCAAAAATCAGGTATCAATATTTTTTTGCATATTATAATTTTTCTATTATTGCAATATAGTGCATTTTTTTAGAGATAATAAAACTGATATAAAGAAGTTAGATACTTTATGTACAAGATAGAAATATTTTTTTTACAAATTTTTAAGTTTATTTTCAAATTTTATTGTATGAAATCTTACCAGCATGAAAGCTCATAGGCCTATTTATGTCAGTAATGGAGTTGAAACTTTGGCGACAGTAGCTGCAAGGAAACACGCACCTTGGTTCACAAGATTCTGGCATCTTCATAGCTGCTGGGTTTGGAGTTGAATCACTGAATACATTCATAAGGCTTTGTAAACCTTTGCAATTGAATTTGATTTATTGGAATCTGAGTACTGCAGCCTCCAAATGATTCAGTTCCTTGATTGTCTTTAATAGATGGGTAGCTTTCATTGAACTGAGATTTTTTTGGATAAAATTTTACTCAGATTTTAGTATTTCTTAAAACTAGTTTCTGTTTTTATATATTATTTCATACATCCATTTTTTTTTTTTTTTTTTTTAATAATTGAAATGGCAAATTCATATACTTGAATGATTTGAACCTATAAATTCAATAAAGGATTAACTGATCATCCATCAATGAAGGGCTCAAAAACTGACCATTTGAACACATTTTTTTAAAAAACTTGTCATAAATCATCAATTGTAAACTCCTTTTCAAGTGACATTTTAATATGTTTCATAATGAAGTTTAAGAAATTAATTTCAATTTTGTAATACAATTCATACGTTTCATAAAATGACACAAAATGTTTTTTAAAAATTAATAATCCTTTTGTTTTCCACAAGATAATTTTTTGAAAGTAACATCTTAAAATTTTATATCATAGAATAAAGGCTAAATAATAGGCATACCTTAAATTTTAAAGATATAATATTTAATATAGTTTTTAAAAATTACAACAACAAAAACAACAACAAAATTAAAAGAAAACATAATAAATTGAAATTGAAGTTTTACTCTGTTTCAGCAAACGTTGCAGATACCGCTTTCCAAACTGGAGAGGTTCGATGGCAAGTGCAGCAGTATAAGCGACGCGTCCATCATCTGTCGTCACCTTGCAATACGCGAAGTTTGACGTACGTTGCAGTCATTGCTTTTTGAAACGTGGAGACTCGGTGGAAAGTGTGAGAAGTGACCTTCACTTATGATCAGATATCAATGCATTAAATTAAGCACGTTTTCAGGCGAATGTTGCAGTCACTGCTTTCAGAAACGAGTAGACTCGTTGCTTAGTGTCACAGTGTAAGCGAAGCGCCCCGCATCTTTCGTCACTTTCTGGGCTTGAAGTTTCATCCTGCTTCAGGGCGTGGGATAGGCTTAAGATTTGGAAAAATGGACCGGGAACTGCTGTCGAGTTTATATGGAAAATGTTTAATAGCAAGTAATATTAAAAAAAAATGTTTAAAGACGATTGCTACTTTTTTTTTTCACTATATTGCAGAAAGTCCTTTATAAATAAAATTGAAATTTTCTTCTTACATCTAGCGCCATCTATTATTAGATACATCTTGCCAGCAGAAATAAGCTCCAATATCTTTCAACCAGCACAGATAATACAATCCTTTTCCTCAAATACTTAAATATGAATATAACAGAAATGAAGTTAAATTTAAAAGTTAAAAATTTAGCATGTTTCCAAAAGTAAAGTATTCTGCATTTTTTTTTTTCTAAAACTACAATTATGCTACAAACAAATCTCAACTAGTGCATTATCAAGTATTTAGTAAGAAAAGAAACATCTCTCCTCTTCTATACATTACAAAAAAACTGCAGTTGAATTTCAAAAGTCATTCAACACAAACATTAAATTCAACAAAATTGCATGCTGTTTTGTTGAAATCAATCATGAAATTCTAGATTTAAATAATACAAGGATTTTTTTTTCCTTCTTTATAAGCACCAAATCACTGTACATATAAATTATCTTGAAATCCATAAGGTAAAAAGAATTCATATTAAAGGAGAAATGTTTGATTTCCTTTTAAAAATGTGGAGTTATAATTAGCATGATGAACAAATAATGCTTAAATTTTCATGTATAAATTTGCATGTTTGTGATTTAAATTATTTACAAAATAAAAGATACCAAAGATTGGAGCAATAAAAATTTTTCATTCGTTCAACAATTGCAATTTTTTATTTTTTTTATTTGAAAATTATCTTTTGATTAGATACAAAAAAACTTAAGGCTGTTTTATTATTATCATTTTTGTTCTTTGCATTTTATTCTTTACAACTACACATGCATTGATCATCCCAAACTGTTAAGCTGTCAATCCCAAATGTCCCCACTGTTATGTTCAAAATATGTAAAATTTTATTTCAAATTAAATCTTTATTTGAGAGGAAAATTAGATGGACCTGTAACATATGTTGCTAACAGTATATATATATTTATATATAGATACTCATCAGGTAAACAATTTGCTTACTGGAGAAGCATAGCAAAAGCATGACTGAAAAATTCTTTTCATGAAATAAAATATCAAGTTCTTTTAAAATATGTCATCTTACGAACTTAAAGTTAAATCATAAAAATATTTTCTGATTACTTTCAAATAAAAATCTTTATAAAAAAAAATTTCAAAATATTTTGATGTTAACTATTTTAGAAATAGCAATATATTTATATCAAGCATATGTATCAAGAAAATTTGCATTTATGTAAAATTGTTATAATACTAATTGACATAGAGAGCATGTATCATTCAAGTTTTTTTTTTTTTTTTTTTTCATGGGTATTATTACTGCGGTGAGTGTCTATTCATTTATTTTTCAATTTTTTTCAAATGGTATACAAAAATATGATTTCAACTAAAAAGAGAATATCCATTTTAGGTTATTATCATGTAAAATTTTAGTTTACAATAAATTATAGATTTAGATGTTTTAATTATTTTAGCAATATGGAAACTACTTTATGTAGCTATTTATAAGTCTTCAGAAATATCATATGTTAAATTTGAAAGCCATGATAAATAAGGATTTAAGTTGAAAGGAATACCAAAAACATTTACATAACAAAAGATTATAGAATTGAATGTAAGAATTTTAAATTTTATTGTAAAAACCAAATTTATGCAATAACGTGGTAAAAGCTTAAAACAGATCTTATTACAAATAGATTATCCTACCAAAATCACCACATAAACTCTTTTTTTCACTGTACTTTACATTTGTAATTAATTTTAATCTTTTATGATGTTTCAGACATGTATGTTTTTAAGAGTTATACATAAATTAAAATAACAATGACAAAAAGAATAATCTAGTTATGGATGTAATTTTTCGTTTTATTCATCTTTAGAATATTGCCTTTAAGTTTTAAATATTTAAACATATTATTTACAGAATGAATGCTGTAAAAAATATAATATTAATATTCTTTACAAAAGCATTGTTCAGGATAATATAGTTTCATTTCCTGTCTATTTATGTTTGTTTAATAAATATATCTACTTATGCATTGTGATACAATTTTTTTCTGTTACTGCAATCACTTTTCTTTTTTATATATGTATGTTTTTTAAATAATCAGTTTCATTTCTACACCTAGTACACCATTCTTAATGTGAAAAAAGTTGTCTCTTTTATTCTGATGAAACTCCATTACTGAGATATGAAATTATTTTTATAGCAAATGTTACCTTATGACTACTTTACAGATAGATTATCGTACCATAATCACCACATGAACTCTTTTTTTCATTGTACTTTACATTTGTAATGAATTTTAATCTTTTATATATAAATTATCTATACATACATATATATATATATATATATTATAAACTTTATCTCATAAAACATATGAATAGTGTTGTTGTTTCTTATCCCACTTGACTGGCCAAGCCCACGAGCCCATATGGACTCATGATTGAAGGGGAAGGAAGCAGCTTCTGTTGTGATGGAGCACCCGTAGGTAGAAGCCTGACTTTTGCTCCGTGACGTTCTTACAGTCATAGAAGACCGGGACCTACGGCTTAAAGTGGATTCCGAACCACTACAAACATCCATGGCACCGCCGGGATTCGAACCCGAAACCTGTGGCACCGAGCGCCAGAGCGCTAGACACTCGGCCATTCAGGTCCCAAATTTGCCAACGGCACACAGTGTTCCCAGGTGGTCACCCACCCAAGTACTGACCATATAATCCTACTAGTACCACAGGACTAGTTATATTTATATGTCAAATCACTAAAGCCATATTAAACAACTATAAAATTAATTAATTGCTATGATCAAAAGTTTTTTCATTTGAAAATTAATCAAAATATATTGTAAAAACATAGGTATAATATCTTTTAAGCACAATCATAATATCTTCAATGAAAAATATTTGTATAATATTCAGATAAATAATAAATGTAAAATGCATAACCACTAAGACAATTAAATTGGGATTGTTCTGATTTCAAATAACACGAGAAGTTGAAATTACAATTAAAAACATATAACTTCAAATAATGTGATGTTGTCTTATGTAATTTGAGTTGTGATTCAAATAAAGTTTAAAATTTTCCCTCTGAGAATTTGTTTTTTACTTGGTATCTTAATCCAGATAGACACAGTCCATAACAGGACTAAAATTTCTTTATCATCTTTTCATTTACTGATTATCACTCTATATATTTGTTACTTTTATCATTTTAAAATAGTTTAAGAAAAGAACTTAACTGTAGTTCAAAGGGTATTGATTATTTTGAAATTTTATCTTTAGAATATCTGAAAGTTTTGTTTTTTTGTCAGAGAGCCTATTCTTTGTTTATTTTTCTTTTCTTCCAAAATCTGATTTATGTACAGAATAATTGAAATCATCCTTACACATGCTCCTAGATTTCACCCGTTAAAATTTGAATCCTTGAACATAACTTTACCTATAATTATAGCTTTTATTTTGCATTTCACTTAATTCAGATCCAAAGTCTATTTTTACATTAAAATAAATACTTCTGGATCAAAATAACAATTTCCTCTCATTTAAATTCTTAAATAAACATCCTTTTTAATATAATTATATATTCAATTTGCCAATAGAAATAAGCTTTAATATCTTTCAACTATCACAGACAATATATTCGTTGCCCTCAAATACTGAAATTTGATTATAATAAAGATTAAAATATTGATTTTGCATTTTTCCAAAACTAGAAAAAAAAAAAAATCTGTATTTATTAAACTTAAAAAAAAATAATAATAATAATAATTGAAACACAATGTTTCTACAATCATGTCACAAATAGCTTAAAGCCAAACATTCAGAAAAAGTGAGATATCTTTCATCATCTATACATTCTAATTACAATGCATATTAATTTCAAAAAGCAGAAACACTTCCAGATAACCAAAACACAAATTTTAATAAAAATTAATTCTGTTATATTGGAATCAATCTGGCATTCGGTACCACAGGTATCGAGTTCAAATCCCGGCTTTTTGCCCATGGGTGTTGTAGTGGTTCGGAATCCACTTTAAACCGTAGGTCCCGGTCCTAATAGGATCGTAGAGCGTTGCGGGGGCATTGTTACTCCACGACCGTGGCTTTACCATCAAGTTACACGCGCCCCCTGGGTAACGCGAAGTGAGTAACATCGGTGCAGCCTTTATGGTGCAGATCACGGTCTATTTGCCAGCTTCATTAGAAAAAAAAAATATTGGTATCAATCTGAAACTTCTAGTTTGAGAACATTCAAAGATTACTTTTCCTCATACTTAACAAATCACAGTCATTATAAATCTTTATCAATAATCTTAAAAATAAGGTAATAAGATTTCATATTAGAAAATACATGCATGATTTCCTTGCAAAATAATAATAAATCAATGGAATAATAATTAACATAATACAAAGCTAAAGCAGAAATTTAGTACATTCTTGAAAAAATACATATATCCAATTAAATACAAGTTAAAAACAATTTGTACTAAGAAAATAATTTTTTTTTTTTAGTTTAGCAATTGCCGAATCTTTTTTATTTTTGTTTCAATTTCAAACTTTTTTTTTTTTTTTTTTGATAAATATTTATAGAAATTTTGTTTATTAATCCCAATATATAATTTATTTACACCAATAGTTGATAATTGTATATATTCTTTGCAAAAGCATTCTTGAGGATAATATAGTTACATTTCTTGTTGATTGTTACTAATTTTGTAAATACATTAAATTTTCACGTTCTTTTGTGAATTGAATGCGATGCTATCTTTACCTGAGGCCTAGTTGATTTTCATGAAAGTAATGTGCATTATTTTTGTGTCTTTAACGACACTATTGCGCGGTTGATGATAAAATTAATGAATTTCGTTTAGGTGCTTTGTTGATACAAAATATTTCACCTATGCAAATTACCATTCTAAACCCCTTAAAAAAAAATTGTGCATTTTGAAAACGAATGTTTGAGAAAGGAGAAATTTTTAATTAATCCTACGATAAATTTTCACTTGAAATAGTCTGGAACGAATAATGATTAAGTATGATCTCTAAGTAGAGGGTAGCCCTATCTGCTGGAGAAAATATCTTCTGATTAACATTGTCGGTTGATTACATTAGAGGCGAATTTATTGAATAATAAAATAAATTTTACGAAATCTTGCTTAAAAAAAAAATATATTGAATTAAACGAACAAATCGCAAACAACGGGACGAAACTAGAAATACATAAAAAACGTTCTAAAAGTTTTCTGTTATCATACAAAATACATCATGTTTGAACTAAAATTCTGCTACGATTTATCAAAATGTACAGTTTTGACTAGTTTTACGCACGCTCCACTTTCCCTATAATTTGTGTTAAATTGAAAATAATGAGAACTTAAGAGTTGAAATCAATTCTATTTTAGCTACCACTACGAAAAATAACTTTTCTTCTATATAAGAAAACCATTTCAGAGGTTCACTCACTTTTATCCCGCATTTCGAAATTCCTACCCCCGCGTTAAATTCCTTAAATGCCACTATTATCGCCTTAAATTTTCCTAACCTTCCGAATACTACTATTGCATCCATCTACGTTCCTAACAACACTCAACAATCCGATCTTAACAACGACCTCAACACTTTACTCAGTTTAAATAATACTTCTATTCTCTGCGGAGATTTCAACGCCCACCACACTCGCTGGGGATGCAAAAAGAATAACCAAATTGGCAATCATCTCTGGAATTATTCCTTAAATACCTGCACCAATATCATCGCACCACCAACCCCAACTCGCTTCGGAATTAACTCCGCGTCCACTATCGACCTTACTCTTGTCAATAATTTTCACTTTCAGCACACCATCCGCTCAATCTCCGAACTCGCTTCCGATCACAACCCGATCATCATTAATTTCACTCTTAATATCCAAAAGACACCGCGCACCAAAATTGCAAACACCAATTGGAAACACTATAACAACTATCTAAATGATCACTTTACCTACTCAGCCGCCCCGATTACCGACACTAACCTCATTGATTCGGAAATTAATAATCTCACCACCCTTATTACAACTGCCTACAACAACTCCTCCAAACGTACCGCTCATAATAATTCTCATTTTCTTCCGCCTCATCTTAAACAACTTATTACACACCGTAATCAAGCTCGTAAAGCTTGGCAATTATTCCGTGATCCACCTTCCAAAAGACTTTACAACCAAATTCAAGCACAACTCCGCAGACAATTTAAAATTTACAACGATAATACTTGGGAAAATAAACTCGCCTCTTTAACCACTGATGATAATTCGCTTTGGACCACAACATCTCGCTTCAAGAAAAAACGAGCAAAAATCCCTGCCTTAACTAACACTAATCTCCCTAATAACAAAGCTCTCACTGACGAACAAAAAGCCGACACCCTAGCCAATTCTTATGAAACTCAATTCTCCGAAAATCCCATTACAGATCCGCAAACCGATAATATAGTCGATTCCACCATTAACGATTTTAATACTAACCCAACTCCGACTAAACCCTTCTCTACCACTCCCTCCGTCATTATTAACTACATCACAAATACCAAAATTAAGAAAGCCCCCGGTAATGATAATATCACCAATAAAATGTTAAAAAATCTTCCTCTCAAAATTATCTTTCACATCACCAAAATCATTAACTCTGCTCTAACCCACTCCTATTTCCCTACGCCTTGGAAAACAGCCAATATTATTCCGATCCATAAACCCAAGAAAGATTCTACTAATCCAGCCAACTATAGACCTATCTCTCTCTTACCCACTCTCGCCAAACTCACCGAATCAATCATCCTGCAAGAATATCTTTCTCATATCCAAGATAACAATATCATCATTCCGCACCAATTTGGATTCACTAATCAACTCTCTACTACTCATCAACTACTCAGGGTCACCGAAATAATTCATGACGGCTTTCAAAAAAAATCTATCACCGCAATACTCTTTCTCGACATAGCCAAGGCATTTGATAAAGTTTGGATCAAAGGATTAATTTACAAACTCATTAAATATAAATTCCCGGCTAACCTAATTCACATCCTTATCTCTTATCTCACCAACCGCAAATTCTCCGTCTCTATTAATAACACCAACTCTACCATCAAACCCATGCATGCAGGCATTCCTCAAGGCTCCGTAATCGCTCCTCACCTCTTTAACCTCTTTATGAATGATATCCCGCAAGATAATAACATCACTCTTAGCCTATTCGCAGACGACACAGCCATTATCGTTCAAAACAATAACATAAACTTCATTCGCTCTAGACTTCAAAAATACATCCTCAAACTCGAAACCTGGTTAACGCAATGGAAAATTAAAATTAATGTTGATAAGACCGAAGCAGTCCTCTACACTTACCGTCAACCCAAACCTCCCGATATCACCCTCTTTAATCAGAAAATCACTTGGAATAATGAAGCTAAATATTTAGGAGTCATCTTAGACAAACACCTCACTTATAAATCTCACGCTAATTCTATCAAAGAAAAATTCAATAAAGCCCTTCGCGCACTCTACCCTCTCTTAGCTCGTAATTCTAAAACCTCTGTCCACACCAAAACACTGATCTACTTGGCCTACATGCGTCCCATTATCACCTATGCGAGTCCTGTCTGGGGTTCCCTAGCAAATTCCAATTTTAATATCTTTCAACGTCTTGAAAATAAAATTCTTCGTATGGCAATCAACGCTCCCTGGTTCTTCCGAAACGCTGACATCCATAATACCCTTAATATCCCCACTCTTAAAACCTTCATCAAAAAATTATCTGAAAACTTCTATAATCAACTCCCAAATAACCCAAACCCTCTTCTTAAAAGACTCCCTGATTACGATCTCTCAAACCCCAAGAACGCAAAACGACCCCGCAGTAGTATCAATATCACCGATCCCCCCACCTGACCAAACGTCTTACCACAACTACTTTTTCTCTTCCAGCACTCCGAAACTCGTTTCATTCCCCTCTTTTTCCCCTGTCTGGCAATAGCCCCGCGCTTGTTTACGTGTCTCTCCTCGCTGTCTGAGCATTCAGGGTCATCGCACCCTTTCAGTTTTTGTTTTTACTTTAGTTCCCTTATTTTCTTTTATCTTCTCTTCTCTTTTTAGTCTATTGTTTATTATGTCTTTATTATGAAAAACAAGAAAAAAAAAAAAAATAAAAATTTATTTAGATATTTATATTAAATATATTTATGAATTTTAAAAAAAAAAAAAAAAAAAAAAATAAATAAAAAAAAAATAAAAAAAAAAAAAAAAAATATATAAAATTTTAAAAAATATAAAATCTATATAAAATAAAAAAAAAAAAAAAAAAAATACAAAAACAAATAAAAAACTTTTGTAATCTCAGTTTTTCTTATTATCTTTTATATTCTTTTAAATTGTATAGAATTTTTTATATAAATTCTCTTAGATCTTTTAAGTTATCTTTGATAACTCCTTTACTCTTTTTAAACCTAGATTAGAGGATTTTTTAAATCCTGCTCCATTACTATTTTCTTTTACCCTTTTTCTTCATGTCATCATTTTATCCTAAACCTGGGCAAGGTATCATTCTCTCCCCTGATCTCCATCTCCTCAAAGTCCTACAGATCAAGATTGGAATTGGGTGTAAAGTATATTTTTTTTTAATTTGCTTTATATGTATATAATTTAATACTTATAAAACATTTTGTTATATAAAATTTTAAATATATAACTCTAAGAATTATTATGCATCGCATTTCAAACAAAGGTTTGATAATTTGTATTTCATTTTATTTCTGTCCTATTGACTATTTATTTACATGCCGATTTAAAAACAACAACAAAAAGTAGCATATATCAAAGAAAAAGAATTCTTAAATTGCTATATTTACATATCCTCAACTATTTTCAAGCTGCTCTCCACACGAACAAATTTCATTAAAAAAAAAGTTTTAGTTTCGAAATTTCTCTAACCCTTCTAATCTTACTGCCGATTCAGCCACTAAAGCGCTTTATGTACTGTCAGAAATTGTAAATATCTTTAAAATGCTTGGAGGTCTAGATAACTTTTACACGCAACTTAAAAACGCTAATAGTCCCATTGAAAAATTGCAACTTCTTTTTAAATGCCTCAATTAACTGCGCTTGTTGCTTTCTATTTAATTATTTTATAATTGCGCCATCCTTTTTAATTACTCCTTGTTTTATCTTACTAACATGGACATACATACGCTCACTGCCTTTTATTACCAATGTTTTTTCTTATTGCAATGAACCCTAGCATACCGGATTAGGAGTGAATAAGGCCATAACCGGCCAATGTACTTCGCGAAAGTTGAATGATGATGCCGCATGCTCTGGTTTCTCTTCAAACTCGTGCTAATCTTTCGCCTTTTACTAAAGATTACCGTGGAGAGGAATACGAATGAAATTCGGGTATGGTTCGAGCTAAAAAGGTTATGCATATAAGTACACATTACGGTTGTAAAAATTTTTTAAAGGAAATCTTCATATTATTGTGTGCTCGAAATATATGTGTTTTACTGCATTGATAGTATTAATTTAACTCAACAAACACTTATAATTGTAAAATTAAAATAAGCAGTATTTCAAAAAATCATTTCTTTGTGTAGATATATATATATTTTTTTGAAGGTTCTTAAATACATTTTACCATACCACAATTTTATAATATAAACAAACATAAGCTACTCAATATGATTAATTGTTTCAACTTAACTTTTAATTAAGAATTTGAAATGTATTTGCAGCAGACTTTTAATAAAATGTGAAAATCGAATTTTTAAGAAACTTTCTTTTATACCCCTGGGCTTTAGTAGTACTAAATTATATTTATTCAAAAAAAAAATTGAATTTTTTTGTAAAAGGATATCTAAATTATTCCAATTGCTTTCAACAATTTGTTACAATAAATTTACTTTCTAACTCTTTATTTAAGCTGATTACAAAGGGTTTTACAATTGATTAAAAACATTTATTACAGCTGATCTTTTTTTCTCAATTACAATGTTCAAAGTATTTCAATACTCGAATACCAAATATTTAGAATCATTTCAGTACAAAATATATATATATAGTTCACTGAAAGAGTAAACAAAAATCAAATTTCTGAATTTTTTTTTTTTATCCTATTTATTTATTTCACGGATTTATTTTAAAAAGGGATGGATTTATTTAACACTTCGATTGTGACATCCAAACAATTTGACTCTATAAACTACAGGTTTCTTAATTTTATCTCTGCCTATTCTACACAGAGTTCGGAAAATACACTCATGTCCATAAATTAAGGATAATTCAGAATCACACAGAAATTGAACTCTAAAATAAATTTTCATCTGTAGAATTATCACACACATCTTGAAGAAGAATATGCAAATTACAGGCAACCACCAGATGGCGCGGATAGTACGTCACAATGACGAGAGTGTAAGAGAGGGGTATATAAGGAATGGTGGCAAAGAAGTAAAATTGTTCACAAGCGCTTTAAAAACCTTTCAGTGCAATACCGCATAGTTATGGCACAAAGGAAGCATTTGGATGATTTTTTACGTGATAGAATTATCGGACGACTGGAATGTGGACGTACCCAGCTGGAAGTATCCGAGGAACTAGGAATCGCCCAGAGTGTCATCTCCAGGCTTTGGCAACGATTCCAAGATGATGGTAATGTGAGTAGATGTTACAGCCAAGGTCGCCCCCGAGTTACAACGCCGAATGAGGACCGGTATTTAGCAGTTACTGCCAAAAGAAACAGACGGAGCACAGCATCAGACCTGTCTCGTCAGCTCTCTTCAGCTACCGGTACGACAGTTTCAAGGCAGACCGTGTAGAGACGCTTAGGGCACATTGGTCTATATGCTCGTAGGCCTGTCAGATGTGTTCCACTTACCGCAACTCACTGTCGCCTGCAATTAACCTGGAGTAGAGAGCATGCATTGTGGACACCGCAACAGTGGTCTGGTGTGATGTTTTCCGACGAGTCCAGATTTAGTTTGCAGTCTGATACTCGCCGGACTTTCATATGGAGAGCGCCGGGTACCCGTTACCACAAAGAGAACACCATTGAACGACACCGTTACGGTGGTGCAGGATGGCTCGTTTGGGGAGGAATTATTCTTGGTTCCAGAACTGACCTGCATGTTCAGAGTGTAACGATGACAGGCCACATCTATCGGGATGTCATTCTGGAACAACATGTACGTTTGTTTCGGGGCGCCATGGGTGCTGAATTTCTGTTTATGGATGACAACGCCCTTTCCTCACCGTGCAAACATTGTAGACGAATGCCTTCAATTGGAGGATATCACCTGTATGGATTGGCCAGCAGACTCACCGGACTTGAATCCAATAGAGCATGTGTGGGATATGCTTGGCCGACGAATTGAAGCCCGTCAACCCCCTCCCACCTGTCAACCAGAACTTCGGAGGGCATTGCTTGATGAGTGGTGTAATATTCCCCAAGATCAGATTGACAATTTGATACTCAGCATGCCTAGGCATTGTAAGGTCTGTATTGCATCGTCCGGGAGACATACTCCATATTAACCATCATACTAAAGGCTCGCTCCCACCGAGGCGAGAGACGTGAAGATGCAAGAGGCAAGCGACCAAATTTTTTCGACCCCTTCACAGCGAAACGTCAGAAATAGCATTACGCCTAGTGAAAAACCGCTTCGAGTTGAAAGTTGGGCAACTCCACGCGGAGGACTGCAAACCGGTTGCAGGCGACCGCGGTGAGGTCAAATTTTGGTCGCTTGCATCTTGTCGCCTTGGTGAGCACGAGCCTTAACCATGTTATACTGTTTTTTGTAAATAGATTCTTTTTTTAAATTTGCTCCAGGGAGTAAAAATCGCAATTTTTATTAATTATGTCAAACCTGGTACATCTTTCTGGCATCTTTTTTGCTCTTTACCTTTTGTTTAATGAATAGACTTTACAAATAAGTCAAATTTGTTTTGCTGATGTCTCTTTCTTTGCCTGAACTTCATTATCCTTAATTTATGGACATGAGTGTATAACATTAACTGGCAGAACGAGAATCTTCGCTCGGAGTACATAAAAATCGCCAATCAATAGTGCATTAGAATAATATTTTCTTGTTTAGACATATTGTTGTATTTTATTTGTACAGGCTACAAATTATGTAATTTTTGAAACTTAATTTTAAATACATAAAAAAAATTCAACATTCTAGTCTTTTAAATAAATTGTAGTTAACAATCCCACACAGAAGTGTTTCTAATGATATGAAAATGGAGTTTCAGAGTTTTTCTCCTATTCTTAAAGAATGTTCTGTTATTGATTAATGTTTATTAGTAGAAAAAAAAAAGTCAAGTTTACTTTAAAATTTCTTGGTGTTGATTTTTCTCAAGCAATTTGTTATAATGAAGCTCTTTTTTTTAATTTTATAAATTTCTTTTGTTCATCTAGTCAAAAATGAAGCATTTATCATGTTGTTTTTACTGAAATATAAGATTTTAATTCTTGTTATATTATTTTAGTATGAGCTGTTTTCTACAGAACTGATATATTAAGGAAAAATAAGTTTTTTAAAAGTTTACAAATCAATTGCAATCAAGTTTTTCTCAATATTTTTAACATTTATTTTAGATTTCTTTAAAATAATTTTGTAAAACTATATATGTTATAAAAATTGATGTTCAGGTACTTAATTAAGTTTTTTTTATTTTTTATTATTTATTCAGTTAACTTAAAATATAGCAAGAATTAGTGCAAATTTAAAAGAAAAAAAGTAGTGAAATTTTATTTCACTGCATATTAGTTTCTATTAATGCCATGCATATATATTTCTACAGATATCATACATTTCTTTGTTAATTTTTATATTTTTTTCATGTAATATGTATTAAATTTAACATAATATTACATACTACTTTCAGTATGTAATTTAACCGAGTAGTTAATGTATACGAAAAATTTTGCAATTAAAATAATATTGATATAAATCAAGACAGTGAAGAAAAATCGTTGAATTAAAATATCAAAGAAAATTTTTGAAACTTCATATTCACAGTTCACAATAGAAAAAAAAAAACAGGTAGAATTTTTAGATTTTTGTATTCATTAATATTTTTATATTTAACTTTTAAGAAAATAATACATGTTGAAAAAAATTTTCGTATGATTTTTTTTCACTTTTTACCAAAATAGCATGCATTTGCTCTAGGTAATATAGTAAAAAGGTTGTTCCTTTATATTTTTTCCAGAATTTATGTATACATAAAAACTTTTTCTGGTGAAATTATACAAATATTTGGATGGTGACAAATATTTAAAAAAATTTGCTGAAAATTGTTTCAAGTTGCTTCAATTAAACAATGATGATGCATTTTTAATAGTACACTACATCATTTTGTTAGAATATTTTAAAAAAGTGAAAGGTAATATCAATGTTTTGCCACAATTAAATTCTATAAAAATGTCATAATTTTATAACAATGTCAGTGTTAATTATTTGATAAAAAATCAATGTATCTTTTTTTATGTATATGGCTTTAAATTTAAATGTTTCCAGTTAGAAAACATGTTAAAATTAATTAATGCAAGAATGTAATAAATTGTTATAAAATTAAAATAGGTAAGATGAAGGTAGATCTTTAATTGATGATGCAGTAAATATTTATAAATTTCTTACTTCTAAGAATAATGAAGTAATACTTAAATAAAAAGTGTTCTTTTTTTGATTTTCTTTCATTAGAAATATAAAATTTTAAACTCTAATTTTTTTTTACTGTACACTAATTTAAAAAAAAAAAATTTATGTATTATATTTTAAAAAAACTAGGCGATGCTGAATTATGTTTGCTATTTATAATTAAATATGCATTTTTTTTGTTTTCTGCAGTTACATATATGATCTTAATCAATTTAGATACTTTTTTTTTTTTTGTACAATGCTTTGCATATAATAAAAGCAACTATTAACTATTTATACACATATGCATGCAAAAAATAACACAATTTAAAATGTTTCTAGATATATCCTTCCCTTACAATATTTTGTTTCTAAGAGTAGTTTTGTAATATACAAATTTCTCTTTACATAAAGCAACAGATATGATTTGTTTATCTATAATTTCTAAAATATTTTAATTCTCTAAATCAAAGGGTGTTGGAAGGAAATAGATTTTTATAATATTTATCTAATGTATAATCAAAAATTACCAAAAAATTCTTGTTATTCCTAATTAATTCTTATCCATTTTATTAAACAACATTTCACAGAAACTTTGCTTTTTATTGGTCCCAAGAAAGTAAGAATTTTTTTGTTAAAGAATTGCAAAGGAAAATGAGTGTGTATTCTTTGCACCAGTGTGACACTATTAGTAAACAAAAATAAAAATAATACTTTCTTACTTTTATTTTTTGATTGTTATTAGATGCCTTGCATTTGTGATAATGATTGTTTTTAATATTTTTAAATTTCACTTCTGGATTTTATATAACAGTTTGTTAACAGTTAACATCATATATATGATTTTAAAACATTTAATGCCATTTTATTTTCAGTATGCTGGCTATGCTTCATCACATTTGCTAGCAAACACACACATTATATATCATAATCATTAAGGAGAGTCTACATAAAAAATACCAGTTGTATTTTATAACTCCCATTTTATTAGTTGTTATATATTCTTAAAGTTATAAAAAATATTACTTTTTGAAACTAACTAAAAATTGTACTTTCTTATGATATAAAAATATATGTAAAGTTTGTATGTTTCTATTCCACCATTAGTACTTATTCCATTTTTATACAGGTATAAAATAAAATAAAATAGTATTTTAAATTGTTTAAGAATACATCAAGCCTTATTTAGTAAAAATTTCAAATTGCAATGGTTTTCATATGAAATTTCTAAAACACATAAAAAATAATAACACATAAAAAAAGTTATTTTGAAATTTTCATAAAGTATAGTGACTATTAACACAGAAATTGTAATTCTATTGAAAGTATAAGGAATAAACCTTTAAAATGTATGTAAAAATGAGTTGAGTCTACAATACTTGATCTATTTTTGATAAAAATGAGACAAAAATCAAAAAATATTTATGTTTGTTGTTGTTGTTTCTTATCCCACTTGGCTGGCCAAGCCCATACGTGCTCATGATTGAAGGGGAAGGAAGCAGCTTCTGTTGTGATGGAGCACCCGTAGGTAGAGGCCTGACTTTTGCTCCGTGACGCTCTTACAGTCATAGGAGACTGGGACCTACAGCTTAAAGTGGATTCCGAACCACTACAAACATCCATGGCACCGCCGGGATTCGAACCCGAAACCTGTGGCACCGAGCGCCAGAGCGCTAGACACTCGGCCATTCAGGTCCCAAATTTGCCAACGGCACGCGGTGTTCCCAGGTGGTCACCCACCCAAGTACTGACCGCGCTCAATGATGCTTGACTTCGGTGAACATGGTCTTTAAAATTTTTCTCATCCTCAAGTTCACCTCATCCATCATCTCCAGAGCATCTTCTACCTCATAGAACAGTTAATTAAATAAAAGAACTTTTTCTACTTCAAAGAACTTTCCACTAAACAACAGAACTTTTTACTCCAGAACTTCCACAAAATTCAACTATTATATCCTGGACTTAAAAGTAATAGACTTTCAACCACCCAGCTACATAGCAAAACAAATTTTTCTCCATCAAAATTCTTTCAATCAACTTTTAAACTTTTCCTGCTCATTTTTGAATCATCACGCCATTTCTTTATTTACTTCTAAAATTTTTTCTTCATCTATTCCCAATTTCTGCTAAATCACTTATTTTCAAAAAAAAAAAAAAAAAAAAAAAAAAAAAAAAAAAAAAAAAACCCTCTTTAATTAATTTCTCCCTTTTATTTACTCTTTATCAAGCTAGATAAACAGTAACTTATTCTATTTTTAAACATTGTCCAAACATCCGACATAAATTTTGTAACACAGCTTTTCGTTACACCCACCACATCCAGATGGCAGCACATGCTGACCTTATATATTTGTTTTCTTTCTTTCTTTCACCTTGAACAGCTCGTCAAGTGCAGTTTTTTGTAAATATATATTATAAAATCACCTGCGTGTGATTCTTTTACCCACCTATTCGTGGATGACTTACTTTTGTATTCCCTTTTGTAACTTTCATTTTATTTTAAATAAATCCGTGTTCTCGCCGGTACCCCGAAATCAAGTCACGTAAGTATAAAAGTGCCCCCCTTCCCCCCCTATACCTGCTTCAGCTGTCATCATTCTTCTTCACTTCACTACATGTATATAATTTATTTTCACCTATTAGTAAATGGGGATTAAAGCCTTCTGGCTCTGGTGCCCCTTTCCCACCCACCCTCGACTGACTTGACTTCGGTGATCTAAGCGAGAACCGGTATATTCAGCATGGTACGGCCGTTGGCTACATAATATTTATACCTATGTTTTTAGAACAGTTTAGTAAATCTGTACATGTTTAATATGCTGTCGATATAATTCATCAAACTAAAGGATTTCTTATTCAAGTTCAAGAAGAAAATCAATAATCCTTAGCAAATTAAGGCTCGTTCCCACCGAGGCGAGAGACGTGAAGATGCAAGAGGCAAGCGACCAAATTTTTTCGACCCCTTCACAGCGAAACGTCAGAAATAGCATTACGCATAGTGAAAAACCGCTTGAAGTTGAAAGTTGGGCTACTCCACGCGGCGAACTGCAAACCGGTTTCAGGCGACCGCGGTGAGGTCAAATTTTGGTCGCTTGCATCTTGTCGCCTTGGTGAGCACGAGCCTTTAGGAATATAAACTTAATTTTATGAAAAAATGGTTTTGATTTTGAGAAAATAGTTTTATTCAAAAATAAAAGTAAATATTATGTATTATGTATAAATTTTATGAAGAGTTTTGCATAAAACAAAAAAGAGGAAATTTTATTTCTACTTTGACATTATAATAGTTAGAGAACTGGCTGTTGTGTCTAAAATGGAAAAACTTATCTTAATTAAAAGAATAATAAGCATTTTTTAATAGTTAAATGTATTAGAATAAAATAGTATAGGTATTTGCTATGATTTAACTTTGTAAATTATAGAATATTTCAATTAATGAATGATCTAATGCACCTGATAAGAGTATGAAAGAATTTTTTACTTATTTATTTTTCTATGTAGCAATTTAGCAATAGCTAAATTCACTTAATTTAAATTTACTGAAATATTCATGGAATGAGTCAAAATTGGAATAAAAATGAAATATGTCCAGTATATAATTACTATAAGTATTGTAATATATTTTGCTAGAAAAGACACAGAAAAACAAATCTTGTTTTATCAATTTTGAGGAGATTACAAATAAATATATATTTGTTTTACAGTAATTAATATTTATCTTTTTAATGAAGTTGGCGCAAGATATTTTTTTTTCTTTCAAATTTTCACTAATATTTGTTGTCGCTTCGTTGTGACTAGTCACGTCACGTAACTCAGTGTTGTAAGCATCTGGTGCATGAAAACACTTTCCCTCTAATGCACTCGATTTATAGTATATTATTTACAACAATATTATAGCGTTACAATAATATTACAGTGTTCCTGGTATATATTAATTATTACAGAGTACAATACAGGGTGATTATAATTAAAATCCCACTTTGAAAATGCTGTAAAAAAAAAACCAAAAAAAAAAAACCATTCCATCACAAGTTTAAATTTGAACTGAAGACACTTGAAGAAAGGGGAAACGGTATGGCTTAAAAAAAAAAAATTTCCACCGATTTTTCCCATCCAATTTGGTATGATTTTCCGTGGTGGATGGGCTTTCCACTAACAGTGTCATAACTGTTGAATGACTTGAAAGCCATTTTTTTTCCCGTCAAAAAACCGAAACAATCAAGCACATTGAATACTACAGTTGGTTTAATGTGCAACTAATGCCAAGTTGTAATTTCGATCCAAAATATCACTGGCAGCCAAATTCACTTTCTCTATGCCGATTACAGTGCCATCTATTAATACACTTTCGATTATTTAATTCGCAAACTAAACAAACAATTTGTACTAATAATACATTTCAGTAATGCGTTTAAAAATCCATATAAGTCAAGGCATAAAATGAATTTCACATAACTCGTAACCATTTTCGTATAGTTTAGTCCTACTCAATTCTTGCGGATTCGATCTTTGGCTTTTAAATTTTTAATTAATTGCTGCAATGTGCAGCCCTTTAATCAACTGGCTATCAAACTCTTACATTTTTGTTTTTGGTTAAATTTTATTTAATTTTTAATTTATTTGAACGTAATCTCTATTTAATTTTAAATCAATTGTCTATATTTAAACTGTTAATAGCTCTGGTCTTAATTTAATTACTTTAATTCCTGATTTTTATAATTTTATTAAAAAAAATATATAACATTATCAATCAAGCGTAATGTTTGGTTTAGGAAATGTAGCCTTTGTCCTCATGTGGCGCCATCTATTTGAAAATATAAAATTTATTTATGTTATTTGCTTTGATTTGCCTGTGTCACTGTAACCTGTGTCAACCTGAATCACTTGTGCTTTTATTCAATTCCTTCTATTAGTTCACACTCTCCCTATATATATCTTGTTCAAATTTTCAATCTTTCATAAAATACTTTTTATTCATCCACTCAAATTCAAATACATTTTTTTTTGAACTTGTAGTGGATGCAGGCTAATACAGTTTTTTCAAATATTAATTCAGTAATTAAATTTAATTAATTAATGTTAGTTTTTTTTTAGCTTTAAGTTGCATATATCTACCAATAGATGGCTCCAGATAACCTAAAAAAAATGAATGGAAATTATTTATAAAGGACTTTCTGCAATACATTGAAAAAAAAGTAAGAATTGACTTAAAAAAATTTTGGTACTTACGTATTAACGGTACCTTGGCGACAGACTTGGCGATTTTTAAGTGTCGCCAATCTAACAGCTACTAAGGTTACCAAACTAATAGAATTGATTGGTGCCACTTAAAAACCGCCAAATCTGTAGCTGCGGTTGGCGCGTGTGCTCTTTATTGCCGCAACTGTCGCCAAGGTACCGTTAATACGTAAGTACCAAATTTTTTTTATATTACTTGTTTTCTGATTTTAGATTCATTATCTTTATTTCAATTTAAAATTTCAATAAGCAAATCTACGTTAGAATTTTTTTTTTACCGTGTAAACTATTATAATTTTATCATTTACTTCTATATTTTTGATAATTTGCAGAAATTATTTATAGAAACTTTATTATTATTTTTTTTTTTTTTTGGGGGGGAGGGGGGCATTGTGAAATGGATACCTAATTGTACCGATAGCTTTTTGCATTTTCGATCTCTCTTTAATTGTTCTGAAGCAGATGTTTTCTTAAATTCTTTTATTTTTTATAAGAATATTAATATTCTTATTCAATAATTGAAGCAACTTCATTTGTGCAAAAGGTTTCATGGTTTTTGAAAACATATTGTAACTCCGTAACCGGTATGCCCGATACCTTGCAATCCAAACCAGACAGTAGGGTATCAGCGCCACTATTAACAATAGCAGAGTCATCGGAGTTCTAGCATTCAGATTTTTTGAAACAGTGATAATTTCTACTTTTCTTTCCAAAGGAAACCATGTAATCTTTATCATTAAAAATAACGGTTTTTGTCTTACAATATATATATATATATTAATTGATAAAAACATCCCTTAAAGATAACAGATATTGAAACATTTATTATTATTATTTTTTTTCTTCTAATGCAGCTGGTAAATAGACCGTGATCTTTCGCCATAACGGCTGCACCGATGTTACTCACTTTGCATTACCCAGGGGGCGCGTGTAACTTGATGGTAAGCCACGGACGCGGAGTAACAATGCCTCCGCAGCGCTCTACGATCCTATTAGGACCGGGACCTACAGCTTAAAGTGCATTCCGAACCACTACAAACACCCATGGCAAAGGCGGGATTTGAACCCGATACCTGTGGTACCGAACACTAGAGCGCTAGTCATTCGGCCCCTATATTGAAACATTTATTATTTAACATGCTATGCACGAAATTACCACTTTATTTAATAATTGCGAAAATTGTACTATATATTCCTTACAATGTGGTAGCTAGATTGCGTAGTGCTGAGAATCTCTGGTGGCTGTGTGTTGTCCGGTTAAAAACGGCAATGTTAAGGTGTCCGTTCATTTGTATGAATGGCAATGAAAATATATTGACACTGATATATATAAACTTTACTACAGCATACAATAAAAAAAAAAAAAGAAAAAAAAAAAAATGAAAATTTGCGCGTACTTAAAATTGTACGTGTAATAAAACAGCACAGAGGTACTTGGTCTACGCTTTTAATTAATTAGTTATTTTTGTTAACTGTTTCCAATATTATTAACTTGATTTTTTTTTTTTTTTTGTTATGAATTTATCGCATGCAGAACACCAGTTTAATTAAAACAAATGATATTCTAATAAAAAAAAAAAGAGTTTTTTTTTTGTAGATGGCAAGCTTTTTAAAATACTTTACTAGGAATCTTTTAGTTGTTGCAAAACGAAACATTAGAATTTGATTTTTGTTGATTGTGGTAGTTTTTTTTTATAGACGTTTTATTAGATGTATGAAAGGAGTATTGAATATTTACATTTAAATAAAACATTTAATGTATTATTCATATTTTTTAAATGTGTATAGTAATTTGAAATGTTAACATTCACTTATTTATTAGATTAAAATAAATTTAGCAAATTGTCAAGAGCATCCACACCATACTAATTATATGTATTACCAAATAGATTAAAATAATAGCAAATAAAAACGTAAGTAACGTACAAGCAGGAAGAGGTAACAAAATTAGGAAAAATGAGTGGAAAATAAAGAATTCCACATACACCGTTCCTATCGTTTCTCTAGTTAATAGAAATAAACATTGCTACATACTATATGACAGTGCCATATTCACTTTTCATCTCAATTTAATTTTAATTCAATTATCTACCTTTAAACCTTAAACAGCTCTAGTCTTAATTTTAATTTTAATTACTCTAATTTTTTTTAATATAATTTTATTATTTGTAAAAAAAAAAAAAAAACATATCACCTTTACCAACAAAATGTAATGTTTTTTTTTTTTTTATTATTTCCAATGGCAGGCTACAATAAGTAATAAAAGAAAAAAGAAAAAGAAGATGAAAACAACAACGAGAATTGAAAGAAATCACATAGTGACATGTTTAGCCCATAAGGGCCCTAGCCTCCCAGTAACCCTGCACAGTAGAAGAAACAAGTGCAGGGCAGACAGGAAGATGAGATGAATCCATGTCCTCTCCAAGACTGCAGAGTGCATATTTGCATTTTGGGCTTGCAAATATTTTCATACGAAAAAGATGATTGGCCATACAATCATGGCCCGTCAGGTGTCTGAAAAGGGCAACAGCTTTAAACTTGGGCTGATCAGGGATGTTTAAAATAAAGTTAAGCCAGGTTTTAGATGAGTTGCCTTCAAGTTAATTTTCAGATAGAGAGTTCCGAAAAAAGTCTCGGATCATCAGTTTCATCGAGTG
The DNA here is from genome assembly GCA_021605075.1 of Caerostris darwini. NCBI lineage: Eukaryota > Metazoa > Arthropoda > Arachnida > Araneae > Araneidae > Caerostris > Caerostris darwini. The sequence continues at coordinate 55,327 of BPLQ01008533.1, forward strand.
AAAAGAGATATCTTTACAAAAGGTTTTGGGGGATGGTTGTTCCTTTTTTGGCAAGAGAATCCGCCGTCTCATTACCCAAGATCCCACAATGGGATCCCACAATGGGATCCCCCCTGGGATCCACTGCAAAGCGATATCCTTGCCTTTTGAGTCAAGATCTTCAAGACAAGAGATGCACTTTTCGATGGAAGTAGACTGAGGTGCTAGCGAGGAGTTGATTGCCAAAAGTGCTGCCTTAGAGTCAGATAGAATGAAAATGTAATGTTGATTTTTGAATTACTGCCACTGCCATGGCGCCATCTGTTTGAAATCATAAGAACTATTTATGTCATTTACTTTGAGCTGATGTAATTGTTGTTTGCTGTAAAAGCTTTATAACCTGTGTTGACATGCACCACTTGTACTGTATCCTCTGTAAATGCCATGTTTTATTTAATTTATTTTTGGGGGCATTGTGTAATCGACAGTTAATTGCACCGATAGCTTTTTGCTGTTTCGATCTCCTGCTTTAATTGTTCTCAAGCAGGAGATGTTTTCTTAAATTCTTTTATTTTTCTTTAATATTCATATTCAATAATTTAAGCAACTTCATTAGTGCAAATATTTTTTAACTAACTTTAAGATGTGGAGGTTTAGTGGTTCCTAAAACCACATTGGAACTCCGTACCGTCCGTTCGTTTGCCTGATTTCCTATTATCAAATGCCAATTGAATATTGTTAATTTCATAAATCATAGATTTAAAATTTATTTAAATGAATATTAAAAGGTTAAAAAAAATACTAATTATTAAGTAATAAATTGGAAGACCATCACATACACTATTAAAAGAAAAGAGTAACACACCCCAACTTCTCTGATTGACCCAACAGACAATACAGAAAAAAGATTAATCTCATGACGCCCTCTAGTTTTACTAGAAGAAACTACGAAAATTTTTAAACACTTAAAAAATAATATGTAAAAAATAAAATTTACAATTTGATTTTAAATCTAATACAGTTTTTATGTACATTACTCGCTACCTAATTATGAATAAATAGAAAGAAATTAATGTCAGACAAGGAATTTATAAAATTAGAAGTTATAGACTGCTTTTCACTACCAAAGGTGATCTACCAATGAAATTATTACTACTACTACTATTCAGGGCAGGGAGTGGGAGTCTAACATTTTCGAATGAGTTGGAGTCCAGTGGCGTTTAAAAATCCTACCCTTAAAGGCTCGTTCCCACCGAGGCGAGAGACGTGAAGATTCAAGAGGCAAGCGACAAAATTTTTTCGACCCCTTCACAGCGAAACGTCAGAAATAGCATTACGCCTAGTGAAAAACCGCTTCGAGTTGAAAGTTGGGCAATTCCAAGCGGCGGACTGCAAACCGATTTCAGGCGACCGCGGTGAGGCTAGTGATTGGTCAGATTTTTTCGCTTGCATCTTCTCGCCTTGGTGAGCACGATCCTTAAGTATTTTATAAAATAATTAGTTATTTTTCCAAAGTTGCGTGAATGAATGTTAAAATTTAATGTTAATGAGACAATTCAATTGTATCCTTTAAAATGCAGTCATTAGCAAAGATATTGTGACTGTTTTCGTAAATTTTTTTAAAGTCAATCCCTACTTTTTTTTCACTCTATTGCAGAAAAGTCATTTACAAATAAAGTTGAAATTTTCCTTTTTCAACTGGCGCCATCTATTATTAGATACATGCAACTTAAATCTAAAATTAATTAATTAAATTTAATTAATGAATTAATATTTGAAAAAAACTGTATTAACATCAAGTGTCCTCAACTACAAGTTAAAAAAAATGTATTTGAACTTGAGTGGACGAATAAAAAATAATTTATGAACGATTGAAAATTTGAACAAGATATATATAGGGAGAGTGTGAGTTAATAGTAGGAATTGAAAAACAAATAATAATTAATGTGTTACAAATACAGCATCTTTATGCTTTAAATGTACAATTTTCTTTTGGTGGTGTTAAGCCATTCTGCAATACTGCTAATTAATTATTAAAAATTTTATTATTAAAAATTAATTAAAAATAAATTTAATTAAATTTAAAAAAATAATAAAATTATTTTTAAAAATAAATAAATTTAAAAAAAAATAAATATTAAATTAAAATTATTAATAATAAAAAAAATAAAATTATTTTATTAATTAAAATTATTTTAAATAGTTATTTTATAAAAAAATATTGTTATTAATTATTTTGCTAGTTGGAAAAAATTAAAAAATAAATATTAAAATTATTTAGTTTTGTTTCAAAATTAAAATGAAATTTAGATTGTGAAAAAAGTTAAAAATATTTACATAATGAATGTATTTAGATAAAGAAATTATGCAAAGTGATTTCTATCCTTTTGAATTACACATTGCCAATATACCGCTGTCCAAATTACTCATTTTTTTATTAATTTTAGTATTTTTACTATATTTCTACAAAAATAGTATTTTACTTATTATTAAATCTCCAACCTCATCATTTTTTTATCAGTGGTCTTTGAAGGCAATTCAACTGTGAATAAATAAGATGATGTCATACAATATAAATTATGAGTGAGCATAAATCCGGTATTTATATTAGTTGTTAATTAATTTGTGGTGATTTAAATAATTAATTTCTAATAATTTAAATTTCAGGTTAAAACTACTAAAATGGGTTGTGTATCCTTTGCAAATATATATTGTTTTTATGTTTTAGACATTTTTGAAATTATAGCTTTATAATAATAATTGTCTCCGGCGCTGGGTGCCACAGGTTTTGGGTTCCAGTCCTGGCGGTGCCATGGATGTTCGTAGTGGATTGAAATCCATTTTAAATCGTAGATCCCGGTCTAATATGAATGTAGAGCGTTGGGCGTAGTACTGACAACCCTACCCTGTAAAAAGAAAAGCATCTCTTGCCTTGAAATCTGCCAATAGGCGGAAGGTCTTTCCCACCACGGGGTTGTTGTACTACTGATTATGATAATGAATAATAATAGTAATAATAATTATTTGTTGTAATAATAATTATTGTATTAATATTATATTAATATAATTATTGAAAAAGATTTAAACGTTTTAAGATTAAAACGTTTAAATTGGACATCCATGACAAATTAATGCTCGTTGAAGATTTAGAATAAAAGATTAATCTAACTTTTCAGATGAAGTTATAAATTAAAAAAATTTTAGAATGGGAACAAAAAAAAAAAAAGCTCACACGGTGCCACAGGTTTCGGGTTCGAGTCCCGGTGATGCTATGGATGTGTGTAGTGGTTCGGGGTCCACTTTAAACTGTAGGTCCTACTCTCACTTAGCATAAATCTGGTATTTATAAGTTCATGTCTGGTATTTATAAGTTCATAAGTTCATCACTGTAGAGCATTGGGCGTAGGGTTGATAACCTTGAACAAAAAAGCTAATGAAGATGTTTTAATTAGGTTTTTTTTTAGACAGTTTTTCGCGAACGATTTGTAATTTTTCAAAATAGGTGCAGCCTGTGTTGAAATAAGATTTATTTTGACTATGACATATCACTAAGGTTTCATGAGAAAATAAATATTGGAATACTCTCATTAATGCGGTGATTTTGACTCGTGGATAGGAAGTTACTTCTGTGGAAAAAAGAGGAATGAATGACCGTTAGAAGGAGCTGCGACGCCAAGTTAATTGGGCGAAAGAAGTGCGATTTTGAGGGCGTTAGAGATTTATGGCATTAGAGATTAGAATGTGTGGTATTACTATTAATTTGTAAATATTGTACAAAGTTTTAAATATTCCTAGTATGTGTAATAAAATAGTTAAGAATTAATTCAAGAGAGCTGATTTATTTTGAACCATCGTTGTGAACTGAAAGAGCCCGGAAGTTGGCGAATTCATTTCTTCTACGCGTTTTCGTCAACTTCTCATATGAGCTTTAAAAGACAGCGACTGTTAGAAATGAGGTGAGGAGAAGTGGGGAAAGAAGAAGTCGGGTTTGGTCACTCTACGGTCATTTTGTGCACACTTTGGACTAATTAGACCGGGACCTACATGAATTTAACGTGGATTTCGAACCACTAACAAAGATCCATGCCACCACCAAGAAGCGGGGAATGATTCAAAATCTTTGAAATTTTGGTTTGGTTTGTCACGGCTCTACGGTCATTTTCTTGCACACTTTGTGCTAATTAGACAAGGACCTACAGCTTAACGTGGATTCCGATCCACTAACGAAGATCCATGCCACCGCCTGGATTCGAACCTGAAGCCTGTGGTACCAAACCCATTTTTGAAGAATTCAGAGACAAGAACCGGTTTAATAATCCGATCATAGACTCTTTTATAAATATAAATTAATTTTTTTTTGAAGGTCTAGAGAATAATGTTAAAATTAAATATCCAGGAAAAATACTATTTTCTTAATGCAACCAGTAGAGAAGACATTGACTACTTTAGTAGCAATTCAAATAAGTGTCCGGGTACATTTTTTTTTTAGCTATATTGAATTCAGAATGAGAAAACTCTACCCACTTATAAACAGAAATTCTACCATGACCAGGGATAACAAAATTCTTCTTTATACTTCAATGTTTCGCCCAATTCTCACGTACGCTTACCCGGTCTGGTCCTGTGCAGCTAAATCTTATTCAAAAACGCTTGAAATTTTACAAAGTACAGTAGAACCTCTGTAAGCCGAACTTCAAGGGAGACGCCAAATAACTCGAGTTATAGAGTTTTCGACTTATGGAGGATTTTTGTAAGGAAATATTCGACTTGTAGAGGTTTAGATTCTTTCTGACTTATTTTGAGAATTATAATAAGAATATTTCAGAGAATTGGTTATTCTATATACTGTATACTCCTACATTGTTTTCTAAGAAACAATGACGTGCATTGTCGGCAAATCCTTAAAGTCGGTAACTTATTTTTCTTCGAACTATAGAGGTAATTAGTTTCAAATGATCGAGTTGTAAAGGTTGTAAAATCAAACATTGCTAATGTTAGAGATACAGAGGTCCAATTTTTTTTTCGAGTTACGGTGGGAAAATATATACCAAAATGGCTTGTGGGGATTGACTCATTATTTCGACCTATAGAGGGTTGAAATGTCGAGTCATGGAGGTTTTGGGGCTTGAAGGGAAGGGAACAAAGATTATTTTATAGTTGCGGAGGTTTTCGACTTATCGAGGTTCGAATTAAAGAGGTTCTACTGCAGCACTATCCGCCAGATGACCTCTGCTAAATGGTTCACGCCGGTTCATCTATAAAGCTATTAACAGTCCTTCTTAAAAAGATTTTCTTAAACACATCTCTATTAAATTTTTTAACACGCTTATATTAATCATGAAAATACTGCAATCCAGGAGATTGATTCTTCCCAATTATATTTAAAACAGAGGTGGCCAACCCACGGCCCATCTGGAACATTTTTGCAGCCCGTGAGATTTATAAGACTTAAAATATATTCATTTTATAATAGCCAAAGGAGTGAAAACCAATGTATTAAAAAAAAATACACTATGTGTGCATCCCTATATTCAAAAAATGAACTGCCGAAATGATGAGAAAAAATTAACTCTGATTTTAAAGTAGTACTCTTACGAATATAGGACAGATAGTGCCTGTTTTTTTGATGAGTTCACAATTATGAGTTCGCAGAATAATTTTTAAAAAATATTCTGCGAACTCAATTTCGATTCTTCGAAATCGATTTGCAAAATCTAAGTGAAAGAATGAAGAAACAACTAAACAACTATAGGAATTGACTATTTTTCAAAAGTCAATTCCTACTTTTTTTCACTCTGATTCGTTGTAGATTTTCGGATAAACCTCCGTCCTGGAAAATATAGGGTTCTTGTAGATTGGTCTAAGCCCATTGCCAGTGTGAAAAAATTTTAAATTTATAGAAAAAGTAGATAATTGAATAAAAATTACAAATAAATAAACTAATTAAAAAAAATTAAGAGAGATAAAAAAATTACAGAAGGAGAGGAAAATAAGAGTAATTATTAATTATATAAGAATAATAATAATTCAGTGCAGAAAATCCTTTATAAATAATTTTCATTCATTCTTTTAAGTTTATCTGGCGCCATCTATTGGTAGATATGTGCAACTTAAATCTAAAAAAAACTAAAATTAATGAATTAAATTTAATTACTGAATTAATATTTGAAACAACTGTATTCACATCCAGTGTCATCCACTACAAGTTCAAAAAAATATATATTTGAACTTGAGTGGATGAATAACAAGTATTTTATGAAAGATTGAAAATGTGAACAAGATATATAGAGGGAGAGTGGGAGCTAATAGAAGGAATTGAATAAATATTTTTTAATGATTTCATTTATATTTACAAATTTTATATATTTCATTTTTAGTGTTATATATTTCTTTACAATGCGCGTTTAGTGTCATTATTATTATATTATCTATATTTACATGTAGGGCCTGAATGGCCGAGTGGCTAGCGCTCTGGCGCACGGTACCACAGGTTTCGGGTTCGAGTCCCGGCGGTGCCATGCATGTTTGTAGTGGTTCGGAATCCACTTTAAATCGTAGGTCCCGGTCTAATAGGATCGTGGAGTGTTGGGGGGGCATTGCTACTCCGCGTCCGTGGCTTATCTTCAAGTTACACGCGCCCCCTGGGTAATGCAAAGTGAGTAACGTCTGTGCAGCGCTTGCCTTAAGGCATCCATGACCAAGCTAAGCTGTCTAAGTGTTTGCCAGCTGCATTAGAAAGAAAAAAAAGGATATTTGCATGTAAGAATAATAGTAAACACAAAAATAATAGCTTATTATGTTTCCATTTTTCACTCCAAAAAATGTCTGTAGTGGGTTTAAATCTAATAGGGATATATAATTTTATATGCGTCCCGCGGAGTTAGGATGCATTTCCAGAGTGGCCCACAAGTACGTTTGGGTTGGCCATCTCTGATCTAAATAATTCATTGTTGTAAATATAGCTGTAAATAAAAGTTTTATAATCTCAAGAATATACATAATTTGGAAAATCTAAATATGCTATAATGCAGGAAGGTAGCGGGATGGGATGAGTTGACTAGATACTCGAAGAACGTTATCAGTTCTGCTGTTATATCTCGGAAATCAAAAGTATGTTGTTGTTAATCCCCCTGGTGCAGGAAAGCCTACACCAGGTCCAGAAGACCCCGTCGCAGGTGACTGAGCCATCGCTAAGGATAATATACAGCTTCACTTTAGAGAGGAACCACAAGGGCTGAAGACTGTGTAAACCTCAAGACAACGCTCTACGATGCTATTAGACCGGGACCTACGGTTTAAAGCGGATTCCGAACCACCGCAAACATCCATGGCACCTCCAGGACTCAAACCCGAAACCTGTGGCATCAAAGGCCAGAGCGCTAGTCAATTGGTCATCCTGAATTAATTCAGTAATGGAGCGTTACGTTTTCATGTGCAGTTGGAAATGTTTATAACTTCAAGAATATACATATTTTGAAATATCTAAATAAGCTATAATACAGGAAGGTAGCGCAGTGGGAGGAGTTGACCTAGATACCCGCGCAACGTGCTCAGTTCCTGCTGTTATATCTCGGTATTCAGAAGTATTGCGGGAGTGATCAGTAGATCATTTAAATGGCCTCAGCAGGATATAACTTTGTATAACGGTAAAAGCCTCAATTAAATGTGATGTATACGTGTGAATCATAAAATAAGTGAAATCTTTTATGAAATTTTATAACGTCGGCTTTTCTATACAACGAGGGTGGAGGCAAAACTACAGGAAACGTATTACTACAACTACACCACACCGCACCACATAACTGTGTTTAGAGCTGAGTTACCCCTTTACAGTTTGGAAATGATGTGGGTGAGAAGTCTGATTTGGCTCTGCGGCCATATTAGACCGGGACTTACGGCTTAAAGTGGATTCCGAACATCTACAAACATCCATGGCTCAGCCGGGACTCGAACCCAAAACCTGTGATGTCGAGCGCCAGTGCGCTAGTCACTCGGCCTCAGGCCCCAACCAGGAAACGTATTGCAGAAAGTAGAAGAAGAATTCAAGATGAATCCCCCCAAAAAAAGGTCATATGCAAATAGACAATATGAGTACGCATTTTAATAATGATGTTGTTGTTCTAATGCAGCTGGCAATACAGAAATAGTTAATCTTTATGCCGTAAGAAAGGGCTGCACCGCTGTTACTACGGGTAGCTTGAAGATATGCTACGGATGCGAGTAACATTAACATAATGATATGGAGAACGGTATATGGACTTTGATATCAAGAGGGCTAGTGAATAGGATGATCGTTCTGTTTTAATAATTGTTTACTCCATTGATTTATCCCCCCCTTTTTTTTGTTCCAATGCAGCTGGCAAACACTTAGACAGCTTGGTCTTGGATGACTTAAGGCAAGCGCTGCACAGACGTTACTCACTTTGCATTACCCGGGGGGGTGTAACTTGAAAATAAGCCACGGACGCGGAGTAACAGTGCCCCCGCAACGCTCTACGATCCTATTGGGACCGGGACCTAAGGTTTAAAGTGGATTCCGAACCACTGCACACATCCATGGCACCACCGGGACTCGAACCCGAAACCTGTGGTACCGAGCGCTAGCCACTCGGCCATTCAGGCCCATTAAATACGATGTATACGCATGATTCTTAAAATAAGTGAAATCTTTGAGGAAATTTTATAACGCCGGCTTTTCTATGCAACGAGGGTGGAGGCAAAATTATAGGAAACGTATTACTACTACACCATACCACATCACTGTTCTTAGAGCTGAGTTGCACCTTTACAGTTTGGGAAGGATGCAGGTGAGAAGTTTGATTGAGTTTGTAATGCTCTACGGTCCTATGAGACAGGGGGTTACTGTTTAAAGTGGATTTTGAACCACTACAAACATCCATGGCACCGCTAAGACACGAACCCGAAATCTGTGGTACCGAGTGCCAGAGAGTTAGTCACTCGGCCATCAGGCCCCAACCAGGAAGCGCATTGCAGAAAGTAGAAGAATTCAAGATGAATCGGAAAAAAAAGAAATAAAAAAATGTGGCATGGCATTGGCATGATATTAGCCGATATGAGTACGCATGAATGCATGATATTAGCCGATTGATATAAATGATGTGGAGAACAGCATGTGGACTTTGATATCAAGAGGGTCTATCGTATGGGATGATCGTTCTGTTTCAGTAATTGCTTACCCCATTCATTCTTTCCTTTGTTAACCGATGTAAAATTAAAACTGCTTCAATGCCATCTCTTTCCTAATCTTGAAACAATTCACTTCTTACAACAGGTCGGATTTAACCCATCATATTCAAGAACTAAAACACAAGCCATCCATCTATTTATACCGCCATACATTCCACCAATTAAATGTCCACTTTTAGAAACAGCAACTGGGTCAAGTCCAGCCCTTCGTGCGAACTATAAAATTAATGTCTCTTCGAAAAAATCGGGTCACTTACTTCAGTGTTCGAATCTCCCCTTGACCCCAGTTCTTCTTCTCATTCCATCTCCGATGGACATTGACCACTAAGAAGAGGCCGTGAAGCCATTTTCTTGCAAACGATCTTTTTCGGGATTCCATTGTAAAGAAGGACCCAAGGGGGTGGGGGAGGGACGGTCGCTCCTGAGTGATCCCACAGAAAAAGCCACTACCATTTTTTTTTCACGGCCACATGGAAACCAATGCGGCCTCTGACCTTGGCTGGGTTCAGTGGTCAGAGGGCTTTCTTGAGCTGTTCGCCACAATGAGTTTCGGACAAAAGCCCGGTATTTTTATAGCGGCTTTTATAGAATTTTGCCTTTTTATGAATGGGTTTAAGGTCGTTTGGGGTTGAAGGTCATGCGTGAAATGTTCGCGCACATACCGGCAATTATAGCTGACATACATTATTTTAATGCATGGCCAGCTAAAGGATCAAACTTTTAGTTCAAACTGTAATAAAAAATAATGGAAAATTAGCAACCTAGACATGGTCAAAACGCATGCAGATTTCTGTGCAAGAGGCGGAAGATATGAATTTTCTTGCGGCGTGTATTGTAATTACTCATTTTTGAAACATAGGGTATTCGATAACTATTAATGCCTTCCCTTCATTATATGTTAGTGGGCTCTTTGTATCTTCCTCAATACTGGCCGTCGGTAACACAGATATCGGGTTCGAATCCCGGAGGTGCCATGGATGTTTGTAGTGGTTCGGAATCCCCTTTAAACCGTAAGTCCCGGTCTAATAGGATTGCAGAGCGTCACAGGGCCCAATCAGACTTCTCACCCACATCATTCCCAAACTGTAAAAGGGGCAACTCAGTTCTAAGTCACAGTGATGTGGTGTGGTGTAGTAGTAGTCAAACTGTCAGGTTGGTGACTAAACCAACCAAATAATTAAAATTTGTATATCATTGTAGCCATTTGTATACCATACCATTTGTAGTACTATACATATATATATATATATATATATATGGAATACACAATAAATGATCACAAAAACCAAAGGAGAATTGACAAGGAGTGAATTAGTTACCCAACCATTTTTCACGATGAAACTATACTAACTAAATTATACTAAGAAACTAACTGTTTTGGCTATACACAAGTTGCCACATATATACACAAGCAAAACCATTATAGCCTTCATAATGCAAAAATTCTTAAGCGCCTCATATTCAGACCTCAGACCCAAACAAAAAGACATAAAAATGTAAGCAGAGGAAGTTGCAGCAGTGAAATTGGAAAATCATTAGAAAAAAAAGAATCAAATTGTTGAACAGCAAACACTCAATTGCCATATGGAAAAAGAACAAAAAATTTAAATAAATGATCCATGGTAGGATGTTAAAAGATATTCGGAAAAATTAACACCAATGAGCTCTTCATAACTACGAAATTAAACTGTAAATTGACGTTTCTGCTTTTTTACGTCTTTACAAATTGTGAACCTTTGTCTATAGTCTCTTTAAACAAACAATCCCAACAAAACTGTTTCACGTGCTCCTTCGAGATTCTTTTGCAATAAACCATGCTTGCCTATTCCTCAACCCCACGATTTGGTAAGGACCTGATGGCCGGGAGGCTAGTGCTCTAGCATTCGCTACCACAGGTTTAGGGTTTGAGTCCTGGCGGTGCCATGGATGTTTGTAGTGGTTTGGAATCCAATTTAAACTGTAGGTCCCGGTCTGTTTAGTCTGAAGTGTGTACAAGATGACCGTAGAGCGACAAACCAAACCAAATCTCGATTTGGTGTTTACACTGCATTTTATTAATGTCTAAATCAGAGACAAAGTTAAATAATTTCACTGATTTGAATTTTGATTTTGTTCTTAAAGCTTAGCGTAAACCTTTAAAACGAGTAATAATTCAAATCCGCTTATCAGGTTTCGGGTTCAAGTCCCGGCGGTGCCATGGATGCTTGCAGTGTTTTGGAATCCACTTTATGCCGTAGATACCGGTCTCCTATGACTGTAAGAGCGTCACGGAGCCAAGTCGGACTTCTACCTACGGGTGTTCCATCCCAACAGTAGCTGAACCCCTCTTTCCTCCGTCCATGAGTAGATTACTCACGGGATGCCAGGTCACAACAACAGCAGCAACATTCCGCTTATAGGGTGCAATGCAGCTGGCAAATAGACCGTGATCTTCGCCATAAGGGCTGCACCGATGTTACTCACTTTGCATTACCCAGGGGGCGCGTGTAGCTTGAAGATAAGCCACGGACGCGGAGTAACAATGTCCCCGCAACTCTCTACGATCCTAACAGAACCGGGACCTACTGCTTAAAGTGGATTCCGAACCACTACAAACACCCATGGGCAACGCCTGGATTTGAACCCGATACCTGTGGTACCGAAAGCCAGAGCGCTAGCCGTTCGGCCATCAGGCCCCTCCTTTTTACCTGTTAATGGGTACATACTTAGGGATGTAGGAGGAAGCCTTTTTTTCCAACCTTTAATTCTATTAAAGGTTGGAAGTAGCCGATGTTTCGACCGAATGTCGAGTTCATCCTTGATTAAAGACAACGCTTGTAACTTATAAAGGTTTATTTACAGCCTTAAATATTTTTTTTAAATAAACTAAAATTAAATGTCAACATCTTTTGATGTGTTCACACCGTAAAAATTTGCCCTTGCATTCAAATTTAAAGCGATAAACATACCCTACGATGATCTTCTTGGACAGTTATAAACCTCCAAACAACAACAACAACAAATAAAATAAAAGAAATAAAAAAGAAAACCAAATGGGAGATTTATCATTTCCACTTATATTAATAGTTCATTCATATATACTAAAAAGTTCTCCGTGACTCTTAAACGAAATCCTGCATCTGATAAGCTTTAGAGTTGTTGTACAGGAATTCTTGTGAAAATAAAATTTGCTTCTAGGATGGGATGAGAGATGATTTAGAGTCATCGTTGTCGAAACAATGCATCTTTCGAAAGAGGCCCCTCGGAGGAATCTCGTATATTGTTTCGATGGAAATTTGGCTTCTGGTGATTGTATTATTCAGTGACCTGGCATTGATGCTTCTGGGAAAAGCACGACTGAAGAAGCTGCTGACGTTGGAGGAATCAATTCAACACTTAAGTAATAACTTCGACAACGCAGGCGCTTTTGATAACAACAAAGAAGAAAAGAATATTACTAACAAGCGAAGTAGGTAGTCAGGGTCGGATTTAGGTGAAAAGAGGCGCTACACAAAATTACATCAATCAGTTAGAAATATGTCGCTTAATGTCGCGAAAACTGAACCAGTGCTGTTCACCAGAAAACTAACTATAATCCACCTAATATCACTATGTATAATCAGGGCCGGATTTAGATGAAAGTCAAGAATTTTACTACCGACCTGCCTAGGCATCCGGTTCTTCAGACCGGGGTTGTGACAGCAATCCCTAGCTGTACAAGCTTGGGAACAAATAAAAAGTAAAATCTCTGGAATCCGCTTAAACAAAAAAAAAAAAAAAAAAAAAAAAAAAAAACTTCAACTATGAGGAAAAAAATTCCAAAAGAAACTGAAGGGAAAATTGGGGAGACTGACTGGAAGACTTGCCGTCCCAACGGACCAACCTTTTTTTTTTTTTTTTATTATTTATTTATTTATTTATTTATTTTTTTTTTAGTTGTTAGTATTAGTTATAGATTAGTTAGAGATATAAGTCATAAGAAAAAACAAGGAAATTTATCCTTAACTTAAATTCATGAAAAATAAATAATTTGGTTTATATATTTTTATTATAAAGAAACGCATATATGCAATAAATAATTTACCGATGTCAAGTTCGGTAAATGTACAATAAGGGTTGTCTGCCTTTTTTTTTTTTTTTTTCACTTATGAGGCCCTTTCACCTCCCATTTTTAAGTTTGTAAATTACATAACATTAATACGAATATAACCGAACGTCGGGATATCAATAGGCCTGTCCGTTTGTCTGTTCCAATCTGCACTTGATTTATGCAGGAACAAACCAGAGCTTAGTAGTCAATAGAGAGTTTTTGCATACCGTATTTTTATCGTCCGATATTTTTTCCTCCCTAGCGCGCATGCTCATAGGAAACATTATTACAGATACGCATGCGCAATTTCCTATGAGCATGCGCGCTAGGGAGAAAAAAATATCGGACGATAAAAATACGGTATGCAAAAACTCTCTAATATTTGCCATAGCAATCAGTGAACGTATGGTGCAATCTAATATGTACAAACAAACAGACCCAATGAACCGAACGCGTTGATCTTAACCAATACATTTTTATGTTTGTTTATGAGTCACATGTGTTAGAATTTCTCCTTATTTTCGATTCAGTGCTTTAGTGTTTTTAGAATAGTGCAATTCTAATTTTGGCTAACTATTTGAATGTAGGCGCCTCTTGATCTTGAGGCCCTAGGCTGAAGCCTAGTTAGCCTATAGAAATATTCCGGCCCTGTAGGTAGTCCACAGATAGGGATTCTGGGGTAGGGAGACTGTCAAAAAATTTTTGACTCTCTCCCGACTCCCGAGGTGATTCTTTTATAATGACTCCCGATTCTTTACCACAATTTCATGAACTAGGATCTTTACTGGGTCCTGATGGCCGAGTGACTAGCGCTCTGGCACTCGGTGCCACAGGTTTCGAATTCGAGACCCGGGGGTGCCATGGATGTTTGTAAGGGTTCGGAATCCACTTTAAACCATAGGTCCTGGTCTAATACGGCTATTGGGCGTACAGCTGGCAACCTATCCCGTTCTTAAAAAATAGTTTCCATAAGATCTTCTTATAATTGTGGATACAAAATATGTTTTATAGTCCTCAATTGCTGAGAAAAGTCTCTCAACACTTACTTGGTGTGCTGCTAAAGAAGTCACTGTTTATGCTACTACTTCTTGTGTTATTGACGAATACAATTCAATTGGCTCCTTAACATTTAATTTTAAAATGAATTCTTTGCATTTTAAAAAAATTAAAATTATTTTTATAAAATGGTCGGAGCCGTTTTTTTAATACCAACTCATGACTTTGACTGCTTCAGAAATGCTACACTCCTGATTCCTTTGTCCGACTCTCTATGTCGACAAGTCACGAATTGTCTGTCACCGATTTGATTTAAATGTAGATCATGGCTGGATTTCGATTGTCCAAAGCAACAGGACCCACCCAGTCAATAATTCCCCTCTGTCTGATGGAAAATTGGGTAGCGCTCTGTCTTTTGGTGCCACAGGCATCATTTTCGAATCCTGGCGGTGGCATGGATATTTGTTAGTGGTTCGGAATCCATGTTAAATTGTAGGTTCTGATCTAATTAGTTTAAAGTATGCAAAAGATGATCGTAGAGTGACAAGCCAAACCAATAATTTTACTAGAAAATAAAGCTGGAAAATTAAATTAAACTCGTAAAGTAGATTAAACAGAAAATTAAACACGTAAAGTACGTTGCTTTATAGCGATTTCATGGTGCAATGGTTAGTTTTTTTTATTTTGACTATCGATAATAATTGTCGCCTTAATAATTGTTGTTGTTGTTTTCCCACTTGGTAGACAGCAATATCTAGACCAAGTCTAAGAACCCATGTGGTCTCATGGAAGGGGCGGAAAGTAGGGTAGATTCTGTGATGGAGCACCCGTAGGTAGAAGTCTGACTTGGTTCCGTGATGTTAAAGAAGGAGGGCAGTGTCTTCCGGAAGGACATTAAGGGGGAACTACATCCTAAACGTAGTATCGTGACTTATGGGAGAAAACTCGGAAAAATCCCACCAAGTAGTCTGACTCACGAGGCAATATGCCAGCCATGACAGTGTCTACAACAAAACCAGGATTGAACCTCTTCCCTAATACTCACCAATGGCGCACGTTGCCACTGCGCCACTTGTCGGCCCTGTAATAATTAAATCGGATGATAAGTTAATGAGATTTTTTTTGTCCGGCTCGTGGCAATTGTTCAGGAGGTCTAAGGTTCGAATCCACTGGTGGAATAGTTGTAGTTACTGTATTCAGAAATGATAAGACTCAATGATGATTGTGACAATACGTGTAATACCGTCTCGCATCGATAGTCAAGTTGCCCAGTTGGAAATTTCCGCGTTTTTCCCCACCCGAAAGCAAATGCAGGAAAGTTCTTCAATGAGTATACATGAGGACCTATAGATATTCCCGTCTCAACCTTTTTAACTGGTAAGGGACTACAAAACCCTTGATGTGGAGTTCTTGATGGGTGCGCTGTATGGAGAAAAGAAAAATAAAGTCTATGGTTTGTAGTTCTACGGTCATTTTTTGCACACTTCAGGCTAATTAGACCAGGATCTGCAGTTTAACGGGGATTCCGAACCACTCACAAACACCCATGCCACCGCCAGGAATCGGACTTGAAGACTGTGATACTAAAGGTAAAGATCTAGCCCACCATGCCGCTGCTGTGCCAATGAAGATTGGTTTTGGTTTGTCGATCTACAGTCATCTCGTACACACTTTAGGCTAAACAGACCGGGACCTATAGTTTAACGGGGATTCCGAACCACTCACAAACATCCATGCCACCGCCATGATTCGAACCTGATACTTGGGGTACCACTGACTAGAGCGCTAGCCATTTGGCCACCAGGCCGCATGTGCCAGTGAAGAAGAATATGTTAAATGTTAAACTCAGTAATAAATATTTTTATTTTACATTTAAAAATTTTTTATTTAAATTTTTGAACAGATAATATACTTTTTTAAAAAACCAGTTTTGTAGGATACAGTTCTTCTGTATGCTTCATACAGTTTTGTAGGATTCCGAACCACTCACACGCATCCATGCCCCCACCAGGTTTCGAACCTGAAGCCTGTGGTATCAAATGACAGAGATCTAGCCAATTGACCAATCTATGAGATTTGTCAGTTCACACAGCATGTTTGAATTTTAATATATATTAACATGCAGCTCCATTACTATATTGCACTAATTAAAGCAAGCTATAAATAAAAAATATTAGCAAGATAGAGTTGAAAATCTCGTAGTGCATATTTTTTTCTACAAATGGGATACATTGGGCACAAAAAAATAATAAAAAATAACATTATTGTAAAAAATTATAAAACAGATTATATTAATTAATATTATTATTAAGATTATAAATTATATATTATTATTCTACGGATTTAAAAATATACATATGGCCGTTAATTTCACTGAGATTTAAAAATATTACGAAAATCATTATATAAACCTCAATCAAATTTCTTATTCGTATATATTTGCCAAATAAATTTCTAATGCTGTATTGCATCTCAATTTTTTTAGCCTTTCGTTTTTATTTTTAAATTTTAGTATAAGATTTAATAATACATTATGAATATATTATTCTGTAATGCATTAGCATTCTGTTGACAATGTAACACAATGAATAGTAAAGCAGTAGTTTGAACAGTAGCAGTAGTTTAATGAACAGTAGTTTTCTGCATAAGGTTACAGTTAAATCCTAACTCTCTATGGGAATACGTTTATCTAAATGAGCATGCCTATTTAGCAAATTTATTGCAAAGAATCAGAGTTCACTATAATTATATACAAAATCCTATCAACAGAATGTTATCTGAAAGAACATAAATATAACTAAAATCCTACAAATAGTATAGAACAATAGAATATATTCTAATAATAATAATAATCGAATACATAATAATAATAATAATAATAATCGAATGCATGATAATAATAATCGAATATATAATAATAATAATAATAATCAAATATATTATTATAATAATAATAATCGAATATATAATAATAATAATAATCGAATATATTATAATAATAATAATAATGGAATATAAATTTTGTTCTCGAATTTTATCACTATAAATTCCGAGCATAATTTTTTAAAAATGCACTAAAAGGATCACATTTCTAATCAAAAAATAAAAATAAATATCAATTGATAATTTTTTATCAGAATTAATTGGAAAAGAAAAAAAAATATAATAATACAAAAGAAAATATATAGAAGTACATAATATTCTTTTTTTAAAAAAAATCCAAATCTTTATTCTAAATCTGAAAGGCGTGGCGCGTTTTAGATTTCCTGTACATTCATTTCTTTAATTGTGTTTTCGTAAAACTTCAATGAAACGATTTTTCGAAGACGCACGCACTTCGACGAAAACGCAGCGTTTCTTCTGTCAATCAACCGCTCCGGGAAGAAACACTCATCGAGACGCGCATGCTCGAGAAGTGTGACGTAACGTCTCCAGGTAACGGTACACACGAAAGATTTTCTTCGCGGCTTCATTCAATAGCGTGGCGCGCTATTCGATAAGAACACTTTTGGTTCGTTTGTCGCGACAAAACGTTCGCCGCTTTTTCGTCACGAATTCGAAAAAAGAGAGATTTTTAAAGTTCGCGTTGAGATGTCGAAGACTTCTTTCGAACAGAATCGTTTGCTAATCATTGATTGGTGATGAGTGGATGAAATGGATCATTATGGCCAAATTGGTGTTCATAGAAATTTGGATTTTATCGACGGTTAATTTGTGTTGCAGAATTGTTTTAGGTAAGTTCAGTTCATTTTTTGCAATTTTTAAGTTTTATTATTTAAAATTTTGAATGAAATATGAAATTTTTATTGATTGGTTAATAGAATGGTAATTTATCTGGAGGGTTAAACACTTTATCGTACATAAAAAAAAATTATTTTAATTTGTATTTTGATAAAAATATTTTCATTTTTTTTCTTTTTGAACTCATTTGTTTTCCTTTTATTTACACATACACACACATATATATATATATGCATAATATATATATTTTGTGCTTGCAAAAAGTAATATAAATATTATTAATGTCGCTCATAAAATAGACCTATATAATAATAGACGAATATGTCGTTTGGTTTCCTTTTATTTATATGTGCTTACAAAAAGAAATATAAATAGCATTATTAATGTCGTTTATAAAATAGACGTCAAAAAAAAAAAATGTAGATATTTCCGATTTTTTTTAACTATGTTTTTACATTTATCATTAGTGCAAATAAATATAAAAAAAAAGGATAAATTAAGAATCAGTATAATTTAAAACGTTTAATTTTTTTTTTGATTCACAAATATGTGATAGATATTGCTTTTGAATAAAAATTTCTGAAAGTAAGTTAATTCTAGATCAGGGCTGGCCAACCCAAATGACCTTGCAGGCCACTTTGGAAATGCATCCTAACTCCACGGGCCTCATATAAAATTATATATGCTCCTATTAGATTTAGACACACTATGACGTTTTTTTGGAGTGTAAAATTGAGACATAATGAGTTATTATTTTTGTGTTTACTGTTATTTTTACATGTAAACATAGATAATATAAAACGCACATTGTAAAGAAATATATGACACTAAAATTGAAATATAGAAAATACATAAATATAAATGAAATTATTGAAAAATATTTATTTTACGAGTGTGATATGTGTTTCTCCACTCTTTCACTTAGCCTTTGCAAATCGATCTCAATTTGGGTATTTGCACATCGTAGTTGATGTTGCAGGTTAGCTTCCATTTTCTTTGGTCACTTTCATTTTCGAAAAATACGATTCGCAGATATAAGTTGAACCAAAAGCGCTGACAACTTCAACTAAGAGTCCGGTTTGCTCTGATACCAACAATCAACTAGAAACCTAATAAATAAAACAGGCGATATCTGTCCTATATTCGCAAGAATACTATTTTAAAATCAAAGTTAATTTCTTTCTCATCATTTCGACCCTTAATTTTTGACTATATGGATGCACTTATAATGTATTTTTTTAATACATTGGTTTACTACTTTGGCCATTATAAAATAAATATATTTTGTCAAAGTGTGATACATCTCACGGACCGGTAAAATGTTCAAGGCGGACCGCGGGTTGGCCACCCCTGTTCTAGATGAAAAAAAAAAGAAAAAGAAAATGATTGTTAGTTCTGTGCATCTAAATGATTTCATTATCATTATCACGTTTTGATAAAAAAATATTTAAAATTTTGTTCATACTCGACCTCGGGAAAACTAGTTATTTTTACTTGTGCTTCTGTTTTTAAAAGATTTCACTTTTCACAGAGTGTTTTTGGTTTGCGTAACAATTGTTTAGGAAATTATGTCGAAAGAAGTAAGCTTTTTTTAAAAAAATGTTTACTTTTAGAATCGTTACTTGCGACGAATTCATGTACTTGGCTATAAGGAAAGAATACAATTCTCGAATATTAATTCGAAGTATACTATTTTCGTATGTGGAATATATTTCGTATGTTTTTTTGGAAAGAATGATTTCAGCAACTTATATATATACAGTTTGGAAGCCTAATGGCCGAGTGGCGCTCGGTACCACAGGTTTCGAGTTCGAGTCCCGGTGGTGCCTTGCATGTTTGTAGTGATTCGGAATCCACTTTAAACCGTAGGTCTTTGTCTCATAAGATTGTAGAGGGTTGTGTCCCCCTCTTCAGGGTTTAAGGGTCTTGTCGGTAGCCTATCTTCAAAGCTACACGTGCCCCCCTGGGTACTGCTACATGAGTAACAGCGATGCAGCCCTTGCTTATGGCATAAAGATTAAGTGTCTCTGTATTTCCAGCTGCATTAGAAAAATAAGTTATATCCTATAAAAATAACAAGTATTATTATATAATAGCTGAAAAAACGTAAAAAATATACATTTTAAGCAAAAAGATGCTATATTTGTATCACATTAAATCATATATTATTTGTTCTTAATAGAATAGTTTCTGTAAAATCCTTATTTTATTGTGGATCCTAGACGGGTCTTTATAAAGCTCAATGCTAAGAATACACTTACTTAGTATGCTTCTAAATCAGTCACTATCTTTATTACTGATGGCATTATTCAAAGATATAATTGAATTGTCACCTTAACATTTAATTATGGCATTAATACCTACAATTTTGAAAAAAAAAAAAAAAAAAAAAAATTTATAAAAAAAAAAAAAAAAAAAAAAGTCGAGAGTCGGATTTTTAAATCGAGCTAACTCCTTGATCCGAGCTAAATTCTAACTCCTTGCTCCCGACTTCGACATATATTGTTGTTCTAATGCAGCTTTCAATAGAGAGACAGTTAATCTTTATGCCATAAGCAAGGGCTGCATCGCTGTTACTCATTTAGCACTACCCAGGGGGGCACGTGTAGCTTGAAGATAGGCTACGGACACGAGTAATACTACCCCCACAACGCTCTAAGATGGTTTAAAGTGGATTTCTAATTATAATATACATTCATGGCACCTGTGGGACTCGGAACCCGAATCATAGGGCACCAAGCGCCAGTTTTGTTTCATTTGTTACTCTAGAGTCATCTTGTGCACACGATGGCTAAACAGACCGGGACCTATAGTTTAAAGGGAATTCCGAACCACTCACAAACATCCACACCGCCGCCAGGATTCGAACCCTAAACTTGTGGTACCGAGCGCCAAGCGCTATCCACTCGGCCATGAGGCCCCTCACATCTGCATATTATCAATTATATTTTTAAATAAAATGCACATATGATGAAGCTGGCCGCGGTTTGTATATTCTTCGTTTACAACCTTGAAACTAATGTCAAAGTAATTGCTGGACAGTAGTCTAAGCTTGATAGTAGTTCAAAGTAATTAAGTAGTAATAACCATCGGCTCCAAGTTCGATTTCTGGCGGTGGCGTGGGTGTTTATAAGTGGTTCGGAATCTGTTAAATTGTAGGTTCCTGTCTAATTAGCCCAAATTGTGTACAAATGACAGTGGAGCGACTAACCAAACTAATTTTCGGCAAATTTTAGGTACCTTCATGAAATTTGTAGTTTTTAATTAGTATTGCTCACAATACACACACACTCACAAAAAAAAAAAAAAAAAAAAAAAAAAAAACGTATTTTGAAAATAATTTGAACTATTAAGAACTATTTTTTTTTATTTTAATTTTTTAAATAAATCTTAATTAAAAACATCAAATACCTACTATACTAAATAAAATACTTTATATAATGTTTCGCGTGAAATTTGTTTTGTTACGTGTTTATAAAAAGAAAAAAAAAGCATATTAATTTATTATGTATGTTTATTATAGAAAAATTTGCTTAAATATCGGAAACGGTTTTGAAAGATTAAAACAGATATCATAAACTAAATTTATTAATTTTTTACAAAAAAAAAAATAAATAAACATTTAAATGTTAGAAAGTTATTTTATCTGTTTTATTGCAGATTAAGAGATCAGATCATTTGTTAATTACGTGCTGGCCTGGATATCTGTATTCTGCATCTGCGTTATTTCTTTTTTATCTTTATCATATTTATTGCGAAAAACATGTTGCATTTTAAAACTGAGCTCAAAAAATACATATTAATGGAGAGAAAATAGGTTAAACTATGTTACTAAATTATAATATAAAATTGTTAAGCCTGTTTTTATTAAGACATTCTTACAAGTGACAGGATATTTTTGGGAAAGAATATTAAAATAAATAAATAAAAATGGATAAATAAAATTTTACTTTTGCGTTTGGTTACTTTAAAAATAGAATTAATTATTTATATATTGTAATAACTCGCTTCAAATTTTTTTTTTTTTTTTTCCTTTTGTATCATATTATTTTTTACATATATTTAAAGAAATGAGATGCATACTTCTTAGGTAATTCTAGAAATTATTTTTCTGTGCTGTGCGCACCTATGTTACGATGAGCAAGTGCGGCTTGTACCCTAAGTTAAAATGAGCAAGTGCGACCTACACTTAAAGTCAGGATGAGTAAGTGCGGCCCTATCCTGATATATATTTAAGACCTGCACCTAAAGATCCGATGTGTAAATGCAGCCTGCACCTAAAGATCCGATGTGTAAATGCAGCCTGCACCTAAAGATCCGATGTGTAAATGTAGCCTGCACCTGAAGTTCCGATAAGTAATCTAAAGTTATGATATGCGAGCCCAAAACTAAAATTGGAATGAATAAGGGCTGTCCCCGCCTAAAGTCACGATGAGTAAGGGCGTCCTGTTTCTATAGTTACGATATATATGTGAATTCTGCATCTAAAGTTACGATGTATATGTGAATCCCACATCTAAAGTCACGATTAGAAGTGCGGTCATTACGATATATATGTGAGACCCGCAGCCAAAAATTGCGATGAGTAAATGCGGTCCGCACCTAAAGTTACGAGGAGTAAACTAAAGTTAAAATGAATAAGTGTTGTCCGCACCTAAAGTCCCGATGAGTAAATTCTGTCTGTTTCTGAGGTTAAAATATATTTGTGGGCCCATACCTAAAGTAATGATGAATAAGTACCGCCCGCACCTAAAATTGCGAAGAATAATTTCGGCCCACATCTAAAGTTACGATGAATGTATAGAGGCCGTGCGTGGTCTTCATAAGTGTGCATGCCTGATATACATTAACAGAAATAAATAAATATATTCATTTTCTTGTAATTTACATTTACATATTTGAACTAGTGAACAATGACTTATTCACAACGATTTGTTATTTTATTTATTTATTTAAATATTGGTGAAACAGAGACACAAAATTTTTTTAAATAGCTCACACGTACATATAAAAGTTATTTCTGTGCGGCCCCCTACGGCTTATAGAAGCCTGTTCATGCTTAGTTCATTTTCTTAAGTCAACTTGATGTTATTATTAGCTCTGCTATGTTTTCATTTCGATTGTTTTACCCTCTGAAACAACGCTAAACGTAAATTTTCATCGAAAAGGGTTAAAAAGAAAAGCATTCGACAGAGCAGTTGCGAAAAGACTATTTTAAGAACTCGCATTTATTTTCTTATATTAGATTAAAGATGCACAAATCGCCATCCACTTGAACATGTTCATTTTTATTCTAAAAAGTCGTTACGAGAAATTAATTGCTTTAAACAAGAGTTTCCTTATGTGGATGTGATAAGAATGCTTGAAGTCTATTTATTAAACGATTCTAGTTTATTAAAAAATAAATTAATTGACTGTCAGGAAATAAATTCATTTAACGTTTTCAAATTTATTACAATATGTGATATAAGATTTTCTGTAATGCACAAAAGTGAATGAGATATATCGCTCAACTGAATTGTTTCATTTTTATATTTTATATCATTTTTTAAATATATATATTTAGTTTTTATATTTTACATTATTTTAAGAAGTAAAATATAAAAATGAAATATATATCTTAATGTAAAATATAAAAATTAAATACATATAATTTTAAGATATATATTTCATTTTTATAGTTTACATTATTTTTTAAAGATATATATATTCATTTTTATATTTTATGTTTTTTTTTAAATTTATATTTCGTTTTTTATTTTATATTATTCTTTAAAGATATATACAGTGGGCCACAAAATTGAGTATACACCTTAGAAACTTAGAGACTTTTTGCAATTACAAATTAAATATTGCTTTAAGATGATTGAATTTTTTACCTTATATACTTTAGTCTATGCTTTACCGTACTATACTTATAAAATTGTTACGTTTATTTATTTTTTACGAAAAAAAGAAAAAAGATCTGAGACGAGAGGAAAAACACCACCACAAAAATAACTATACACCTTTATTAATTTCCTTTTAACGTACAAATTAATATTTTGTTGCATAACCTTTTGCTTGAATTACAGCTTGTAATCTTCTGGACATAGATTCTACTAGTGTTTTAGTGGTTTCAACAGAAATTTTAGCCCATTCTTCTCTCAGAACCTTCTTGAGAACTTCCTTGCTTGTGATTTCGTGCTCATGTACAGCTTTCTCTAATTTCGACCACAAATTTTCGATGACGTTTAGGTCTGGAGACTGGGCTGGAGTGTGTAATTGCTTCTTGCAAGGGTACAGCAAGTATAACTGCACAATCTTCGCTGTATGCTTGGGGTCGTTGTCCTGCTGGAATATGAAGCTTGACCCAAGCCCCAACTTACTGGCACTTTTTTTCAAGTTATCATTTAAAATCCCCAAATATACATGTTTGTCCATAACACCATCAATAAAAGCAAGCTCTCCAACTCCTCCATCCGACATACAACCCCAAACGAGGACAGATCCACCTCCGAACTTGACTGTCTTAATGGTGTTTTTAGGTTCCAGTGCTTTCCCAGCTTCTCTCCATATTTTAACTCGTCCATCGCTTCTGTAAAGATTAAGCTTACTTTCATCAGAAAATATTACAGTGTTCCAGAAAGAAATAGGCTTTAAACGATGTTCTTCGGCGAAAATCACTCTTTTGTCTATTCACATACTTGATGAGTGGCTTTCGTATTGGTGTACGGCCATGAAACCCATATTGGTGAAGGGTACGTCGAATTGTTTCAATTGAGATCTTTTTCCCGATTGTGTAGAGGACATCGATAAAGCTAGTTTAGAGGCACTCGCCCTCGGATCTTTCTTTACTGAGTGAATGATCTTCCCGCTGTAGTATTCAGTATTTCTTTACGTCCTCTTCCAGGAATATTGGCCACAGATCCAGTTTTTTTATACTTCTGTAGTATTTTTTGGACACAACCGTGAGTTACACCAATCAACGAAGCGATTTCTCGAAGAAATTTGCCCTCTTTCGACCATTTTACAACCAATAAACGCTCAGATTCAGTAGTTTCTCTACGAGAGCTCATTTTACGATTTTTAAGGAGAAAAAATACTATTTAAAAGCGTTGAAGTGCAATAGCACGTGTTATAAGCAGCAGCTACTCCTGAAACTCTTTAAAGAAAATTTGAAACTAAAAAAAGTGGTGGCATAATTTACAAATATAAGAAGTGTATACTCAATTTTGTGGCATGGTTTTCTATCTTTTCTTCGAATCGCTTAACTTTTTTCGTAATAAATAAGTTAACTATAGAATTGTGTTATTATAGGATGGTAAAGCAGAAGTTAAAGTATCTAGGATAAAAAAAATTATCTATTTAAATCAATATTTAATTTGTAATTGGAAGAAGTCTAAAAGTTTTAGAGGTGTATACTCAATTTTGTGGCTCACTGTATATATTCATCTTTATATTTTATGTTATTCTTTAAATATATATTCATCTTTATATTTTATGTTATTCTTTGAAGATATATATATATTCATCTTTATATTTTATGTTATTCTTTAAAGATATATATATATTCATCCTTATATTTTATGTTATTTTTAAAAATATATATTTGGTTTTTATATTTTATATTATTTTTTAAAGATATATATTTCATTTTTATATTTTGCATTATTTTTTAAAGAACTTTATACATATATTTAATTTAAGTCTGGCTTATCTTTAATTGATATGAATATTTAAAATTGTATAATTTGTATATGGAAGTGTGCAAAATAGTGTTTTAAAAACTTTATTTCGTGTTTCACTTTTGAACCAATTTACAAGAGTATAGTATCAGCTTTAAAAATATGAACCTTTGTCATTAAACAATTCTATTGATAAAAAAAAATAAGTAATAATTAGGGTTGACCTTGAAATAGCATTTAAAATTGCAGAAGTTCATGAAATTTCATTCAATCCGTGATTTAAATATAATAAAATGTCGATAATTGTAAGAGAATTTATTTTAAGAACTTCATGTATAATCTTCTCATAATGTTGTTGTTGTTATTACTAATCCCCCTGGTGCAGGAAAGCCTACACCAGGTCCGAAGGACCCCTTCGCAGGCGACTGGGCCATGGTTAAGGGTCATATTAGACCGGGACCTACGGTTTAAAGTGGATTCCGAACCACTGCAAACATCCATGGCACTGCCGGGACTCGATCCTGAAACTTGTGGCACCGACGCCAGACAATCTGCCATGCTGCGAATAACACTTTATTATAATAAAGTCGTATAAGGTTAATTTATTAAATAAAGTCGAGTTTGTAAAAAATACAATTAATTAAAATTTAACTAATTAACTGAATTTAACTTTAAAATTTAACAAATTAACTAAATTTATTAAAAAAAAATGTCATTAATTAAAATTTAACTAAATGTAATTCATTAAAATTTAACTTATTAACTAAATTTAACTTTAAAAAAAGCAATTAAATTTAACTAATTTAATTTTTTTTAAATTTAACTAATTAACTAAATTTAACTAATTTAAAAAAAGCAATAATTTAAAACTTAACTAAATATAACTAATTTAACTTTTATTAAAATTTAACTAATTAACTAAATTTAAAAAAATGCAATTGATTAAATTTAACTAATTTAACTTTTATTAAAATTTAACTAGTTTAAAAAGTGAAATTAATTAAAATTTAACTAAATTTTACTAATTTAACTTTTTACTAAAATTTAAATTAACTAAATTTAAAAATGCAATTAATTAAAATTTAAATAAATTTAACTAATATAACTTTTATTAAAATTTAACTAGTTAACTAATTTAAAAAAAGCAGTTGATTAAAATTTAATTTAACTTTTATTAAAATTTAACGAATGTAAAAAATGCAACTAATTAAAATTTAGCTAAATTTAACTAATTAAAAAAAACGCAATTAATTAAAACTTTATTAGTGACTCAATTTTTTCGATTTAAATTCCATTAGTAATTTTAGCGATACGAAACCTTGAAAAATGTTTCTGAATTCCACTTAATTCTCAAAAATAACCCTGCGCGGAGAAAGGCAGCTGATACCGAAAACTGTTTAAAACAGGCCAAGGTCATTTGCTTTCGACAGCTTTTGTAAAACGGAACAAATGTTGACCACCAAAACCACAAAACAAGTGTTGTTTAGAGAGATGCTGGAACGGTTTAGATATGTATAAGGACTTTTGTGGTTAAATCTTGTGGGATTTCTCTTGCGAAAAACTAATTTTTTTAGTTCATGAGCACTGTATTTTTATACTGTTAGGTGTCAGTAATTTTTTTTTCTATGATTCATTTTGAAAAATTTATTTCATAATAATGCTGAAGTTATATTTTAGTTCGTTAAAGGTGAATTAAAATGTACATAAATTTAAACGCTTGCAAGTATCATAAGAATATTCAAACCACAAAACACATATTGTTTGTGTACTATTTGTGTTGGTAGAACAGTTTTGATATAAGTTGTCAAGTGAGGTTTTACAATGTATTTTAATGGTGAAAACCGCAATTATTTTTTTGTAAGCCCTATGTATGTATAAGGATTTCTGTGGTTAATCTTTGAATGATTTTCTTTGGGAAGCTTATTATTCATTCGTTGTGCAATACATTTTTTTTTTTTACGTTAAAGTATCGCCTACATTTTGAATAGCTTTTTTGAATCATTGTAAATTTATGCAGTCTAATTTATAATAATTGTATATAAAAATGAATATTATAATTATTTAAAAGTATATATTAAAATGCTCATAAATGAATAATTTTTAGCGGAAACATAAGATATTGAATGAATAGCGCTGTTAAACGGCAAAACAATTGTTTATAATTAATGTTAGACAGTTTACATCAGGGATGGCAAACCCAAATGAGCTTGCGGGCCACTTTGGAAATGCATCCTAACTCCGCGGGTCGCATCAAAAATTATATTTCCCCCTATTAGATTGAGACACACCATAGACATTTTTTGGAGTGAAAAATGGAAACAGAATGAGGTATTTTTATCGTGTTTACTATTATTCCTACATGTACACATAGATAATATAATAATAAGGATACTAAATGCACACTGTAAAGAAGTATATAACACTAGAAATGAACTATAAGAAATAGATAAATATAAACGAAATAAAAAAAAATGAAATCATTAAAAAGCTATTTATTTGACTAGTGCGATATTGGCTTCTCCACTCTTTCACTTAGCTTTTGCAAATTGATGCGCGCATCATGCGTTCGCAGAATATAATTATATAGTTCATTTTTGAATAGATGGATGCACACATAATGCATTTTTTTAAATATATTGGTTTACTTTGGCTATTATAAAATATATTTTGCAAAAGTGGAAAAATATTCAAAGTTCAAAAATATTCAATATTCAATGTATACTGGGGCGGAAAAATATTCAAGGCGGGCCACGGGTTGGCCACCCCTGGTCTAGATCATTAATTTTTGTTTTCATTTAAAGTTATTTTCATTTGTTCTGATATTTTTAAAGCAACGGCTATATCTGTATAAGCAATTTTAATTCAATTATTTAAATTAATAATGTCCCGTATTCTATCAAGTTGTTTTTTTAAATTGAAATTTTTGAAAATTGTCGTAGTGAACCAAATTCAATAGCATATAGATCTATTGTAATTTCTTTGATAACTATTATCAGAAGTTCATATACTATTTAATATTAACTTAGAAACTGTATGATGCAATTTATTATTTAAAAAAATATTTTCTATTCAAAAATATAAATTAAAATTTTTTAAATGTAAAATGAAAATATTTAATCATTAATAATAATTATAATCATTTAATATATTCTTCTCATTGGCGCGACAGCCCCATTGTGGGCGGTCGCATGGCCAATCGGCTAGCACTCTGGCCTTTGGTACCAAAGATTTCAGATTCTGGCGGTAGAAGGTGTTTGTTAAACTGTCGGAATTTATGTTAAACTGTAGGTCCCGGTCTAATTAGCCCAAAGAGAGCAAAAAAAAAAAAAAAAAAAAAAAAAAAGCAGTAGTGCGACAAACCAAGCTAAATTAAGCCCCATGGTGGGCCAAGGCCGTCTGTTTACTGTCAGATTTCGAAACAGATGTTTTCTTTTTAAGGGGGAGAGCTATCAGTTCAACGCCCAACTTTCTACAGTTGTCATATTAAAGGGTCTGATGGCTGAGTGGCTAGCGCTCTGGCACCCTGTACCACAGGTTTCGGGTTCGAATCCCGGCGGGGCCATGTATGTTTGTAGTGGTTCATAATCCACTTTATATATAGCACTCTGGCCTTAGGTCCCGGTCTCATACGACCGTAGAGCGTCCAGTCAGACTTTTTCAGCCAGACTTACTTGTCCATCCAGTCTGACTTCGTCTCACCCGCATCATTCCCAAACTGTAAAGGGACAACTCAGCTCTAGACACAGTGATGTGGTGTATGATTACAGTGTAGTGTAGTCATATTAGACCGGAACATCGGTCCGAATATAGTGGATTCCGAACCACTACAAACATCTGTGACACTGACGGGATTCGAGCCCGAGGCCTGTGGCACGGAGCGGCAGTTACTCGGTCATCAGGCCCCCATTTAATATATTAGAAATATCAATATTATATATATATATATATATTGATATTTCTAATATAGTGTTAAATTGTTTTGTGAATTACATATTTGTTTCGAATTTGAACCTTCTCATTTGCTGGCTAAAAGTTAAGGTGGGAATTATGTAATTAATGAATGAATAGAATTATTTAAAAAAGAAATCTAATTATTTGAATGAACTTAATTATATCTATTATTACATTGCATTAGTATATTTAATATAATGTTGAGTTATACGTATTTGAAAAACAAACAAATAATTTCAATGTCCTTGATGAAATGTCACCAGGTACAAGGATAGGAAAGTTTACATTATAATGCATACTATTAAGATGGATAATGTCTTACTAATATTTACTTTAATTAAAGAGGGTGTTGCCTTGAAAATTGGGTCACCTAATTACGGCATTGTTGCAATTTAACAATGTTTGAATTCTATTCTTCTGATTCTCAAAATGATATGAGAAAACTAGTTTATTTATCCATTTAAAAGGAAATGAATGAAAAAAGGCTGATACTTTTAAAATCACATTTGTAGAATCATAAGAGCCTCAGGATTTTTTATTCACCACCTTTTACCTGAAACTTTTAAAATCACATTTATGAAATCATAAATAATAGGGGAGGGGCCTGATGGCCGAGTGGTTGGCGATCTGGCGCTCAATACTACAGGTTTCGGGTTCGAGTCCCAGCCCTGCTGCCATGGATGTTTGTAGTGGTTCGGAATCCACTTTCAACCGTAGGTCCCGGTCTCATACTATCGTAAAGCATTGTGGGGATAGTATTGCTCGCGTCCGTAGCATACTTTCAAGCTACGCGTGCCCCCTGGGTAGTACTAAGTGAGTAGCAGCGTTCGTCGGTGCAGCCCACTTTGGGCTGCTCACAGAGACATGGAATGGCCAGTTACCTGGTGGCCAATTGTCTAACCTCTTGGCTTTTGGTACCACAGACTTCAGGTTCGAATACTTAAACATATTATTTAAATGTATAAATGCTTTTATTGTAAAACAATATTTATTGTATAAATGTTTTTATTGTAAAACAATATTTTTGTATAAATATTTACGTTTTATAATTATATCTATACTATTTATAGTTAACACTATTTGGGGACCGCTGCCTGAGTGGCAAATGCTCTGGCGCTCGGTACCATAGTACCTCGGTTCGTATTCGAATCCCGGCGGTGCCATGGATGTTTGTAGTGGTTCGGAATCTACTTTAAAATGTAGGTCCTTGTCTAATAGGATAGTAGAGTGTTGTGGGGGTAATGCTATTCGCGTCTGTAGAATATCTTCAAGCTACACGTGCCCCTGGGTAGTGATAAATGAATAACGTCCATGCAGCCCTTGCTTATGGCATAAAGATTAACTGTCTCTGTATTGCCAGCTGCATTAGAACAAGAACAGAAATGAAGGAAAAAAAAAAAAAAAAACACCTAATACCTTAAGTAAAAAATTCCTTTATCTTGGTTCAAAAACCCATGCATTTAACTGATAAAAGCAGACTTCAATTAAATATGCATTAATTCAAAGTTATTATCATTATAAAATTTTTATGCATAAGTAACATTTGAAAACAGAATGTATTCTAGTTTTTATGATTTTTGTTTTATAAATCACATGCATAATTGCCATTTTTTTTCCTCGAATTTTTTTCCCCATATCTTTTTAAATTAGAAGAAACCTATATTTATTAATTACAAAAAAATAATTATTTTTAAAGAAAAAAATTTTGTAACGTTTTTAATGATTTGGAAAGAAATCGTTTTCATTTTGATATTTTGAGAACACAAAATGACTTTATTAATAAACTTAAAATTCTGTAATGATAATAATTATTTGTAAATAAAATTTTAATAAAAACAAATTTAGTTTTAAATGAAGTTTTGTAACCACTATTGAATATTATTTTCTTTTTTAAAAATTAATTATTAAATTCATATTTAAACTTTTCTGTAAAGAAAGAAATTTTAAAAATAAATTTTGTTTTAATGAAACGTTCTTGATTTAATAAAAATAGTTAAATCGTATTTATAAAATTTAATAAATTTTATTTAATTTTAACTACAATTATATTTGAGTTATTATCTACAAATTATTTAACAGAAACATTTTGTATATTAATTTCTTAATTATTTGGTATTTTAACTTATATCATTAATTTTTCAAGTACATTAAGATTATTTTATTTATTAAAATAAATTTATAATTATTTTTTATTATTATATTTATTATTTTATTTTATTGCACCTAATTACTGTAAAATAATAAGTATAAATAAACTTTATTCTGTTAAAAGAATAGGGTTTTTATTCTAAAAATGCTCATTTAATAAATTAATGAATTTTACCAGAAAATTTGCAAAAACAAGTATTATTGTTATTATTATTTTTAACTATCAATGATAATTTTTTTAAGGCTAAATATATTTAAAAATATGTAAACTTGTACATTTATTTTAAATATCAGTGTTAATTTATTTAAGGCTAATATATTTAAAAATAATATAAATTTGTACATATTTTTTTATATATCAGTGTTAATTTATTCAAGGCTAAATATATTTTAAAATATTGTAAATTTGTACATTTTTTTTTTTTTTTTTTTCGAATTTTGCAAATTGCAGTAAAAAATCACAACTTATTCAATAACTATCATCTTTAATTCACTGTCATATTATTAATAAAAGTAATAATTAAATTAAAAAAATAAACGACTATTACGTACTTAATTTAAACTAATTAAAAAAATATGTGTTAAAAAATAATAGCATATTTTCCTATCGTTTTAAGATCTGTAACTATCCTTTCATTTATAAAATAATAAATAACTAAAAACGGAAACGTGATTGAAAAGTTAACAACTTAATAATAAAAATAATTAACGGTAAGTACTTTATTAAACTGTCATCAAAAAATAAATATTTCCGGTTCATCACTCCGGCTCTGAGAACAGGTGATTTTCGATTTTCACACAACAAAACTAACTTCCGGTTTCAACTTGGAGCTTATTATTATGCTAAAGACATGTTCGACAACTATTTCTCCTCTTTTAAAAAAAACAGAGTTTCAGTTCTACTGCATAGTTCTTTTATCGTAAATTACGCCAGTAAAATATGGCATTACAAGGTCACACATATTTTCGCGCGCAACAGTCTTAAAAGAAAACATACTAGATCTTCAATTATTATTATTTTTTTTTCTTGAGAGTATTCTTTTTTTGTTTAAACGGATTGCGTTCTAATGTCATAACCACTTCCTTTTTCTGTAGGAAAAGCGTGTTCCGAGAAACTTTGTAAGTAAGCATTGGATTGTGAAATGTGTGTGGAAGTTAGGAGGAGGAATTTTTTATTTTTTTATTTTGCTGTGAATAACGTGCGAATATTTCTTTTTTGGCTTCTGCTAAATGTCACA
Organism: Caerostris darwini; assembly: GCA_021605075.1. Lineage (NCBI taxonomy): Eukaryota > Metazoa > Arthropoda > Arachnida > Araneae > Araneidae > Caerostris > Caerostris darwini. The sequence continues at coordinate 88,323 of BPLQ01008533.1, forward strand.
CAATGTTGCGAAAATGTTTCGTGGTAAACATGCCGTGGGATTCTCAAATGTCGTGATTAGGCTTGCATTTTAATGTATTTGCTGTTTGGCCAAGGATAATGTACTGTGAATGCTTGTATTTCAATTGGTATAAAAAAATAACCTACTAACTTAACCTTCTACTTTTGTTTTTGCTGCCTTATGGCCAATTTAGTTTTTTAGCCTTTGGTACCACAGGCTTCAGGTTCGAATCCTGGCGATGGCATGGATGTTTGTGAGTGGTTCGGAATCCACGTTAAAACTGTAGGTCCCGGTCTAATTAGCACAAAATGACCGTAGAGCAAAAAAAAAACATACACAGCATTTTTTTTCTAATGCAGCTGGCAATACAGAGACAGTTAATTTTTATGCCATAAGCAAGAGCTGCATTGATGCTACGCTACCCAGGGGGCATGTGTAGCTTGAAAATATGCTACCGATAAATATGCTACGCTAAATTCACCCAAATGGATTGCAAAGCATTAAATATATATATATATATATATATATATATATATATATATATATATATATATGTCCCTGTTGTCCTGCCAAAAAAATGCATTGTAGAAAATTACATATGGTGAATATATTCCTCGTGTTCCAAGGTATGTTCGTACTCATTTTCATGGATATCGTTTGAAAAGTATATATGATGAAATGCTGCAGCGCCATCGGGTGGCAAGTAATAATAAAGTGGATAGACCAAACCTATTTTCCATACTCGAATACATATTATTACCAATTCTCATAGCGATGGGTTGAACGATATAGAAGTTGATATACTGCAGCACCAAAAAAGGGGATAGCAATATGCTATCCCATTAGAATATTACAAATACAGTTTTAATGCTATCCTCTTACAACAAAGGGGATAGCATAAAAATATTCTCCCTGTTTTGTCAAACTCACACAAAAAATTTCATCCAAATCGATCCAGCCGTTTAGGAGGAGTTCAGTGACAAACACATGTACGGAAGAATTTTATATATCAAGATATATATATATATATATATTAAAAACAGCATAGAATATATATATATGTACTACTGCGCCCAAAAAGACGGTTTGCAAGCACCAAATCTTTAATGTTTTGGACGTGAGCTTCGTCGGTTGAGGGTCGAGCAGAGGGCTCTTCGTCTTCAACGCGTTCTCTGCCTCATTTGAACTGTTTATACCACTTCTAAACGTTTCTTTCCAATATAAGAATGCTCGCCGAATGCCTTCTGCAACATTCCATACGTTTCCGCAAACAAAATTGAATGCAAGTTCTTTGCTCAATGAATTCAGACATTTCAAAATTCGCCGGAATCAGTTTTAGCGTCTCACAAAGCCAAGCGTAACTGAAGCACTCATGAATATTTTGACGTCAAATTTCACACAGATGCCATGGACACTGATAGCAATCTAAAAAATAAAAAAAATTGAAATTCCATAAGCATGAATATACATATATATATATATAATGTTTTTTAGGAAGGAGGTTTTAAAGGAGAAACATTTGTTATGTAAATCAGTGCGGATAAAAAGAAATGTTCATTCACTGGCGATGACTGGACGTAATTGTAAGCAGGTAGGGTGGAAAACGAAATCGATTCCTGCCCGCCTGTGAATCAGGAGGTTCATGGCTGCACCCACGGTGAATCACGCGCGCGACCTCTGTCTTTATTGATAATGATGCAAGGACGCCAACAGGTAGAAGATTCTAATAATTTAACAGAATGGTTCCGGATAGGAAGCGACCGCTGTTGTTGAGATAACGAGGCTTACGCATTTCTGATTCACTTAGTTGGTGTGTGTGTGTGTGTGTTTTAACCTTATTATATTGGTGGCTATATGGTTTTTATTTTACAAGACAGTGGATTCTCAATAAAAAAAATATAAAAATCCTGCCACGACCTAATTGTTTTTTCATCATGACATGGCACTAATTAAAGTGATATTTTTTTATCCTTCAAAACATGACCATTTAAAATAAATTTTGTATTTAAAAGAAATATTTCTTCGTAAGTTTTATTTGTTAGTGAAAAGAACGGGAATAGATAATTAAAAAATAAATAATTTATATGGTATTTTAATAATTTATATATCGATTATATAAATAAATAATTTTCCTGAAGAGCAAATTTGCTTTTGCGTATCTTTGGTTGGTAGAATAATTTGGTTGTTATAAATAAGAAGGAAATTCTTGGCAGGAGTTTTTAAAAATTATTTTGGTAAATAACAATCCTTTGAAAACTGGAGCCTTCAATTGTATTTTCTGGTCTTCAGGACATGGCGTCATTACAGAGAATTAAAAAAAGCAGACTTTCTAACAAAATCATCAGCAAACGCAATAATATCTTACTAGATATCCAGAGGACCTAATTTTTCAATAACAACAACTAAAAAAAAAAAAAAAAAAAAAAAAAGAAGAGAAGATATTACAAAATGTAACAAGTTTAGTTTGGTTTGCCGCTCTACGGTCATTTTTTGCTCACTTTAGGCTAATTAGACCGGGACTTACTGTTTAACGTGGATTCCGAACCACTCACAAACATCTAGGATTGGAAGCTTGTGGTACCAAAGGCCAGAGCGCTAGCCAATTGGTCGCCAGGCGCTGCAAAATGCAACAAATCAATGGGCAAGCGTAAAATGCGCACAAGAATTTATCCATTTAGAGAGCCTGGAGCATTCTCGTCGACTTTTGCCTTTAAATCGAAAGGAAGATGTACGACTTTCTAGTTTTCGTACAAAAACTTATTCCTCATAACTTACTTTCCTTAAACTTCATAAATTCGGCCTCAATCCTGTGTGTCAATTCTGTGCCCCAAAAGTAAGACTAATTATTTTTTTTCAAAAGCTCCTCATTTATTCTTCCAAATTTATTTCATCGCCTTCAAAGTCATCCTATCCGGACACAATGCACTTAAGCCAACTTTTTTTTTTCCCTCAATGCATGCTAAAAAGTCATCGGCGGGGATGGCCTTCAAAACGCCCGCAAATTCGCGTTGAATCTTTTCAGTCGACTCAAAACGGTATCCCCGGAGTGGTCTTTTGAGTTTAGGGAATAGCCAGAAGTCTCACGGTGTGAATACGGTGGTTGTGGAACGATATGGGTTTCAGTTTTGAAGAAAAAGTCAATGCAGTGTGAGCTGGCGCATTCAGTGTTTTCGTACCCATCGAGATTTGACGCATTTGAAGCCGAAAATGGCATTGGCCGAACCTTTTGAAATTCCAACATCATCAGCATGGTCTCTAATTGTAAATCGACCGTTTGCAAGCACCAAATCTTTAATTTTTTGGACGTGAGCTACGTCGGTTGAGTTTGACGGTCGCCCAGAGGGCTCTTCGTCTTCATCGCGTTCTCTGTCTTCTTTGAACTGTTTATACCACTTGTAAACATTTATTTCCTATATAGGAATGCTCATCGAATGCCTTCTGCAGCATTCTATACGTTTCCGCAAAAAAACACTTTATGCAAGTTCTTTGCTCAATTCATTCAGACATTTCAAAAATCGCCGAAATCAGTTTTAGCGTCTCACAAAGTCACGCGTAACTCCAACACTAATGAATATTTTGACGTGAAATTTCACATAGATGTCGAGAACAGTGCCAGCAACCTGAAAAGAAAAAAAAATTGAGGTTCCATTTCAAATTGGAAATTGATCTAACTTTTTGGACTCAGTAGTATGATACACAAAAATAATAGAAATGCCCACAAAAAACCCGCGTGTACCACGGATGACTATCAACAACAAAGTTCTAAAATGTTATTTCTAATTAGCATTCAAGTATTTTATCTTTGCAGTTTAATGGAGGCCTGATGGCCAATTGGCTAGCGCTCTGGCCTTTGGTATCACAGGACACCAGGTATCACCAGATGGTGATACCTGGTGGGATAATCTCAATGCAATCAATCTGGTGATACCTGATAATCTCAATGCACCCGTCAAGCCAAGTCAAGTTTCAATTGTTTTTTTACTCTTCTACAAATTCATAAAAGAAATGAGAGCATTAATGCCGGACAGATATAAAATATATTCGATATTTATACGAAAGTTCACGTTAATCCAAATTATTGATACGAAAATATTCGTACAATTCCACGTAAGGATTTCGTTTCAAATATTCCTAGAGTCAAATTATCAATTTTTGCTTTGTAACATTAATTGGAAATAAGTGAATACTTATGAAATAACCCTACATCTTCGTTTCAATTAATAAGATCTTTTTCAATCAATACTACATCAGGCAGTTTGGCGTCCTGAATATCCTGGCTTGAAAATGATCTATCTAAAAACGAATCGCGTGGTTGCGTTAGACATAACTAAATTGACATTTTATTCATTTGATTTTCTACAGGAAGCTCAGAAAATATCTTATGCAATATTGCATTATGTCAGACAGAACCAAAATAAAATTCTTTTCATTAGAGAACATCCGGAAATGTAACGTTTTGTAATAAAGCTCACTGTTTAGATTAGCCGATAACAATATGGAGGAAATCAAAGCATCATTGCTCGTTAATAATTTAAACAGAGGGCTGATGGCTGAGTGACTAGCACACTGGGGCTCGGTGCCATATGTTTCGGATTTGAGTCCCGGCGGTGCGATGGATCTTTGTAGTGGTCGGAATCCACTTTAAGTCGTAGGTCGTGGTCTCATATGATCGTACACAGCACAGTGATGTGGTGTAGTTGTAATAGTAGGTGCAGCAGCACTCGGTGCCACAGGTTTCGGGTTCCAGACCTGGAGTTGCCATGGATGTTTGTAATGTTTCGGAATCCACTTTAAACCGTAGGTCCCGGTCTCATATGATCGTAGAGCGTCACAGAGCCCAATCAGACTTCTTCTCACCCACATTATTCCCAAACTGTAAAGGGGCAACTCAGTTTTCTGCACAGTTATGTGATGTGGTGTGGTAATAGTAGTAGCACTCGGTGGCACAGGTTTCGGGTGCCAGATCTAGCGGTGTCATGGATGTTTGTAAGGATTCGGAATCCACTTTAAACCTTAGATCTCGGTCTAATATGACTGTTGGGCGTCAGGTTGAGGACCCTACCCCGTAAAAAAAAATGTCTATGTTCCGAAATCTGCCAATAGGCAGAGGGCCTTGGCTCAACATGGGGCTGTTGCGCCAAAGCAGAAGAAACTGAGAATTAAAAAATATATTTAATGTTCTTTTATTAAAATCGGGTGCAACATATTTCTTACAGAATATTTTATTTTTATCTATAGGGAATACTATGTGCAATTCTCCAACATATAGAGGGGCGAAAGACATTGATTTCTAAGACAATTCTATTGTGAAAGGGAAAATGCTCAAATGTGTTATCTTTATGCTTATTGATAAAAAATTTTTATCAGTCTTTTCGTTGGACTAAGCAGTAAGCATTCATACTTATAATATATTTATCTTAAAGTGAAATTGAAACCAGACATTGATTCTTTTTTTTTTCTCTACAAGTATTGGTTTTCATTGTTGTTGTTGTTGTTGTTGTTGTTGTTTATCCCACTTGGTAGGTATCTAATCTAGACCAAACCCACGAACCACGAAAATTAGTTTTCATTGGTGCTATTATTATTTTTACTGTTTAGAACTTATATTCTTATAGTGGTCTGATTGAATGTAGAGCCGCAGCATTGAAAACTATGTGTAGATACAAAATAGGACGCTTAAATAACATCCCGACTTACGCGGACTCGGAGTTATGCGGATTTTGATTATTATTATTTATTTATTTTTTTTTTCGTTTGGCAACATATCTCCACTAACTTCAATATTTCTCTTTTTTATTTAAGCCATAATAAATAGTAATCTGTGAGTGCACAATCATAAAAAGAAAATTTTAATTTTTTTAAAAACAATGTTCATATTTTCTGAATTCTGGGTCATGGCTTTATTGTTTTTTTTTATGAATAATTTTTTTTATTATTATCTCCTTCCGATTTTTTTATTCATTTTGGTATATCATTTTTTTTTTTTTTTTTTACTTTGCTTTTTTTTAAAATCGAAATTATTCTACTACGTTATGATTGCGGAAAACCTTCATCGTAATCAGCATTTTCTTTTTTCTTTTCAACTTCATTGATAAACTTTTTTTTTTTTTCAGTTGTAAAATTTGTTCATAGAACTAGGGGGAAAAAAGAAACATTTTAGAATTTAGCTGGATTAGTTTTCATAATAAATGTGGAATATTTTTGTGGGCGGAAATGTGTAGAAGTATTGACTATATAAAAAAAACTACAACTTTATTATTTTTTTTTTTTTTTTTTTTTTTTTTTTTTTTTTTGCTTAGCTGGTTTTTTTTTTTTTTGTTAGACCTTGACCGCGATTAAACAAAATTCATATGTATAGTTCGAACACTGATTGTGTAGAAGGGTAAGGATATGCGATTTAAATGCGAAAATGGACGAATTCATTACTTGCTAGGGGTGTTTGTCAGACATACTCGGCCTACCTTTCACCCCTATTACTCCACTTTGCTTGCATCCATCCGACTTGGCCGCCAGCCAAATTTCCACACACACTTGTGAAACTATAAAGCGAACCTTTCCTTCCGGGAAGATATTAAATGAATTTGCTTGTCGTATGTGAAAAAAAAACCTGAAAAATTTTCACCAGTCAGCCTGACTGTCTATTGGGAATCTTACGCAGTCGCCATCGATTCTCCTTTTCTCTGAAAACGGTGACTGCAATGGACTCATGGTTGATGGTCATGATGCAATGACTGCAATGGTTTCATTGATGAACTTCGTGAAAAGTATAAAATATTTATAAATATGTCTACTTGATTTTACCAGCACATACGTTGTGCTTATTGGTATTTATCTTTTTTTCATACTCATTTGATTAAATCACACATTGTTATTGTTGTATACAACCAGCGATTTTATTCTCTTCTTGTGATTTTTCTTTAATCAAATTTTGTAAAGAATGCTGCTACTGAATTATGGGGCTCTATTCTGGAAACTGATTTCAATGACAGATAATGTTAAAGTGATATTAAGATCAGTTATTATTATTATTTTTTTTTTAATTTAAATGGAAGCTTGAAATATTTTCAAAGTGTTGGTTAATGGAAATATTTCAGATTTCAATAAGGTTGGTCATTGGATATGTCTTAAATTTGAAAATTCTAGTTATGGAAGTGTCTGAAGTTTGCAAGTGGTACTTATTGGAAGTGTCTTGTTCGAAAAGATTCGTTAATGATCTGAGGTTTGAATATGTGGGTTATTGGAAATATCCAGATTTGAAAATGCTACAGTGTCTCACGTTTGCAAATGATACTTATTGGAAGTGTCTGAAATTTGAAAAGTTTTTTTTTTCTAATGCAGCTTTCAATACAGACAGTTAGTCTTTATGTCATAAGCAGGAGCTGCACCGCTGTTACTCATTCAACACTACCGAGGGGCCATGTGCAGCTTGAAGATAGGCTACGGACGCGAGTAACACTAGCTCAATAACTCTCCTATTAGACCGGGATCTACGGTTTAAAGTGGATTTCGAACCGGCAACGCTGGGACTCGAACCTGTAACCTAGCCTACCGAGCACCTGAGTTCTAGTCGCTCGGCCGTCAGGCCCCCAGTTTAAAAAATTCGGCAATGGAAATGTCTCAGGTTTTGGAGCAGTTAAGTAAGTTAATAAGTTTCATTGAGCCTGAATGGCCGAGTGTCTAGCACTCGGTGCCACAGGTTTCGAGTTCGAGTCCTGGCGATGCCATGGATGTGTGTAGTGGTTCGAAATCCACTTTAAGCCGTAGACTCCTATGACTGTAAGAGCGTCACGGAGCAGAAGTCAGACTTCTACCTACGGGTGCTCCATCAGAACAAGATCTGCACCCCTCCTCTCTCCTTCCTACAGGGACTCGACGACGACGACAAGAATAAGTTTCATTTATAAAAACTGTATGAATTTTCAAAACCATAAAGTATTTTTAAATGTTTTTCACAAAAACGCGGAACCACTTCCTGACTAGGTGTTATTGTAGCACTTTTTTTTTTTCACTCAGTGGCCTTTGTGGTATGGATTTTAAGTGTATATCCTCCACGTTTTTTTTCACAGTCTTATCCTCATAATTCGTTGAAACCAATTACAGAAAAATCCTACCCGCCCCAACTACTGCCAAGAACAATTGTTTCAGCGGAACAGCTTTGTTCCTGGAGGCACTATTTTTTATTCTTTCTTCTTCTTCTTTAACTGCAAACCGTGTTTTCTCGCTTCCGTGCTTTTTTATTCTGTCGGCTTCCTCGGATAGCTTCTTCCCAACTTTCTTCGTCACCACTCACCCACGCGTGACGGGGTCACGGATGGGGGGACGACAAAGGGAGAGGGGGTGCCGCGCCCTTCGTTAGAAAAATTCCCTTGAAAGCAGACGATCCGAGAAAGTTTCAGCGGATGTGGATAACAATGTGGATTTTTACCTAATTGGACATCTCGCCTGGCAGTGTCAGGAACACGTGTCTTGTCGAAAAAAAAAATGAGATATGACAAGTGTAAATAAATTTTTATAAGTTTCTTTTATAGAGTAATTATAAAATTGGGAACGCTGCCGTCAGGACCGGATTTAGACGAAAGGAGGCCCTAGGCTATTCCACTTATAAGGCCCTTTCACCTCCCAGTTTTAAGTTTTTAAATGGGGCTTGAATGGTCGGTACCACAGGTTTCGGGTTCGAGTCCCGGTGGTGTCGTGGAGGTTTGTAGTGGTTCGTAATCCACTTTAAGCCGTAGGTCCCGCTCTCATATGACTGTAAGAGTGTCACGGAGCAAAAGTCAGACTTCTACCTACGGGGGCTCCATCACAACAGAAGCTGCCCTCCCCCTTCCCTCCATCCATGAATAGATCACTCATGGGACACTGCACTGCAGGACATTGTGGATTAGTCACAAACAAGTTTGCAAATTGCACGAGAGATAATAAAATGCATCATTACTGGGACATATACCAGTATGTTAAATGAAACAGGTTGTGATGGGTACTAATCTTTATAAAAAAAATGTGGCACGGATAATAAATAAAAAAAAAAAGGCGAAAACACTTATTTGGACATTTATTCTCAGCACACGTTGATCTTAATCAATACATTTTTATATTTGTTTTTTAATCATATGTGTAGAACTTCTCCTTATTTTCGATTCAGTGTCTTAGTGCTTACTGTTTTCAGAATAGTGTCATTCTAATTTTGCTCACAATTTGAATGCAGGCCCCTCTTGATCTTAACACTCTAGGCTGAAGCCTAGTTAGCCTATAAGAAATTCGGCCCTATTCGGAAGGAACGGAATGTTGGCACCAACATTTTCCATTCTTTTCGTACTAGAATTGGTACTGCATCGCTATTTGGCTCCTGCTTCCTCCGAAAGACAGTTATAATTCTTTTTATTAATATACATGTATTTATTAATCAAAAATATGCAGTGATACACAGATAAATATATATAATTTCTTTAAAACCTGCAAAATATTAAAAATAATTTCATTTATGGATAGCGGAACAACTTAAACCATTTATACGATATACATTTATTTAGTTCTCGCCAACATTATAGGTAGTCACTAAAAATTGCCAAATTACCACCGTATATATTAAGCCAGGTGTCTGATGGCCTCTGGTACCACAGATTTCGGGTTCGAGTCCCGGCGGTGCCATGGATATGTGTAGGGGTTCGGAGTCCACTTTAAACCGTAGGTCCGGGTCTAACAGGATCGTAGAGGAGGTATTTTGCTTATCTTCTTATTAGCTTATCTTCAAGCTGCACGCACTTCCTGGGTAGTGCTAAGTGAGTAAAGTCGATGCAGCGCTTGCCTTGAGGCCTCGAAGACAATTGTCTAAATGTTTGCCAGCTGCATTAGAGCAAAAAAAAAATAATAATAATAATAAAAATAGAGTAATTATAAAATTATTAGCGCTGCCCTATTCGGAAGGAACGGAATGTTGATGCCAATATTTTCCATTTTTTTCGTACTGCAATTGGCACTGAATCGCTATTGGGCTGCTTTTCCACATATGCTTCCTCATCAGAAAGACGCTGCCTCATGGCCAATTAGCTGGCGCTCTGGTTTTTGGTACCGCAAGCTCCAGCCAAACGCCATCCTGGCGGTGGCATGGATGTTGGTTGGTAGTCCGGAATCCACTTTAAATTGTAGGTCCCGGTCTGTTTAGCCCTCATGTCTGCACAAAATGACTGTAGAGTGACAAACTAAACCTCAGTATAAAACATTTTTGTATAAATATGCATGCATTTATTAATCGAAAATGTACAGTGCCACAGAGATAAATTTTACTTCACAAAAATTAAAAATATTCATAAATTATAATAATATAATAATATGGGGGCAATATCCTCAAAACGCTGTACGATCCTATTAGACGGGACCTACGTTTAAAGTTGATTTCGAACCATTGCAAACATCCATACCACCGCCGGGATTTGAACCCCAAGCCTGTGGTACCAAGCGGCCATCAGACCACAGGAACTACAACACTGCTACCATATTGCCACCATAATTTATAACGAACAATCCTAGGGGCGATATCTGAGTGGTTCATAATCACCATTCTCTGCCTTCGATCCGGAATTCGAATCCGAAACCTGTAGTACCGAGCGCCGGAGCGCCTAGAACTTATATGTCTGGCGCAATTTTAAAACGGAACATGCATTCTGCTATTCGTTAATAATAAGATAATAATATTCATAATATAATATCTATAATAACATAGTGGGCCTGAATGGCCGAGTGGCTAGCGCGCTGGCGCTCAGTACCACAGGTTTCGGGTCCGGCAGTGCCATGGATGTTTGTGAGTAGTTCGGAATACACTTTAAACCGTAGGTCCCGGTCTAAGAAGATCGTAGAGCGTTGCGGGGGTACTGTTACTCCGCGTCCGTGGCTTATCTTCAAGTTACACGCGCCCTCTTGGTAATGCAAAGTGAGTAACGTCTGTGCAGAGCTTGCCTTAAGGCATCCAAGATAGCTGTCTAAATGTTTGCCAGCTGCATTAGAGAAAAAAAAATACAAATAATGTCCATAATAATATTCATGATAATATTCTTGAATAAACATAATGTCCAAGATAGCCAACAACATCGAAACTCTTGTATTAAGACTTTAAATAAGCAAATTAAAATATTAATGTGAATAGCGACCTTGCTTCTAATCTAAAATATTATCGACAAAAATCTTATCTGCAATCTGTCTGCAACAAACTGAAGAACTTAGGATGAATATTCTCCCAATATTTTTGCAGCAGTTTAATAATCCTTAAATCCCTGATGTTAAGATTGCTCTTTTGTGCACTTATTTTCGTAACAAATTTCCGCAATTCGAATTACCTTAAACCTCCCTTTTCGAGATATATCGCAAAATGGCAATTTTAAAAGCGTCGATAACGCCTACTTAAAACATTCTCTTAAGGTTTATCTTCCAAAACATTGGAATCCCCGTTGCATGAATTAGGCAACAATGTGTCAGCCTATTGTTATTTTTAGCAAACACTAGAAGGGGTTTTTAGTAGAAGATGCGACACTTCACCGACTAACCGAGTGTCTGGAGTAACCGATATCTCGCTTCACTTCACTTCACGCGTCGTCTGGCGCTCGGGCTGATAATTGCTGAGCGTTCGAAGCGATAACCTTCAACCCCCTTTTTCTATTTCATTTTTGTTCTTTCTCGCTACGACTTGATGGGAGTGTTGATAGTTTTGCTCCATTACGCTTTCGTTTTGTGTTAAAGAAGCTCTGCGATTGAGGATATGTTTAATATTTGTCCAATGCAGGGCGAAACATGGTTTGAATGAATAAAGTAGTTTATGCGTTTTTGGGCTTTATTGGATTGATTCTAGGTTATACTATAGAAATTTTTTTCTTCTTTTTTTTTTTAAATTTTTGGTATGGTTTTATGAATTAATGTTTTCATGTCACAATTCAGGATTGTCATTGCGATTTGTATCAAAACCAAAGAGATTGCATTGCTGTAACTACCAAGACAAATTAAAACACATATTCAATGTGACGTATGGCAAAGCCACGCATGAAATTTATATTATTTACGGTTCATTCCTTTTTTGGACCCCATTCATTTCGCCAAATCGCCAAACTGGAAATTTCCTACAAAATGTGCAAAATGTGGTACAATGTTTACAAACTTAGAACAAGGGTGGACAACCCGCGGGACGCATGCGGCTCGACTTGAACATATGTCTGGCCCGTGAGAATTTCCACACTTTTCCATGATTTCCATTTTTCCGTAAGATAGATTTATCACACTTTTAAAAAAATATAGATATTTTTAATGGCCAAAATAGTGAAAAAAAAATGTATTCAAAAAATACATTATGTGTGCATTCATATATTCAAAATTTAGTTGTCGAAATGATGAGAAAAAATTAATTTTGATTTTAACATAATATTCTTGCGAATATAGGACAGATATCGCCTGCTATAGCTTATGAGTTTACGCTTATGAGTTCACAGGAAAACTAAATTATGTCCTGCAAATTTGGAACATCTAATCTAACATCTTGGAACATCTAATATAACAGGTTCTAATATAACGACTTTAAGTGACCTCAGGCGCAGTGACCATCACTAGATATTTGAGAAATCTGGCACAAAAAGTTTTAGCTCTTTTGAGTTCAACTTACACCTGCGAATCATTTTTTTTTTTTCGAAGATAAAATTGACCCAACACAAAACACGCTCCAACATAACGGGCGCTCACCTGCGACACCCATTACGATGTGCAAATACCCAAATGGAGATCGATTTGCAAACGCTAAATGAAAGAATGGAGAAACAAGTATTGCTCTAGTAAAATATTTTTTAATGATTTCATTTTTTTTATTTCATTAATATTTATATGTTTCTTATGCATTTTTAGTTTTATATATTTCTTTACAGTGTGCGTTGAGTATCATTAAAGAATAATATTAAGCGCAATAGTAATGACTCATCATGCTTCAATTTTTCACTCCAAAAAATGTCTATAGTGGGTCACAATCTAATAGGGGGATATGTAATTTTATGTGCCGCCCGCGGAGTTAGAATGCATTTCCAAAGTGGCCCACAAGATCATTTGGGTTGGCCACCCCTGATTTAGAAGATTATCAACAACCTATTAGAAGCAATCTCATTTATAGTTACGCATTTTACGCATTTATAGTATAGCTTTATTTTTAATTAGTCTCGTAATCGAAAGACAGTAAAAATGGCAAGCGAATGATTTTATTTTTAATTTTTGTAAATCACAGACGATGTTTTGTTGATTAAATAAATTATTTCAATATTGTTCGCTTTTTTTTTCTTTTTTTGAAGCCAAGTTCAAAATGCTTTCGACATTTTCCTTAATCATGTGAATTTTGGATTTCTAATAATAATAATTGTTCTCAGGCATTTGATCGAGGTTTGTACCTTGTAATAAATATCTGGCAGTGATTAATAATTGTTGTTTGTTAACATTCAACGTTCTGATGTACTGCTTTTTATTATGCCCTGCTTTAAATGAGAATAAGTTTTAAAAAATTTTATTTTCTGAAATTCAGGAAAGCGCAGCCCAAATGATCAGATAGCAAAGTATTGCAGAATAGAAGGCAGGCAGAAAAAAATTTTACATTTCAATCACAAAAATGCTATACATGTAATAAAATAATTCTCATTTTTTCTTAATAACATAATAGCTTCTATAAAATCTTTTCTCATTCTAGTTGGTTGAACATATTATTTTGGAGCTATTTTGTAAAGTTTCAAGCGTTTTTAAGTTAGATTTAGCTGCATAGGACCAGACCGCGCAAGCGTACGTGAGAATTGGGCGAAACATAGCAGTATAAAGAAGAATTTTGTTATACCTGGTCATGGTAGAATTTCTATTTATAAGTGGGTAGCGTTTTCTGAAGGCAATACGAAATTCAGTTTTGGTGTGCAGAAAATGTTGTTTCCAAGTTAAATGCTGATCCAAAATAACTCCTAATTATTTAAAATGATTATTCCAATGGATAATATTATTGTTCATCATAATCACAGGTTTTTTTAAGTTCATTTCCAATAGAGAAGAAAACAGCTTCAGTCTTATCTACATTTAAAGAATTTTTCCATTTATTGAACCAGTTATCGAGAACTTTGAGGTGATTAGTAAGGGTGATAGCTAAGAATTTAGTGTTTTTATTTTTGCAAAGCATTGCAGTATTATCAGCGTAGATAGTAGTTAAGAGTTTAGGATTAGTTGGGATATCAGCAATAAAAATATTGAAAAGAAGCGGTGAAAGTTTACTACCTTGTGGAGAGTACCACCCATAATATTTTTAATAGAAGAGAGAATTTTGTCTACTTTCACAGTAAAAGTTCTATGAGTAAGATAAGTGCCTTCATTGGATTTATTCTAGAATATCCCGAAGAGATTTTTTTGTTTTCTTTTTTTCTAATTTTTGGCATAGTTTTATGATTTGACGTTTCATGTCACAATCCAGGATTGCCGTTGCTATCTTTATCAAAACCAGAGAGTTACCCTTGCTTATGGCATAAAGATAAACTCCCACTGTATTGCCAGCTGCATTAGAACAACAATAACAGTTAACGCTATTTTTGGTTATTGTATAACTATTTATATTGCAAAACAATATATATTGTATAAATATTTTTATTGTGTAACCATTTACATTTTATAATTATTTATACTATTTATAGTTAATAACTGATGTTTAAACTGTCTAAGAATAGTTTACAAAAATTGCTTATCCTATTCAAGATTATGTACATCTAAAATTTTCTTTTTCTGAAAGACGCTCATCTCGAATTTAGAGCGTGTTAATTAAAAATTAACGTCAAAGCATAATATTTGTGCACATTTTATGTCCAACTTTTTCATTGCTTACTTAATGCGCACAACATTCATCAAAAATAATTAGTTTGTTCGTTTCGTCAATCCAAAGTTTATAAAACATTGTTAACAACAAAAAACAAACCCGATTCTGCTAATTCTCAAATCTCAGCTAAGCAGATGACACGATTTGCGCAAATGTTTTCGCCACATTTGATACCCTCTGCCTAAATGAATGTTACGGACATGAAAAGGGTTGTTGTTGTTTCGTCATTCGGCGGTGATTACATCAGAACTCGTGGTCATAGCCCACGTGACCACTTGGAAAGCAGCCACTTTCCGGTTGCAGTTAACTTGCGAGTTGTTCCGGCTCCATGGTTAAGGAAAGAGTGTTTTAGTTGCGTAAATGGCAGTGATTCATTCTTGGCATTGCAACTGTCAAAGGTCGCAAATTGGTGAATGAAAAATAAAATGGCTTTCCTGAAATTAGAGGATCTCAGTTTTCTAATGGGTCTTTTACATATCGTTTTATATAAAGATAATCGTAAATTTTAAAGCTCGTCTTTCAATGCCAGTACTTTGTTTATTATTACAAAGTATTGGTATTAAATTTGTTCAATGTCAATACTAGTTTGTAATATTATTATTACAAATTAGCATATTTAATGTGAGGAATTGCATTGATTGGTAGGGCCTGAATGGCCGAGTGGCTAGCTCGGTACCACAGATTTCGGGTTCGAGTTTCGGTAGTGCCATGGATGTCTGTAGGGGTTCGTAATCCACTTTAAATCGTAGTTGCCGGTCTCACAGGATCGTAGAGCATTGTGGGGGTATTGTTATTCCGCTTCCGTGACTTATCTTCAAGTTACATTGCCCCTCTAGGTAATGCAAAGTGAGTAACGTCTATGCAGCGCTTGCTTTAAGGCATCCAAGACAGCTGTCTAAGTGTTTGGCAGCTGCATTAGAAAAAAAAAGCATTGATTGGTAAGGTACTAAAAAAATCTATTAAAGTTGTAAAAATTTTGGATATTGCAATGGATATTAATGCTATAATGTGTAAAATTATTGTAATTTAAATGTAATGGTTGACGTATTCTTTTGGAGCTATTTAGCTCCTGGGGCTCCATCTCCGATAGGACAGGGTAACAACAGTTGAAACAATGAAAATTGCCCAGAATATATTTACAAATATAAAAAAATTAACTTACAATCATGAAAAAAATATTAAAAAATGAAATTAAAATTTTACGCGGCGTTTTAAATCATAATTGGGAACGCAAGAGCCAATCTCCTGGATTGCAGTATTTTCATGAATAATATAAGAGTGTCAAAAAATTGAATAGAGATGTGTTTAAGAAAATCTTTTTTAAGAAATGATATCAGAGAATAGATATCAGAATTGCGCGCGAACCATTTAGCAGAGGTAGTTTGGTGGATAGTAATATTTTGTGAAGTTTCAAGCGTTTTTAAATTAAATTTAGTTGCATAAGACCCGACCCGGCAAGCGTACATGAGAATGGGACGAAGCATAGTAGTATAAAGAAGAATTTTGTTATCCCTGGTCATGGGAGAATTTCTATTTATAAGTGCGTATAGAATTTTCTGAAGGCAATACGAAATTTTGGTGTGCAGAAAATGTTGTTCCGAAGTTAAATGCTGATCCAGAATAATTCCTAAATATTTAGCTTGACTATTCCAAGGGATAATAGTATTATTGATCATAATCACAGGTTTTTAAAATTTATTTCCAGTAGAGAAGAGAACAACTTTAGTCTTATCTACAGTAAAAAAATTTATATGCGTAGATTTCGGTTAATATTTTGTATTAAAAAACCCGTTTAACTCATAAATATTTCTTTGTCAATACAGATTTTTATAATATCTAGAAAGGAATTAATTTAATTTTTGCATGAATGATCTCAAAACAAAACATATTATATTGACTTAAAGTATTGAAATGCCATAAACTTCGAAGTATCGACATAAATGTCTCTGCCACATACAAGTGCTCTTGCCCAATCTTATTTGTTCTACCGATCCGTAATAAAAATAGAAGCAAAATTTTCCATGTTGGAATTTATTTTCTTTAAGCGAACAAGCAGGAAGATATAGTAAAAAATTTGTACTGTTTGTGTATCTATATATCTACCTAATGGGGTAGATATACAGATACACAACAGTACAACAGTATATATACACATGTGACTTGAAATGTAGTAAAACAAAATGTTATCGAGAAGATAACTTTTTTTTTTGTTTAACATCGGTAGGCCTCGCGAACTACTCACCGATGGGTGACGAGAGTACCTTAGGGGAGGACTTTTAGGTGTAACTGCCCCGCATTTGCTTGTCGTAGGAACAATAACTACAACTAGGCAGCCTGACTCCACCCAAAAAGTATGACTATCGATACGAGACGGTTTACACATGTTGTCACAATTGCCATAGAATCTCGTCATTTCTACATGCAGAGCCTTCCAGTGCTGCCATGCTATCATTGGCCTAAGTGTTTGACAATTCTCAGTATTTGAAAGCACATTCACATTTACAGATATTAATTGAAATAAACTGCGTTTTTGTGTTTTTTTCAAATTTCTTGAAAAGCGTTTAACTCATTAGAACTTTTTCTTTATTTCGTGAGAATAATCATGATGTTTATCGGTAAACTCTGGTTTTCTTTATAACATTTTTAGATGATTAAAAACCATGTTAAATGTGCCTCATTTTTTAAAAAAATACCTATTTATTTAAAAATAAGGTGGCTTGATGGCCGAGGGGCTAGCGCTCTGGCGCTCGGTATCACAGGTTTGTAGTGGTTCGGAATCCATTTTAAACCGTAGGTCCTGGTCTAACATGATCATAGAGAGTAGTAGGGATGTTGTTACTCCGCGTCCGAAGCTTATCTTTAAGCTACACTTACCTCCAGGATAGTGCTAAGTGAGTAACGTCGATGCGGCGCTTGCCTTAAGGCATCCAAGACAACTGTCAACTGTATTTGTCAGCTGCATTAGAAAGAAAAAACATTTAAAAATAAAATGAACACATAACGAGGCGGTTCATAGCATTTTAGCATGAGAACATGGTCATAGCATTTTACGCTACTCCATATTCAAAGGAATAATTTACCACAATCACTATCAAGGCTATTTGTTTCCTATCTATTAAGATCTCAATTTATTGTCATGATTAAAAATATTACCTCGAACTTTCAGCTTTCCGGGCATGAAATTCTCAATCTGCATTAATTAATTATATGGGAAAACTTTAAAAACAAATATGTGATCAATATACAATATTCATTTTAAAAATCGATTTTTTAATCTAATATCATAATAAACTACTTTGATGTCCTTCCATCTCATGCTATTTGCTGATAAAATATTTAAATCTATCTCGTTTAATTCATTCTCTTTAGAAGCAAGCATTGATTTCCATCTTAAATAATTCAGTATTGTGAAAATTTTATTTTATATTACCCTATTTATATTTCCCCAACATAACTGCCTGAATTCGTGGTGTCTGCAATACCACCTTAATCCTTCGCCTTAATTCTCTATGATATTTTATCTCTCCGCCTTAATTCTGTCTACTTTATCTCTGTCTCTCCAGTGGCAGAGATAATTTATTTCGCTATGATTGAATAGCAAGTGATAACATTTACATAAATAGCATTAAATAGAATATATTACTATTTTATCTTTAAATTTCACCTTTGATGTCCAAAAATATAGGTTGATGAACAAAAATCACTTTTTTAACACTTATTATTATGGAGCCTGAATGGCCGAGTGGCTAGCGCTCTGGCGCTCGGTACCACAGGTTTCGGGTTCGAGTCATGGATGTTGTGGATATCGGTACCATGGATGTTTGTAGTGGTTCGGAATCCACTTTAAACTGTAGGTCCCGGTCTAATAAGATCGTAGAGCTTTGTGGGGGCATTGTTACTCCGTGGCATATCTTCACGCTACACGCGCCCCCTTGGTAATGCAAAGTGAGTACGTCTGTGCAGCGCTTGCCTTAAGGCATCCAAGACCAACTTGTCTAAGTGTTTGCCAGCTGCTTTAGAAAGAAAAAAAAATAGCTATTATTATTTTTATTTTATTCATTTTCAGTTACCTAGTATTTTTATCTTTATCATCATCATTGGCGCAACAGCCCCATGGTGGAGCAAGGTCGTTTGCCTAATCCCCAGGACAGGAGATGTTTTCATTTTATGAGATAGGGTTGTCAGCCCTACGTCCAACGCTCTTACAGTTATATTAGACCGGGACCTACGATTTAAAGTGGATTGGGGCCTGAATGGCCGAGTGGCTAGCGCTCTGGCGCTCGGTGCCACAGGTTTCGGGTTCGAGACCCGGTGGTGCCATGAATGTTTGTAGTGTTTCGGAATCCACTTTAAGACCTAGGTCTCTGTCTCATATGACCGTAGAGCGTCATAGAGCCCAGTCAGACTTCTCACTCACATTATCATGATTGGCGCAACAGCTCCATAGTGGGCCAAGGCCGTTTTCTTACTGCCAGATTTCCAAACATGAGCTGTCTTCTTTTTACGGGGTAAGGTTGTCAGCCCTACTCCCAACGCTCTACAGTCATGCTAGACCGGGACCTACAATTTAAAGTTGATTCCGAACTACTACAAACATCCATGGCACACCGGGACTCGAACCCGAAAACAGTGGTACCGAGCGCCAGAGCGCTAGCCACTCGGCCATTCAGGCCATCTTACTCACATCAATCCCAAACTGTAAAGGGGCAACTCAATTCCAGGCACAGTGATGTGGTGTAGTAGTAATAGTAGTGGTTTTAAAATGGATTCCGAACCACTACAAACAGTATTTTTCCTATCAATAGAAACTTATTTCGATTCCAAAATTGCGGCCAGAACTTCTCATTTTACCACGCATATTTTGCGAACCATATTTCATAGAGATATCTGTAATCTATTACAATAAATGTCTGTGTGCGGCCAAGCGTGAAATGACGCACAGTTAGGAAATGCGATCTCTTCAAAAATAAATAAATATAAAATAAATGAAAAATATTTAATTAAATCAAAGCTATTCTTACAAAATTCGATCTGGTTTTTAAATTAAAAATAATTTTGTGATGCATTTTTCAAATGTATTCTATTATAAAGATTCAATTTATTAAACCATAATTATACTTGTTCCTTCAACATCGATAGACTGTCAGCTGTCTGTTGATGTTGACAGACAGCTAAATCAGACAGGTAGTTCTGTCTGCTGATTAGACAGCTAAGGCAGACAGATAGTTCTGTCTGTTGATAGACAGCTAAATCTCTGTCTTTTTTCGAACTTATAGCTTTTATTTAGTGTTGATTTTTTAAAATGGGCGAGATTATTTTTTAAAGGGTCAACAAATTACAGTCAACCCTCGTTCTATTTAACAAAACGTGGTCCAGGAAAAGTTACCAGGAACGTCATCTGTGGATTAGAAACATTTGATTGGATGATAGTAAGGTCTTCTGTCATCCCCTGTTAAAACGTCACAGTTTAAGGATATACGAACAATATTTACAAAGCATTGTTTTTGCGAGAAGTAAAACAATATTAGCACACAATTACTGAGCAATTGTTTCAGATTGTCAGTCAATACGATTGTTGGTTGACAAACATTGCTGACGCAAGATGAATACTTTTGACTCTACCCAACTCGAAGAGATGGAGAGGAGAGCAAATGGGGACTTTTTTGGGGGGGTTTGTTCCAGATTGTGACAGCAAGATGTGGGTGCAGTGTATTCATTTTTGTTGTAATCTGGGTGACTCTGATCTGGCTATAGCTGTAGTTAAGTGACCTCAGGTTAAAATACTCAATATTCGAAAACAGATATATGGAGGGCTATCATACCAAAGTGGGACTCAAAAAAAAGAAAGCCCAAAGACAGAAACTGTGTAAGAAGGATTTCTTTCGCTTAATTAGTGAAAGGTATAAAGGCTAACATGTAGACTGAAACGTACGTAGGCTGACACATAGATGGCGCTACTAGTATTGAATCCATATGATTTTAAGTTAGCCCTAACCTTCAAAAGACACGTGTATAAATTTGACAGCTGTTGCGCTATTAGTATGTGAGTTATAGCATTTTTAGTGTTCATCATACTAATACTAATAGTGCAACAGCTGTCAAATTTATACACTTGTCTTTTGAAGGTTAGGGTTAACTAAAAATCATATGTATTTAATACTAGTAGCTTCATCTATGTGTCAGCCTATGAACTTTTCAGCCCACTTGTTACTATTACGTAATGCCATTAAGTAGGATGATTGTTCCAGGATAATTTTTAATAATTTTAGTTACATTTTTAATGGTTAAAATTTAAAAAAAAAGAATTAAATATTGTGGATAGCAACGAGCCCATGTGTACTTTAAACAGTCAATCCTCGTTGTATTCACAGTAGGTGGTCCGCGTTAATAAGTTACCAGAAGCATCTCCTGTGAATTGGAGGCACCAGATTGGATGATAAGAAGGTGTTCCATCCCATGATCTTCTGCTAAATAGTTGCAGTTTGACGTTGTGCCAAGTTAGCAGTTACAGAAGTGAAATATTATGATTCAATGTCAAACAAGTTAGTAATTAGTGACCCTACACTATTTGGTAGGGTTGGTACGAATCTTGTATGTATGACTTTTTTTGAATGAGCATCATATACTACTTATATATGCCGCAAACAGCCCACTGATTAGCGATGAGAAGATGGTATTGCCTTTGAGGAACATTTTTACTCAAAAGATTCCTCCTCCCACCAATCTTCTGACTATCAATGCGAGATTCTTTACCTGTGTTGTCACAATCGCCATCGGGTCTTCTTGTAAGCAGTGATTGTAGCGCCTTGTAAGCAGTGATTGTAGAAATTATAATGTGATTGTAATGTGATTGCCCAGAAAGCAGTAATTAGCGCCGCCAGTGGTTTTAAACCTCTGACCTCCTGCACGCATTACTGCCGGGCCACGTATCGCACTATAGAATTTTTTAACTCGTAATTTGCCATTAACTTTCAACAACCTTCAGCATAAAATGGATACATTATCTTTGAAAAAAAAATTCTTTACATTTTTTCCTCTTTAAAAAAAAAAAAAAAAAAAAAAAACTCTCTGGGGTGGTTAAATTCTTCTTGCGTGAAATGCGAATGATTAAATTGGTATTTAGAATGAAATAGATTAAATCAGAAAACAAAATAACTCAAACAAGTTGTAAAATATATATCAAATGCTGGATTCGTTTATTTTCATAAACAGGAATCGAGGCAATTAGTAAATTGGTGGTTTAGTGATACATTTCCCCCTTTTTTTAATGTAAATATATTTAATTTTAACGCGTCCTTTTTTAAGACAAAGGAACGTGTTATTTGATAAATGTGTCAATGACACAGTTTAAAGAGCGCTTACTTAAACAGTTCAATATTTCTTCCAGCAATTAATTTGGCTCATCAATCTCCCGTAGTTTAAAGTAGTGTTAAACTAATTTTTCTTTTTGAAACAAATCTCTAAAAATTAGTTTGCATTGCACTCTTTTCCTTCTCAGACTGGTTTTAATCCTTGTTGAATAAAAAGTTTGATTAGTTACTTTCTCTTCCTTTTTTTATGTTGTTCTAAAGTGAATGAACTGAACGGCATTGAACCATACGGTTTATCGATATTGATAACTCTATCCGAAAATGGACATTTATACGATGTGTATATATATATATATATATTACAATGCTGGATATCTTTTATATAAGAATCTATTTTTAATTGAAATTTTATAATCGAGTTTTTCCTTATCATTCTTTTTTCCTATAATTTATTTTTTGCATAATTTAGTTTTTCATTATCGCTATCTTTTCTTTAATTTTAGTTTTTCAGTGTTTTAAATTTTCATTACATGATTTTTTTTTCTATAAGTTGCTTTTTCATAATCTTTATCTTTTCATTATTTTTTTAATTTATTTTTTACGATATATTTATATATATTGCGATGTTCGAAATTTAAATTTTACACAATGCATATATATATTACGATATTTGATACCTTTACACAATGTATATATATATATTACGATACTTGGTATCTTTATAGGATATATATATATATATATATATATACGTTTATATATGTTATGATATACGATGTTGATCTTTATACGATATACAATTTTGATTTTTATACGATTTTGAAAGCTCTTTATACGGTATTGATACAGGAAGAATAGGCTTGCCAGATAATTTGAATATTATAATATTCAAATAATTATTTTTAATATTTAAGTTCAAATATAATTATCATTTAGGA
This sequence comes from Caerostris darwini, assembly GCA_021605075.1. Lineage (NCBI taxonomy): Eukaryota > Metazoa > Arthropoda > Arachnida > Araneae > Araneidae > Caerostris > Caerostris darwini. Next base: position 111,425 of record BPLQ01008533.1, read on the forward strand.
TATCATTATATTTAATAATTTATTATATATATTTTAACATTATTTTTTATAATTGAGTTTTTCGTTATCATTCTTTTTTCTATAATTTTTTTTCATTATCATTATTTTTTACATAATGTAATTTTTCAGTATCGTTACCTTTTCTTAAATTTTATTTTTTTTAATTTTCATTATATCATTTTTTTGTCTATAAGTTGCTTTTTCATAATCTTAATTTTTAAATTTTTCGCTATTCTTTTAATATTTATTATTTTTTCGTTATTTATTTCTTATTTTTCATATATTTCCCATGTCCATTTATTTGTTTGAAACATAAAAAAACTGAGAAACCTTATTAGATAATTATTTAATTATATTAGTAATTCAGTATAATGTTGCTCTTAAATATCTAAAGAAGAATTTATTTAAAATTAAATTTTTATTTGTTTTAAAGCAAACAAAATTAAATTTACAAAATATTTTTTTAAAAATTTTATTTTTATGTCACATTAATCAGAATAGAAATATTTAAAACACAAATCCTGAAATCGTATGAAAATCGCATAACTGCACGTAAAATATTATACGTTATAACAGAAAGTGTTATAGTTATAATATTAAAACTGTACACCATTTGTTATTTGTTGTAATAAATGTATATGAGATTTTGAAATTTTTAAGTGTTAAAGTAGAATATTATAATAAATAAAATTATATATATATAATATATAATGGCAAAGTATACATTACTTTATCATCTTGTTAGTAAAAAAAAAAAATCTCAAAATTTCTACATGTTGATTATCCTTTTTATATGTTATTTAACTTAATTAAATTGAAAGCGAAATTTGAGTTATATCTTAAGAAAAATATAGTCATTCATTACCAAATAATTTAAAACCGGAAAAAATAAATAGCATAGCTGAAATTTTTGCTTAAATTTGTAATCTTAATTAATTTTATTTTCGAACTATGAAAAATAATTTAGTGCATAAAAAATTAAATGAAAAAATATCAACCAGGTGAATGATTATAAATAAATGGCTGCTAACTTGACAGCGCACCAAACTGTAATGTTTCAACAGGAGATCATGGGATGACAGAAGATATATGTCTGTGATCCAATCAGTAGCATCATACTGACAGGAGATGCCCTATTGTGTTCCTCCTTCTGTTAATATAAAGAGAAAAACTTGTAAATAATTTGTGCAAGTTGTAAGCATTTATAGCACTGGTGTGAGCTATTTGTAATCTTAAGTGTTAATTTTTTTTATATTTTTATATTATTTATATTTAATTATATATTATTTTATTTATATTTATATTTTTAACCAGTAAAATATAAATATATTTTTATTTATTCTGATAAAAACCAACTTTTTAATGTCTTTGTGTTATGAATAAATTTAAAAAAACAGCAGAAAGGACATCTTTAATAAATAATGGCCGTGAATATCTTCACATAAAAGACAAAACAAAACGGAACTATCGCATACCAGGTAAATTCATGGCCAACGCTGACTTGCAAAATTTGTTTTTTTTCTTTCGAAGATCGAAATAGAAAGTGATTTCACAATTTTTAAAGACAACGCGAGTGCCGAAAGGAGTTGGGGGCATATTAATTTATGCCGTGGGTAGGCTTCGTGTAGGCCGTGTTGGTTAAACGCAAGAAGGGAACGCCCACTGCAACGAGGCATTCTTCGATTGACACCCAAGTGTCGAACCTGATTCTCGTTCATATGAAGACATGGCCGAGTTTCCAGTCGTCTGAAGGACGAAGATTTCATTGTGTTAGTATCTCGTCACTCTGCCATGCTTTTGAGTTTCCCCAAAACGGTTCAGTAATTGATGAATGTTTTGATAGTACCGAGTATTGATGCAACTGAGATTATTATTATTTTTTTCTAATGCAGTTGGCAAACACTTAGACAGCTGTCTTGGATGCCTTAAGGCAAGCGCTGCACAGACGTTACTCACTTTGCATTACCCGGGGGGTGGGCGCGTGTAACTGGAAGATAAGCCACGGACGCGGAGTAACAATGCCCCCGCAACGCTCTACGATCCTGTTAGACCGGGACCTACGGCTTAAAGTGGATTCCGAACCACTATAAACATCCATGGCACCGCCGGGACTCGAACCCGAAACCTGTGGTACCGAGCTCCGCAGCGCTAGCCATTCGGCCATTGAGGCCCGTAACTGAGATTATCAATGGAAAATTTGTGCTTTCGTGTCATGGATTGGTTTCGTTTGTTGCTCTACGGTAATTTTTTGCACACTTTGGGCTAATTTTTGGCTACAGTTTAATGTGGCTTACGAACCCCTCACACACATCCATGGCACACCAGGATTCGAACCTGAAGACTGTGGTTCCAATGTCTAGAGCCCTAGCCAATTGGCAGTCAGGCCGCATTCGTATCATGGAGATTTGGCAGTTGCTTGCTGAATCCTTGTCTATTCTGGAAATGCAATGCACGTACCAACTACGGAGTTCCTGTATAGTAAAGGACCACAAAAACGTTTACCTAATAGTACTGTAAAGTGAATAATGAATGAATTTTCTTAAAATGTAAAAAAAAAAAAAAAAAAAGATTCAAAATAAATTGTAAATAAGAACATTTTATTCAATAAGTAAATAAAGGAATTTAAAAGTTTAAATGCCCGATTCGTATCTCAATGGTAGCGTGCGGTGCTGGTGAGCATTAGGGCGGAGGTTCCATCCACTCGCGGCTTTGTTGTACACACTGTTTCAAAAAACAAGGAGACTCGGTGGCGTTTGGGATGTTCAACAATTTGCCTGATCAGGGAGACTTGCTCCACATTTTTGAGTCGCATAAGATAAAATTGACAAGTAGCAGGAGATATTTCAAAGGTAGCAGATTTAAAAGTAGGAGATATTTCGAATATAGGATATATTTTAAAATTAATAGATCTAAAAATTGGATATATATATTGAAAGTTAAGAAATTTGAAAGTAGCTAACTTGAAAGAAAGATATATTTAGAAAGTAGATCTGAAAACAGGAGATATTTTGCAAATTTGAGACTTGAAAATAAGATATAAGTATTTTGAAAGCAGTAGGTTTAAAAGAAGGAGATATTTTGAAAGTTAGAAAATTTGAAATTAGGAGATTTTTTTTTAACTAAAAAAAATGAGTTTATAGCATTAAAACAAGAAATATTTTTGCTTAACTATTCTCCCTTCCCTCTCCCTCCAAAAAAAGCGCGCGAAATATCCGAATCCGCGATATAATAAGCCGCTGTTTAGCAAGGATCTGCTATAGCATACACTTGTGATTCAGCACTCTTGATGACGCTGCATCTGCAACAACTTTGCAATGACAGTGATCACTGACCTATAAATGAAGTGCCTCCCCTATTAATCATTAACATTTATTTTCGCGGTGAAATTATAAAGCTTATTTTATCCCTTATAAGTAGACGTCCAAACCGAGTTTCTTGGTGCTCAAATAGAAAAGCCTTTGTTATCTGAAGTCGTTTCTTTCACCGATTGAAAACCCTTTATCCCGCATGAATCCTGAACAAAATCCGTCAACATCTTACGGTTCCCTTTTTTCTTTTTAATTTTCAGAAGTAGACAATGCATTGACGGAAATCAAAAGTGACTGTTGTTCATTCATCCATACCTTATTTGCAATGAAATTCCGATTCGGGAGTTTACTATAAACTGCAATCGTTTTTGCCACTAGACTTCGATTTCGTTATAAAACCACAGGCGTGAAAGGCTGCAAGGTATGGGAACGACAATTTATCAGCCAATTGAAGGGAACAAATGATGTAGATAATATCAGATGTAGATAATTTCGTAGCTGTCTTTTTAGATTTAATAATGTGAAACTAATGTAACATTTTATATAAAATATTAATATTTATAATAATAAGAACCATTTTCTGGACCACTTCCGTCGTTAATTCTCTTAATAACTAACTAAACATTTTAAATTGAATGAGTTTGATAAATATTTTGAAAAAAAAAAGATATAGGGATATTTTGATATACGACCTTCGTCCTTGCCAACAAACCTTGGATTCTTAACAAACGGATTGTTCTTCATCAGAAATAAGGAGAAAATGAATTAATCCTTTCCCATGAAAAAAAAAAACCCTATTGTTATTGGTTACGAAATTTAATTTTTACCTTTCTATCCCCTCATCTTTAAGAAATATATATATATGTGTGTGTATCATCATCATCATCAGTGGCACAATAGCCCCATGGTGGGCCAAGGCCGTCTGCTCGCTGGCAGATTTCGAGACAGGCGATGCTTTCATTTTACGAGGTAGGGTTGTCAACCCTACGGCCAACACTCAAATGAGACTAGGATCTTAAAGTGGATTCCGAACCACTACAAATGTCCATGGCACCGCCGGGACTCGAACCCGAAACCTGCGGCACCGAGCGTCAGAGCACTAGTCACTCGAACATCAAGCTTCTATATGTGTGTGTATACATACATACATACATGTATGTATGTATGTATATATGTATGTATACAATCCAGTCACATTAATGTGACCACCACCTACTTTCGACGTCAACGTGAAATAACTCATCACAAAAGGCAGGTGGCAGCACATTGCAGTGGAGTGTATATAAAAGATGTCCTAGGGCATCGGAAAGCATTTCAATCGTTGGCGTAATGCATAAACATAAATTATATTTATATTTATAAATGTACAGAAACGTAAATTTGACAGGTGGTCACATTAATGTAACTAGACTGTATATATTAGTGTTTTCCAAACAAAAGTAGTATACCAAACAACCTTCGTCCAAAAGACCGTATATCAATTTGAACTTATTCGAATGCGGACTTATACCGAAGTATATCAGTTTGTTATTCTATAAGAATAGAATACATTTGCTGAAATACATTTTTAATCAATTAGAATTAGAAGCAGCGCGGCACTATTGTTTTGTCAAGAGAGAAATGGAACTCGAGAATAAAAACTTTGAATGAGACTGTTTTACGAGTGGTCAAATCGATAAAGTCCGTCGGGGATTTTCCCACGCAGAACCAACGCTGTCGTCTGCGAGACAGAATGTCTCCTCAATTTTATTTTTTTATTCTGTGTGACGTTTTTTTTTTATATATGATGCAATAGGGAAATTTCAGAGCAGAAGTGTAATTTCTAATATAAATTCTTTAAAATTTTATTTGAATATGTTGACATCTATAAGCAATTATATGAGACATAGAGTATTTTTAAGATGGACGTCGTTTAATTTTTAAACTGTGTGGCGAGATTACGTACACAGAGAGAAAGGAAGAAAAGGAGGTTGAAAAAAATCTCACCGGATGTGTTTCTTTTTTTTTCTCTTCCGAAAATTGATGTGTCATAATAAATCTTGCATAATTGCAAATTTTTTATTTTTATAGCCCTTAAAATAATTGATTACAAAATTTTACACAATTCGTTTATACATTTTTAAATCATGAAACAAAATTTAATAATTCAGCAAAGCTAAAAACGTTTGTGGATTTGAAAGAAAAAATTATCTGAATTTTCCTATCATTTCTTTTTTTATTAGTATTTATAATTAATGCAATTTTTATGTTTTACAGATACAGTAATACAAGTAAATTCAAATATTGTAAAATAAATTATCTTATTTAAATATGGAAAATAACAAACATATACTGTGTGTAATATTTTTATGAAAATATTTTCATTTTTTTTATGTCTTTTTTGCTTTAAAACCAGCACAATTGAAAGATTATTTTTCTAACTTCTAGTCGGAAGGTTCGTTTTGGGTAAAATTTAATTTTTATATATATTCGTCGCTTTATAAAAAATAGTCAACGTTTAAAAGTAAAAATATTTAATATGATTTTTATTGTTGCACTCTATCTAGTATTGAATCATATTTATTTAATTGTAATTTAGTTCAACTTGTATTGTTAGTTTAGCCATTATTTTATTTTTAAACAACTTTATGCGTAACTGTTGCCATCGTAAAAAATGTATGTTACAAAAATGTAAAAATCAACTTGCTTAAAATCACTAAAAAAAACTGCAATTTTTGTTGTAACATTTTATCTAATAAAGATTATAGCAATCAAATTGAAGTTTTTTTTTTTTTTTTAATTTCACCGATATATTTGTTTGTTTATTCCAAATTATACTTGTAATTTATATGAATTTATATTCTTAATCCACCTTACATTCTGATTAGTTTAACTTTCGGTCTTCATTCTGACAATATTTAAAAAAAATTAAACATGATCAAATAAAATTTTTTCCATTAAATATTTAAAAAAAATAATAAATTATGTTCCTATTCTGTATCATCATTTACTGAATTTTCAGTTCGAGTGTGTTTTATACATTTTTTATTCTTTCCTAATTATAGCTGTCATATATTTAATTTATATTCTTAATCCATCTTATTACATTCTGATTAATTTAATTAGTAATCTTAATTCAGACGATAGTTTCAAAATTCCACAAATCGATTCTATTAAATGTTAAAAAAAGAAAGAAAAAATCTGTTCCTGTTTTATATCATCGTATTCTGAATGTTCTATTCGAGTGTGTTCGATATATTTTTTTATTCATTCCTAATTATAGTTGTTATATTTTTAATTTATATGAATTTATAGTCTTTATGTATAAAACATTCTGATTAGTTTAACTTTCAATATTAATTCACACATTAGTTTAAGATTTCCACAAATCGATTCCATTAAATGTTTCAAAAAAAAAAAAAAAAAAAAAAAAAAAAAATTCTGTTCTTTTTTTTTATATTATTGTATTCTGAATTTTCTGTTCGAGTGTGTTCTAAATATTTTTTTATTCCTTTCGAATTATTGTTATATTTTTAATGTATATTCGCAAGTTAAACGATAGAGAGTTTTTGCATACCGTACGTTAGGTTACCGTAGGACGTCCGTTAGCTTTTTCTCCCTAGCACGCATGCTCATAGGAAACTGAGCATGCGCGCTAGGGAGAAAAAGCTAACGAACGTCCTACGGTAACCTAACGTACGGTATGCAAAAACTCTCTGATAACTTAAGAATTTCGCAAATCGATTCCATTAAATGTAACAAAAAAAAAAATTCTGTTCTTTTTTTTATATTATTGCATTCAGAATGTTCTTTTAGAGTGTGTTCTAAATTTTTTTTTATTCCTAATTATAGTTGTTATATTTTTAATCTATAGGAAGTTGTATTCTTAATCCACTTTACATTCTGATTACTTTAACTAGCAGTCTTAATTTAGACGACAGCCTAAGAATTCAACAAATAGATTCTATTAAATGCTTAAAAAAAAAAAATCTTATTGTATATCATCGTAGTATTCTAAATTTTCTGTTTGAGTGTGTTCAAAATATTTTTTGATTCTTTTCGAATTATAGTTGTAATATTTTTAATTTATATTCTTAATCCTACTTACGTTCTGATTAGTTTAACTTGCGATCTTAACCCAGATGATGGTTAAAGAATGCTGAAATGAAATTGATTCTCTTCGATGTTTGTATATATTTTCTTTTCTTTACCGATTCTGTTCCAATTCTACATCACCGTTCACTGACTGTTCTGTTCGAGTAGTAGGCACTGCACGCGCCGTCTGATTCGAACAAAATCAAGCGTTGACTTAGTCTAAACATAGCGGATGGAATACACGCAAAAAAAGAAAAAGGGCGGGAAGAATCTTCCCCTGCGGTTTGCCAACAAAGCCTCATTGTACGTGGGGGAAAAAATCTTGCTGTGAGTCGTCGTTCCGCACTGAATGCGTGAAGAACACGAACGGGGTTACGAAAACGAAATCATTAGAATGTGGAGAGAGTATAAACAAATAACCTTTTTTGTATCATCTCTACGTCTTGCTTTTTTTTTTTTTTTAATGGTGGTCGTCTGGTTTTTTTTTTTTTTTTTTTTTTCGAAGCTCGTTTATCCAATAGCGTTGTATCGATGTGAGTGTATTATGAAAGGAAGAACTTGTGACGGTTGCGACCCGCATATCATCACTTAATCTCGATCGCAGGTTGCTTAGCGGAAAATTATAAACATGCATTTATTTCGTTTCATATACATTTAATTTATATTAATTTTAGACGCTGAAAAAAGAATTTCAAAAATTATCTTACATATTTCATTAATTCACATATAATATTAATAATAAAATACTATTTAACAAATAAAAGAATCTAACGAGGAATATAACATTAATTTAATTTCGATTTTTGTTGTTACTGATTTTGTTAATCATGTTTGAAAATGTTAATATATTATTTATCAACAACCACATTAATTTGTTGAGCGTTAATTTAATATAAAACATATTTTATTGGCAGTAGAATCGCATATATATATATATATATATATAAATATATTGAACAAACCAGTTATCAATAACATGCTAATCTGGATACAGGATGCCCATATCATTATATATATATATAACTGGTTCGATCAACAATTTTGCAAAAAATCATAGTATATTTATTGAAATATTTTTCTAATATTTAAAAATTTTCTGTATTATTACATTAAAAATGTGTCGTCATCCATGTTTTTAATCCTTTATCAAAAATTATATATATGTATATATTAAAAATTTGTGTATATATATATATATAAAAGTTTGTATATATATATATATATATATATATATATATATACAAACTTTTTAAATAAGATTAACATACTGTGAGGCTGGATGCTAGAAAAGCGATGACAGTATTTACATCCCTACATTATACGCAGTACGGATTTGCAGCTACAATTTCAGTTACGGTTATTGGTATCTGTTGCCACTCACGCTTACCAGTAATAATTATTGAGATTTCTCGATTTTGAAATTGAAAAGATTTGGAAGAAAATCATGGGAAAAAAAAATATTGAGATTTGGAAATAAATGTATTTGATTTAGAACAATTAGCAAATCAATAAGGAAGTGAACTCTATAATCAAGACTTGATTAATTTTCGAAGAAAAAGAAATTATGAAAGAGCAATTAACAAGGAAAGATAAGAAATAGAAATCGCCAACCTCTACTAAAAAATTGACATAGGATTAAAAATGTGTAGGTTTAATTCTTTTAATATTAAAATTATCTTTTCCGTTGAAAAACTATTACAACAACAATGAAAGCAAAGAACACATTTATATTTCAACAATTTTATATTTCAATGTTTCATGTCAATAGTAATATATTGTACATGGCAACATTGCTTTATTAATTGCATATAACGATATAATTTATAGAACAATATTTCTAAAAAACAAAATCATGACAAAATTTGTATAAATAAACGTAATAAATACTGGAACACTATTATACACAGCGTATTCTGAATGTGAAATATTTTCATTTGATTGATATTTGTGAATATAAAATATTTTCTTTTCATAATTGGATAATAATTTTTATATTATTTTATATCCTTTTTAGTTTAAAATTGCATGCTGAAACATTTTTACCCCCCCCCCAATGTTTAAAATGTATCATAAATCAATAATTATTGCTTACATTAAATTTTATATCATATGCGTATGTTTTCTATTACAATAAAAATGTATTGCAGGACTTTTAGTATTCCTTCTACAATATATTAAACAACTAATTATTGTTCTTTTACTTTTGCAAATAATTAAAAAGAAACCATAAATTTAATGAACAAATTAAATAACAAGATACTTTAAATTTTATTGAATATGAGATATAATTAGTTTTGTTTATTCTTAATTTCAAATAATACTAAATAATCAGTAAATATAACTAAATTCTTAAAAAAAAATTTTCTTATGTCCCAAATTTTCTATTTAACATTCCATTTAAAAGCAAGAATGTCTTATTGTTTCATGTACTAAATAAAATGAAATATTTCACAAAAAGAAAAAAAATGTCTGCTCTCTATGTATCGTTTTCAGGTAAATGCTTTTCTGTGATCTGTTTACGAAATAGCTTATCTAAGAATTCGTGATGGAATGTTTTTAAAATCCAATGATTCCATATTGAGGGTAAAGATAAATCGTTCATTCTTGTTAACCTTAACTAAGTGACCCCATTATTTAAAAAAAGAAAAAGCATGAAAAAACGTCACGGCAAAAATAATGAGAATTCTAAATTGGAATTTAGAATATTCACATGTTTTATAGCATGAACATTATAATTATGTGAATTCCGTGAGTTGATATTAAATAAAAGAAGATTTCGTGTTTAATCATCAAATTCCTTTATAAGTTCGTTATTGAAATATTTTTGGTTTAGTGACATTTATAAATACAAAATTTATATTCTTTAGATGCAACCATTTGTATTATTTGATGTAGAATTTCTTAATAATAATCATTTCGATATGAAATGAAATCATTTGATGCACAAATAGATTTTAGAAACAATTAACATAGTTCTTACCAATTAAACTTATTAATATTTTTTATTTTATGAGTTTCATAGTAGATCTTATAATTAAATGAAGAAAATAATTTCAATGTAGAATACTTTTTTCAAAATATTTACTTGGGAAAAAATTAAAAAAAAATTATGTTATCGTAATTTATAAAATTAAATATTTCTATATCCTAACGAATTATTTAATTATTAAAATTACATTCAGAAATGTTTATTGAATTAACAAGTCAAATAATTTATTTACATAAAAATTAATAGAAGATATGAAAAAATATTTTAAGCAAGATTAATAAAGGCAGTATTCTTAAATATTGTATAATCTTTATTTTGATTTGAAAATTCTATTGCTAGAAATCTTTTAATACATCCCGAAATTCTTTCTATTACCAAAAAAAATATAATCATGTGTGTAATAATGTGTATTTTTTAAAAGTAGTAAACAACAAATGAAGAACAATACACATTTCTACAATTTAATACATTTCAAGGACAATTTAACGTTAATAATTTTAAAATTTATTGAAATGGAATAGATGGTATAAGAAATAAGTTTTTTAATTATCATTGGATTCTGAACCAGTGACAATTATTTTAGTTATTATGAGAATTATCTTAAATATTTTTAAACACTTGCTGTTTATGTTGTAATAAATAATCTCATATTCATATTTTTTAAATGAAAAATATTAATTAGATTGAAACCTTAAATAAATAAAAGTATAGCATATTTCGTAGTAAATTTAAAATGCAAGCCTATTTTAAAAAAAAAAATTACGTTTTCGTTTAATTTTTTACTAAATGAAACCTTAACTTGTTTGTACATTCTTTAAAAGAATTAAAAACTCAGAATAGATTTGATTCACAATGGCTTAACTGTGATCGAAACTGGATAGTAAGCATGCGAATGAAACGATTCGCAGCATCAATTCATATACTTCTCACAAAGAACGATTCAAGAAAGGCCATTTATTCATTCATAAGAACTTCCTCAAGCATATAGCGACAGGCATTTTTTTTAATGCTTGTGTATTCAAATTCATTGGACTACTGCAGCTCCGGAAGCTGAATAACATCGTTATTTTTTAATTCTTTCAACAAAACAAATTAAATGGATTAACATATTTTTACCAGTTGCTAAAACGAGGACAGATCAGATGATGCGTTCGAATGTAGTTCTTCCTTTTATTTGTTTTTTTAGTTCTCTGACTCATTAGCGCTAAACAATTCGTGTAAAAACGTTTAATAAGGACATCTGATCCGTTCGCATTTCGAATTTGAAACCTCTTTCCAATGAAATATGGCTTCTAAATTTTTCCATTCGACAACAACTGAGAATCATTTTCTCAGAATGTTTTTTTTTTATTTTTCTTCTTTTTTTAATAGATTGCTCAGATCATTATTTTTATCTGAGCAATCTGATATCGTTTTTCCGTAAAGAAGTTTCCGTTCGTCTGCATTCTAGACGTTGCCACAATGCGTTAGAGATGCATTAAAAATAAACAATAATAAGCGAATGATAAAATAAGAATAAAAATAGAGTTATAACTGCGTAGGAGCGCTGTTGGAGTGTTCTTCCCTGTTGGTGGGATGATGAAGATGCACCTGCCTAAGAGAGAGAAAGCAGACGATTTTTTAAAATTTATTTATTTTTAATTTCAGGTTTCTAGGTCAGGGTGCCTGAAGGCAGAAAAAAAAAAAAAAAAAAAAAAAAAAAAAAAAACGAAAACAGAAATTCATGACATCAGAAATAAATGAAATCATTCTTATTTAGAATTCTAACTGTGCTTTACAAGAATTCTTTCGATTTTTTTTTATCTCTATATGTTACATTCTTTTTTTAACACCATTAGCGCAAAAGAGAACAGTGAATTAGCAGAATTTTCACATTCTGTTCTACATTTCACATTAAGAATTGTTCTTTTTTTCCTTCTAACTCGTACTTTTTATTTATTCTGATCGTGTGTTATCCGTTTCATCGAATATTTCAGACCGTACAGTGGAATGTTTTTTATTTATTTTAATTTTTTATTGTTTGCTAAAAGATGTTCGAATTTAGATCTAGACCAGCACTAATAAATCGTTTGCATAGTCATTTGAATTTAAAACGTTTTTATTTCTGTGTACTTAAAAGCGAAAACGATATTATTTTTAGAACACATTAACACATTGATTTGAAAGATATTAAAATATTTGCATGAAAAAAAATCTTTTCTGAATAATATTTTAAAAGTAATAGCACATTTTTTATTAACAGATTGGGCTATAATTTTTTCATCAAATCTCGTGTATAATAAAGTTAATGACTTATTTTCCGAATGAGTTCATATGTTTTTTGCTTATAAAATAAAATTGATTTTTTTTGAAAAATTTTGAATTTTTTTTAAGCAATTAGCATGATCCAACGATAATGTTATTATGTAAATATTAGAAATTTTATTTAATGTCTTCTATTTCATTGCCCACCAGAAGACCAGAACGTTTGTCAGTAACTTGCTAACCTGGATGCAAGATCCCTATGTACATAATGGGGTTTTTTTTTATTGTTAATATTTTTTTTTATTTCTACGATATTTATCGCCAAATACACTTTCCATTTTAAATTTATCTCAACGAAGTATCGTTGATCCATCTAAATTTTATAATAAAATGCACAAGTTTGTTTAGAATATCATTTAATTGTGAATCTGATGGTCGAGAGGCTAGTGCTCCGGCTCTCGGCACCACAGGTTTCGGGTTCAGGTTTCGGTTATTTTAATTAATTATTTTTTTTAAATAATTAATCGTGTAAGTAGTAAAATTTAAAATATCTAACAAATAGATACTAAAAAAGTTTCGTTAATTCATGCCTAAATTCAATACCTAAATTTAATTCGAATCCATTATTACTATTCGTATTATTATTATTATTATATATAAGGGCGTCAAATTAACTTGGGCTTCGGGTGCCGTCGAACCTAAATCCGTCTCTGTATGTGTGTGTATAAATTACATTCAACAATCTGAATAATCCTAATAGAAAAATCAGGAATTATAGAGTTAATTAGAAATACAGTTAACATTAAATATACATATTAAATAAAAAAGATCCGTTTCGTGAGATAGAGAATACCTAGTCAAAAAGAACATCTCTCTCTCTCTCTCTGTTTGTTAATGTTTCAAAAAAATGAAAAATCTTTTTTCACTATACTGTCCTAAGTACATACAAGTGAAATGCTGTTGGTATGCATTTTCAATTGACAATGAGATCGGTTTTGTAGATTTAATTTGTTTAATGTAGCGTAAAAATACAATTCTTGACAGCGAATTAAGTATGGAATCCCGTTGTAAGTAGAGAATTATTTGGGTTTATATGAGATATCATCCTCGGTATTAGAGGTAATCTCTCATTGAAGGAAATGATTAGTGCCTAATGATGCTAAAAATGAAATAGTCGTTCGGAAATTTCTTTTTTTTAAGAACTTTTATCTTAGACCGGAGAAGTTGTTTTAAAAAAATCTGTTGTTTAAATTTATAAAAAAAAAAAAGGGGGCTGAGTGGCTAGTGCTCGGTACCACAGGTTTCGGGTTCGAGTCCCGGCGTTGCCATGTATATTTGTAGTAATTCGGAATCCCCTTTAAACCGTAGGTCCCGGTCTAACAGGATCATTGAGCGTTGCGGGGATATTGTTACTCCGCGTCCTTAGCTTATCTTCAAGCTACAAGCACCTCCTGGGTAGTGTTAAGTGAGTAACGCCGGTGCGGCTATTGTCTTAAGGCATTCAAGACAATGGTCTAATTATTTGCCAGCTGTATTAGAAGAAAGAAAAATGTATAAAAAATCATACGTGTGTAACAAACCATGGAGTAGTAACAAACTAATAGCTTTACGGCTTGCCAAACTGTAACGTTTCGACAGGGGATGATGGGATGGTAGAAGACCCTCTTATGATCCAATCTGGTGCCTTTTAGTGGCAAAAGACGTTTCTGATAAACCCATCGCGAACCTCCTATTAGAGAGTTTTTGCATAACGTTTTTTTATCGTCCGATATTTTTTTCTTCCTAGCGCACATGCTCATAGGAAACATTGTACCTATTGCGCATGCATATCTGTAATACTGCACTACTGAACTACTCCTATGAGCATGCGCGCTAAGAAGAAAAAAAATATTGGCCGATAAAAAAACGTTATGCAAAAACTCTCTATTAATACAGCGAGTTTATCGTATATACGTAGTGCTGGTGTGACAAAACAGCTATCCACAGTGTAAAATATTCATTCTTTATTTTATTTTTACTTTTAGAAATGTGAGTACTTAAAATTATCCCGGAACAAACGAGCCTGCTTAATGTCATTGTATGGCATTAAGTAGGCTGGTTAACATGTTAAAAGTATTTGTGGTAAATGGCAAAGGTGTTAAAAGTGTTTGTTTTGTTTCTTTGCAGGGCTCGAGTGCGGCTACCCGGGCGCTCCAGCGTTCGGCCGCCCCCACCCCGTGAAGGAGCTGTACCGCCCCGGCGATGCAGTCTCCTTCACTTGCGCCCACGGACACTCGCTGCAGGGCGCCCTCCAGAGGGTGTGTCTCCTGAACGGCACGTGGGCGGGGCAGCTGCCCCTCTGCGGTGAGCCCCCTTCCCTTTTTAACGCTCTTTCAATTAGGATATTTATTATGTGGTGCCCAACCCATAAACTGTTGTCATGGATCAAATGGGCTGTTTGTTATCAATTTTTGATGTAATTATTCTTTTCTGGATAATATTTTTAAAGAAATAGCAAATTTTTTTTGTTAACAGATTGGGCTATTGTTTTTTTAATTAAATCTTGGGTATAATAAAGTTAATGACTTATTTTCCGAATGAGTTCATATGTTTTTTGCTTATAAAATAAATTGATTTTTTTTTTTTTTTTTTTTTTGAAAATTTTTAAAGTTGTTTTAAACAATTTTTGAATTTTTTTGAAACGTTTAACAGGTAACATGATCCAACATTAATGTTATCACGTAAATATTAGAAATTTTATTGAATGTTTTCTATTTCATTGTCCACCAGAAAACCATAACATTTATCAGTAACTTGCTGACCTGGATGCAAGATCCCTATATACATAATGCTTTTTTTTTTTAATAGAATTTGGACTGTTTGTTATTAATTTTTGATGGAATTATTCCATATCATTTCAATTCTGCCTGTGGTGAAGAGAGATACTAAGAGAGTCTGTACATTTTTTTTTTAACTCGTGATGGTTGGTTGTAATTTCTCGTACGCCGGTGTATTTTTTGTATTAGGTACAGGGCAGGATTTTCCTATAGGCTAACTAGGCTTCAGCCTAAGGCCTCAAGATCAAGAGAGGTCTGCATTCAAATTGTTAGTAAAATTAGAATGACACTATTCTAAAAACAGTAAACACTAAAACACTGAATCGAAAAATAAGGCGGAATTCTACAAATATGACTAATAAACAAACATAATAAGAAATTTACAAACTTAAAAATGGGAGGTGAAAGGGCCTCATAAGTTGAATAGCCTAGGGCCTCTTTTCATTTAAATCCGACCCTGATTAGGTATCATGGGACAGTTCTGGTAGGGGACAATTAGAGTAAGTTCCTATAATTTCTGTGTATATCAATTTCATAGCTGAATTCGGTGATAGGTTTATTTTAACATAGCACCAATATTCGTTCAATTTATAGCAGGACGGCCCTTTTTTAAAACTTTTTCAATTAAGATATTTATCATGTGGTGCCTAACCCATAAACTGTTGTCCAGCGGGTTGTCATAGATCAAACGGGTTGTTTGCTATAAATTTTTGATGTATTCCATATAGTTTTAATTCTGCCTGTGGTGAAGAGAGGTGCTGAGAGAGAAATTAATACTGTATGTGCGTTGTTGTTGTTTTTAACTCATGATGGTTGGTTGCAATATCTCATAACCTGGTGTATTTTTTAAAATATCTATATTAGGGGCCGTGGGACAGTTGGAGCAAGGCTCTACAATTTCTGTGTATTTCAATTTCATAGTTAAATTCAGTGATAGTTTTATTTTAACGTAACACACAGTTTATAGTAGGGCCTGATGGCCGAGTATCTAGCGCTCTGGAGCTCGGTACCACTGGTTTCGAGTTCGAATCCCGGCGGTGCCATAGGTGTTTGTAGTGGTTCGGAAACTATTTTAAACCGTAAGTCCTGTTCTCATATGACCGTAGAGTGTCACAGAGCCCAATCAGACTTCTTCTTACCTACGTCATTCCTAAACTGTAAAGGGGCAAATCAGCTCAAGGCACTGTGATGTGTTATAATAAAGTAGTAGTACAGTTTATAGTAATGTAGTAAAGAATGAGAAATCCGCTTCCATCTGCCTTTACAGGTATTTCTTACACTTTACTTGGTATTGAATTTGAACTAGATAGGTTTTTTTTAAAAATTTTTTATTAATGTTGATAGTTTTATCATATTCCAAAGTACTATAAAAATATTAATATTTGTTATTGAATAATTTGTATGACTTACCAGGAGTGTTATAATTTCCCTATTTAATTATGCTGTGGGGCAAAAAAAAAAGGGCAATTATGGCAGGAAAAAGACACGTTTTCTCTCTCATACCTTTTAGCAAGAATATGAAAAAATTTGTTGAATCTTCTTTGTTAAAAGACATTTTCCGATCTTTTAGGTTAGGATAACACTATTTATTACTAACACAGAACTAATGTTTTCAACTATTACGTGAATACTTTTTTTTATATATATATATAATTTTTTTTTTTATATATACATAATTTTTTTTTTTTTTTTTTTTTCATTTTTATTCTATAAAATTCAAAGAACTAATTTTTTCATCTATTACTTGTATTCTTTTTTAATTTTATATAATTTTTATTGTTTAAAATCCAAAGAACTAATTTTTTTATCTATTACTTGTATTCTTTTTTAATTTTATATAATTTTTATTGTTTAAAATCCAAAGAACTAATTTTTTTTCAACTATTACGCGCATTCTTTTTTTTTTATGCATGTTTCCTTATCAATAATAATTTCCCTATTAATAATGGTTCCAGTAGAGTATTGTTTGAAATCGAAACCAAATCCGGATTCTTTTCTAATGCGATTCTTTTCAGGAAATCTTAATATCTCACCCTTTCTTGCTAATAAAAAAAAAAACCTCGCCTTCTGTCTTCCATTGTTTCCATTTTGTTCCCTTTGGCACAAAATCGTTTGGTGTCGACGACCCTAAAACAAAGACGCGTTTCTTAAAGGAAAACACCATTTAAATTCCACTCACAATTCTAGAAAAAAGGATTATTTGTTTTACACAGGCAAAAATATTTTTACTCGAATGTAAAGATGGTCGTTGCATTGTTTGAAATTATGAAGATTTATTTATTTTTATTTATTTATTTATTGCCCTTGTGAATAAATGGAAAACTGTTATGTACATATTTAACCATCACAAAATAACATACTATGAAAAAAACCAAAAAAAAAAAACCGATTCACAGTAATTTTTAAATTGCATTAAAAACTGCTGTCATCTTATAAATTAAAAAGATTTTAATATTTGAATTTGAATTTTTTTTTCTTCATAATTTAAATATATTGGAATTATTATGAAGTAAATAAGCATACGTATTGTAAGCAGGAGGAATAAAGAATTTGAGACAATTATATTTTTTAACTATTAAAAGAGGGTCTTTAATAGTAATATTTTTAAGTAATAGGAGGATCTTTAATACTGATATTTTTTTATTATTAAAACAAATTCAAGTCTCGACGGTGCCATGGATGGTGGTAGTAATTCGGAATCCACTTTAACCGTAGGTCCCGGTCTAATAGGATCGTAGAGCGTTGTGGAGGTAGTGTTACTCGCATCCGTAGCTTATCTTCAAGCTACATGTGCTCCCCTGGGTAGTGCTAAATGAGTTCGTCGGTGCAGCCCAGTTTGGGCTGCTCATAGGGACATTTGCAGCCTGGTGGCCAAGTGGCTAGAGTTCTGGCTATCGGTACTACAGGCTCCAGGTTCGAGTCCTGGCGGTGGCTTGAATGTTTGTGGGTGGTTCGAAATCCATATTAAACTGTAGGTCCCGGCCTGTTTAGCCCTCGTGTGCACAAGATGACCGTAGAGCGACAAACCAAACCACAAGGTCAATACGACCAATCAATACACGGTCACTACGACCCAGTCCTCGACGAAATTAAAAAAAAATTTTAAAAGATTAATTAAACTATTAAAAAACTATTAAAAGATTAATTTGGCTTAAGTTTTTAATATTAAATTGATAATGATAAAAATTTTATTATTTTCAAAAAGCGTTATTAAAATACTTATGATAATAATAATAATAATTATAAATAATGATTTCAGTGAAAGAATTTTAATAATAAAAAAAATTAAGTAAATATATTCAATAATAATTCTTTGCAACTTTAACTATGATAAAACGTTTCGCGAAGGTAGTTTTTTTTTTCTTTTGAAAACATTTTAATGAAAAAGATAAGTCAACGTCGAAAATTCATACTGCATAAAAATTCACGTGAATATGATTAATTAAAAAAAAAATTTCTGTTGATAAAATAAATTTTTAAATAATCTATAATTGTAATGAGTCACGTCTTATTTACGAAATCAGAAATTGCTTGCTGAATGTAAATTAAAAAAATAATAAATACTTTTTAGTAAATTAGATAAGGTTGGTCATATATTCAAAAAAAAAAAAAAAAAAAAAATGATAAATAAATAAAAGAAAACGCCCCTTTTTCTTTTTTAGCTAAAACAAGGACATTTAACTTTTTTTGAAATTAAAAAAGACAATTTTTTTTTTGTTCTAGATTACGTTTAACCAAATAGTACCAGGAAATGATTGAACTGTTATTAAAAATGCGTGACACTTGTTGCATGATATTTCTTCATTTTTTTTTTGTCCACAAAGGTCAACGAAGTCAGGTGAAAAATATTTTAAACTTCGATTGCAGTGCATTTCAACATTGTGATTTCGGGAACGCCCACCCCCGCGGTTTCAGTTCTTCCGTGTACCAACAAACGATAAGAACTTTTTTTTTTTGTCCAAGTGTTCCAATTTTTGTTGCTGTTTTTCTTTCATTCGAAGACATTTTATTTTTAAATCCGGTGGTAGGATATGAATTTGAAAGTGAAAGCAATTTTTTTTTTCAATTAATTATACAGCAGTGGATTCCAAATCTTGGGGGTGTATTTTAAATCGATCGCCGTGAAATCAAATCGATCGAGAAGATAAAGAATTAATGAAAGATACCACGGAAGAACATTATGAGGAACACCAAATTTAATTTTAAAATTCGTCTCTGAAATGTCAGTTTTAATGATCATAGTATACCGTCTACAATAACACATTGATATACGTTCAATTTTAAATAAGTCAGTTTCGATTTACTTCCTGTTTGAATGCTAAAAATTTTGTTTCCTATACAA
The DNA here is from genome assembly GCA_021605075.1 of Caerostris darwini. Classification (NCBI taxonomy): domain Eukaryota; kingdom Metazoa; phylum Arthropoda; class Arachnida; order Araneae; family Araneidae; genus Caerostris; species Caerostris darwini. Next base: position 131,198 of record BPLQ01008533.1, read on the forward strand.
CTGGAGTGTACCAAAATCTATGCCAAATGTATACATAGCAAAAACTTTGGACTTTGAAGTTGGGGGATGTCAAAAACTTTGGATTTCTTTGAAGTACATCCAGACAACATACGAGACGTAGCATGTGGGCTGAAAGGTTCGTACGCTGACACATAGATGGTGCTACTAGTATTAAATCCATATGATTTTTTGTTAGCCCTAACCTTCAAAAGACACGTGCATAAATTTGACAGCTGTTGCACTATTAGTATGTGAGTTATAGCATTTTTAGTGAAGCAACTTTTGTTAGTTTGAAAAAATGGATAAAAAGGAATTTCGTGTGTTAATAAGGCATTATTCGGACTTTGCACCAGGAAAATCAACCGTAGCGAAGTGGTTTGCTAAATTTAAACGAGGCGAAATGAGCATCGAAGACGATGCACGCAGTGGACGCCCCAAAGAGACTGTTATCGACGAAAACATCAAAAAAGTCCACAAAATAATTTCTGATAATCGTAAAGTGAAGTGGATTGAGATAGCTGAGACCCTAAAGATATCAAAGGAACGTGTTGTAGATATCGTGAAGGAATATTTGGATATGCGAAAGCTCTGTTCGAAGTGGGTGCCGCGCGAGCTCACAATCGACCCAAAACAACAACGAATTGATGATTCTAAGCGGTGTTTGGAGCTGTTCAATCGTAATAAACCCGAATTTTTGCTTCGATATGTGACAATGGATGAAACATGGCTCCATCATTTCACACCGAAGTCCAATCAACAATCAGCCGAGTGGACTGCACGTGATGAACACTAAAAATGCTATAACTTCACTAAAAATGCTATAACTCGCATACTAATGGTGCAACAGCTGTCAAATTTATACACGTGACTTTTGAAGGTTAGGGCTAACTAAAAATCATATGGATTTATTACTAGTAGCGCCATCTACGTGTCAGCCTATGAACTTTTCAGCCCACCTCTTACATATGAGAAAAAAGACATATGTACATTTTTAAGACATTTCTTGAGATCGAATGTTAGTAAAAATCAAAAGTAGATATGGATCTTCGAACAGGTCCAAGCAGCGGAAAGAGACAGAAAAGAAAAAATTTAATTTCGTGAATTTTCATTTATATATACATTTCATTTAAATGCTTTTCTATCTATACATTTCAGTACTAAACAATGTTTACTACACCACCAACAATGCATAATTTGCCGAAAACAATATGATTACTCTCTTGGGAACATATTAATCCATTTATTTTGATTACTTATGAGAAAAATTCGTTTAGTATACGTCTTTTTTGGTATACAACAATCAGGAACATGTTAAGGACGTATACTGGGGTATCACTGTATCACGAAATGACAGTTCTGGTTTCGATATCCAGCACGAAAGCTATTCAAAATATTTTACTACACGTCTTCTCACTCATGCTGTAGTAAAAATTTTCCCTTGCGTCCCTATTTTTACCCTTTGCCAGAAAAGCCTGTCTGGAACATACCCAATAAAAAGAACATTTTTGGCCCCAACAAACAGCGAGCAGGTACTCGAGCGTTATCGCCATGAGTAAAACAGAATTATTTTTGTTCTTACTTGACTCTTACGAAACACTTCCTACTCTTACACTCTTCAAAAAAAATCGTAGAATTAGAATGATCTTTTTTTATTTATTCCCATTTTGTTTGGAGATAATTTGGGTGCATACCTTTTTTTTATTAACGAAAGGGTGAAAATGCTAAAAATATGAATGTATGTTTTGTAATTATGAAGGGAAAAACCAAATACATGCTTTGCGGAAAGAGAGACTATTCTGATGATTTGTTTGAAATCGAGTAGCATAGATTCGAAAGTGTTAAGAAGTTTACTTACCTGGGATCTGAGATAGAATACCAAATTAAAATCACGCCCGAGATCCGAAAGAGAATTATTGCTGCCTATTTGGTCTTGGAAGCCAATTAAGATCCCACTTGATTAAAAGAAGAATTTTACTGTACAAAATTCTCAAAAGACCAGCATTAACTTATGCGTCTTAAACAGGGTCACTAACAGCGAGAGAACAGAAAATTTTGGAAATATTTGAAAGAAAAGTGCTACGAACCATTTTTGGTGGTATCAATGACATTGGAAATGGGCGAAGATTGGTTCGGTTTGTCGCTCTACGGTCATCTTGTGCACACTTTGGGCTAAACAGTTTAACGTGGATTCCGAACCACGCACAAACATCCATGCCACCGCCGGGATTCGAACCTGAAGCCTGGGATACCAAAGGCCAGAGCGCTAGCTACTTGGCCACCTGGCCGCTGGGCGAAGAAGATAAAATTTTGAACTAAAGATTTTTTAGAGATATTGACATTCTAAAATTTGTGAAACTGAACAGAATGAGATGGGCCGGTCATCTCATGAGAATGGAAAGTGATAGAGCTGCTTTGAGGGTTTTCAAATGCAACCCCTTTTGGACAACGACCCAGGGGAAGACCGAAAAAGAGATGGGTAGACTGTTTAGACTCTGATTTTAATGCTATTAAGATCGAAAACTGGAGGTCCACGGCCAAGAGGAGAACAGCCTGGCTGGATCTTTTAAAGAAGGCCCACAACGGGCTGTCGAGCCAGTTATGATGAAGATGATGTTTTGTAAGTTTCTCAGTAAAGAGGCAACTAATCAATTAATGTAAACAGTTTTGATGAATTTGACAGTGAATAAATGTACTGTATATTTCCATGTATTAGATAAGAAATTTGAAAACTTTCTTTATAACTTAAGTATGATGTTCGAGGTATATATGGATCTATCTATCTATATATACAATATATATATATTTATATGGTGATATATTGAATATCTACAAATACAATTTCCATACGTGTTTCCATTGTGTACGTTTTCGTACTTATCTATTATCCAGGAGCCAATTTCGCCAACGTCAAACTTTTAGTTTTGGGGAAACCGAAAAACCAGTAAATTTCCAGCAAAACCAGCAGCCAAAAAAACTCATCAAATTTCAAATAAAATTTCCAAATATTTGAAATGTGATATTTCGTATATATGTGTATTTCCCAGATATTTGAAATGTGATGCTCCTTCAAAAGTCTTCCCTCCTTTTTTAAATCATCTATTCGACAAGTAATAGTTTTGGACTTACATTGTGTTTTCGCAACGTTTTATAAACTTCTTGAAAACAAGTTACAAAAAAAAATTTTTTTTTTTTTAGTCAATTCCTACTTTATTTTCACTCTATTGCAGAAAGTCCTTTATAAATAATATTCATTCATTTTTTTAAAGTTTATCTGGCGCCATCTATTGGTAGATATAGGTAACTTAAACCTAAAAAAAACTAAAATGAATGAATTAAATTTAATGAATGAATGAATATTTGAAAAACTGTATTAACATCCAGCGTCATCCACTACTAATTAAAAAAAAAATGTGTTTGAACTCGAGTGCATGAATGAAAAGTGTTTTATGAACGATTGAAAATTTGAACGAGATATATATATATATATAGGGAGAGTGTAAGCTAATAGATGGAATTGAATAAATATTTTTTTTTACAATTTTTCTTCTCTCCTCTTAATTAGATAAAGTTAAAAGTGCAAAAGTGAAAATTGTTTCATTTCCTTCGTAAGGGAGAAAGGCGTGGCTCTTAATGGGCTTAACGTGGCGTGGTTCTTAAGAACATTGTATCAGTGGCATTTGTTTGCAAAATTTCCAACTTAAAAGAAACGCTTCATTGCCTATCGGAAAGGCACTTATCACATCTATCACTTGTATGGAGAAATAACACATTTATCTTCAATGCGTGACTAATGTGTTGTCCGATAAGCTGAAATAGTGTACGAATATTGATTTTGGAATATGTAATCCTCTTACTTTAAAGTTAAAGTGGATGTTATCCGTTTTTGGTTTACTTTTCAAGCATTCTTATCATCTCATTTTCTATTTCAGTCATTGGGTTTGCTTTTTCATATATATCCAATAACTTGTGATATAGATATGAAATATTTCCATTTTAATTATGCTAGGAATTCGTCAATGCATACACAAAAGATTCGTATTATTTAGAATTCTACAAAAAAATTTACAAATTTACTCGAAGATTTTTTTTTCTTTCTATTTTCTTAGTATATTAGATTTTAATAAGTTACACATGTATTTGAAACGATGTTCAATTTTGTTATATTTTAAGAAGATTTTCAATTGACAAACGTAACAATAACTGTTGTGAATTTTCATATATATTTTTTTTTATTTAAAACAACTCTAATTGTGTAAAAATGTGTTAAAATACGATGAATTTGGTGGAGTTTTTATTTTATTTAAACACTATGATATATTTTTTAAATATATATATATACATTGTTCTTGTTCTAATTCAGCTGGCAATACAAAGACAGTTATTCTTTATGCCAAAGCAAGGGCTGCGCCGCTGTTAATCATTTATTACTACCCAGAGGGCACGTGTAGCTTGAAGATAGGCTACAGACGCTATCAACGCTACTGTTACAATGTTCTACGATCCTGTTAGACAAAGACATACTGCCTAAAGTGGATTCCGAACCACTACAAATATCCATATCACCGCCGGAACTCGAACCCAAAACCTGTGGTACCAAGAGCCGGAGTGCTAGCCACTCGCCATCAGGCCCTGAAAAAATTTCCATTTTCCATCATAACTCCGTGGTTCTCATGTAAAATTATATATCCCCCTATTAGGTTTAGGCCCACTATAGACATTTTATTGGAGTGAAAAATTGAAACATGATGAGTTATTATTTCTGTGTGTAAACATAGATAATATAATGATAATGATACTAAACACACATTGTAAAGAAATATGTAACACTCAAAATGAAATATAAAAGATATATAAACATAAACGAAGTTAAAACAATGAAATCATTAAAATATATTTATCTTACTAGTGCGATGTTTGTTTCTCCACTCATTATGACCTCGCAGAATATAAATTAATTATTCTGTGAATGCATCAATAAAACCGGCAATATCTGTCATATATTCGCAATACTATTTTAAAATCAAAGTTAACTATTTCTCATAATTTTTTAAATTTTTGAATGCACTGACGGAAAAAAAATTCCAACGCCAAGAAAAAATTATTGTAGAGTAATGTAATTCGAACAATGCATTTGCTTAGTTAAACATGTTTAATTGATTAACTTTTAAAGTTCACAGGTTGATTTAAGATCAAGAAAATGCATTTCAAATGTAAAATGCTTTTACATTAATAGCCGGTGTAACCTCCAGAATTTTGAATGCAAGCTTGCAAACGTGCATGCATTGTGTCATACAGGTGCCGAATGTCATTTAGTGGTATGGTGCTTCATACTTTTTGTACTTGTTTTGTCAATTCTGGGACGGCCAGTGCTGGCTGTGGGTGATGCTAGAGTTGTCGTACAATGATATGCCATATGGGCTCAATTGGAGACTGATCTGGTGATCTCGTAGGCCAAGGTAACATATTGACACTCAGTAGAGCACGTTGCGTTACAACAGTGGTATGAGGGCGAGCGTTATCCTGTTGGAAAACTCCCCCTTGAATGAAGTTCATGAATGGTAGCACCACAGGTTGAATTACCAGACCGACGTACAAATTTGCAGTCAGTGTGTTTGGGATAACCACGAGAGTGCTCCTGCTGCCATAGGAAATCGCTCCCCAGACCATGACTTCAGGTGGCTAGGCTGCAGGCAGTCTGGTTGCAGGCACCAAGGCAGAACCTGCTTTCATCCGAAAATACAACAGATCTCCACTCCGTCCTCCAATGAGCTCTGTTTTGACACCACTGATATCGCAAACGGCAATGGCTTGGTTTCAATGGAATGCACGCTACAGGGCGCCTGGCGCGGAGCTGTCCTTGAAGTAACCGATTTCTAACAGTCCGTTGTGTCACTGTGGTACCAATTTCTGCCGCAGGAGCAATAAGATGCGCCACAGCTGTACGCCGAATATGGCGATCTCCCCTCTCAGTTGTGCCACGTGGCCGCCCGGATCCCGGTCTTCTTGAGGCAGTACCATCCCTTGACCACTGCTCCCAACAATCCTGCACAGTGGACACATTCCGGTCAAGTCTTTCTGCAATATCGCGGAAAGAAAATCCACCTTCTCGCAGCCCTATTATACGCCCTCGTTCAAAATCGGTGAGCTGTTGATAACGGCTTCTTCGTCTTCTTAAAGGCATTCTTGGCTAACATCAACTCAATACGTCAAATTTCAAAGCTCAATAACGCTCACGAACTTTACAGCACGCATTTAAAGCAAACCTGATTTGCATGTTCCGAGTGGCGTTACTAGCGCTACTCATGCGAATATTGAATCGATGTCATTTTACTTGTTTTCTTATGACGTGGAAGATTGTTTCTTTCTGATATTCCTAAATATTGTGGGCTGAAGATGTATGTTTGTACTGTCCTTTATTATTGCACTTGGAACGAGGATATTCTCTCCTCCACGTTTATGTAGTCTTTTCGTTTAAGAAAGAAAAGCCATTTGTCGTAGCATTTTTTTTTTCAATTCCTACTATTAGTTCACACTCTCCCTCTATATATCTTGTTCGAATTTTCAATCGTTCATGAAATACTTTTTATTCCTCCACTCCAGTTCAAATACATTTTTTTTTTTGAACTTGTAGTGGATGACACTGGATGTTAATATAGTTTTTTCAAATATTAATTCATTCATTAAATTTAATTTAATTAATTATTTTTTTTTTTTAGATTTAAAAAAATATAACTATATCTGGCGCCATATATCTTTTTAAGTTTATAGATGGCCAGGAGTCAATAGATGGCGCCACATAAACTTAAAAAAATGAATGAAAATTATTTGTAAAGGACTTTACTGTAATAGAGTGTGAAAAAAGTAGGATTTGACTTTACAAAATTTTTTTATATTACTTGTTTGTGATTTCAGACCGCAGTCTGTCCAGCGTCGATCAGCAGGCGTCGTCCCGGCAGACCCTGAGTCTGTATTCCCCCGAGAACGCCATCGACGGCGACCCCCGCACCTGCACCTACACGGACAAGCTGAGGCCCAGATGGATCCGGGTGGACATGAGGAAGAACCAGAGGGTCAAGGCGGTAGCCATCACTGTGCCCGAAGGAATCTACTCACAAGGTGATCACATCGGTTTCTCTTCACCTGTAATTAAAAACATATACTATTGAATAATTGGTGATTTTTTATACCAAAAATCGTGTTGAATCGCGTGCTTTAGATGTTAATGTCAATGTTTCACCATGTCAAGGTATATGTCTAAATAGATGCCAATGTCAATGTTTCCATGCATCAATGTGTATGTCCCAATAAATTACCATGTCAATGTCTTTCTGTGTCAATGCATATATCAGAATAGATTTCAATGTCAATCTTTCACTGCGTCAGTCAGTATTCAGAATAGATTTTATTATCAATGTTTCGCTGTGTTGCGCATGTCAGAATACATGTTGATTTCAATGTTTCTTTGTATCAATGTTCTTATCAGGATAGATGTCAATGTCAATGTTTCGCTGTGTTAATGCATATGTGAGAAAGCATAGATCAGAATAAATATAGAGGTCAATACCGATGTTTTGCTGAGTCAAATCTTAATCCAGAATATATTTAAATGCCAATGTTTCGTTGCATCAAAGCATATGTCAGAATAGATGCCAGTGTCAATGTTTCGCCGTGTTACTGCATTTGTCAGAATATATATATCAGAATAGATTTCAGATTCAATCTTTCGTCAATTCGTATTCAGAATAGATTTCATTCGATGCCAATGTTTCACTGTGTTTATGTATATTTCAGAATAGAATGTTAATATCAGTGTTCGTAGAGTCAATGTATTTCCCAGAATCGATGTCAATGTCGATGTGTCAAATCTTATGTCAGAATATATTTCAATGTAAATCTTTCTTTGCGTTAGAATAGGTTTCATTGACGATGTTCGTTATGTTGAGGCATATGCCAGCAAACATGTTAATTGTAGTGTTTCGTTGTGTCAATGTATTTGTCACAATAGATGACACTGCCAATGTTTCACTGTACCAAGGTATATGTCAATTCCAGTGTATTGTCAGAATATATAACACAATTTTTGATTAATTTATTAATTAGTAATTAAAATGTTGCAATAATACACGATCCATATATTCAAATTCATTTTATAGGAAATATTAAATATTTTACTTTATAATACTAGTACATTTTTTTTTTTTTTTTGCTCCTAAACTTTGTAAGATAGCTAATACGGCAGTGATAATTAAAGTATAATTGAAAGATTAAGAGTTAACTTCAGTATTGACAGGATCAATCTTGCAGAAATGATAGGTCAATTATATTCTATTTATTTGAATAATTAAATGATGTTGGATATCTCAGTTCCAACAATTCCAGCAGTTGCTTTTCACTTTTTGTCTTGATGTTATGAACAGAAAATGAAGCGGCATTTAATACTAAGTACAAATCTGAGCTAGAATCTTAAGTTGCTTAAATATTTTTACTCAAATCATTGCATGGAATGGTTTACCAACAGCTAATTTTTATCCATTCATTTCAGATCCAGCACAACTGACCATCTACGCCATCAGTGTCCGTGATTCAACCACAGCTTCCTACCACAAATGCGCCTCCTTCAACGGACGCTTTGGTAAGTCTTTTGCAAAAAAATCATTAAAATCCATATATTTTTCGTTGAATAAACATAATACTAAACTAGGGGTGGCCAACCGAAATGATCTTGCGGTCCACTTTGGAAATGCATCTTAACTCCGCGGGCCCTATATAAATTTATATGTCCCCATATTAGAATGAGACCCACTATAGACATTTTTTGGAATGAAAAATTTGAAACATAACGAGTTATTATTATTCCTACATATAACATATGTATAATAATAATAATGATGATGATGATTTAATGAGTTACGGAGTGCTTGGCCGCGTAGGGGTCCTTAGCTCCTGTCTGGAATAAGAGAGCATTGAAAAATATAGAACATAGCTATTTATAGGCAATGGTGCTATTGGCTAGTGAGGAAAAGTAGTGGCATCTTTCAGTGCCTTGGGCTTCAGAAAGAGAGTTGTTTATACCGTTGCATGGTTTAGAAGGGTTAAAAACACCTTCATTTTTTTTAATCTTGGCTGTTGCTGTTTTGGAGTTTGTCGTAGAGGGAATCAATTCCGCTTCCGTTGACTATTATTCTTACATGTAAACATAGATAATATAATACTAATGATACTAAACGCACATTGTAAAGAAATATATAACACTCAAAATGAAATATAAAAAAATATATAAATATAAATGAAATCATTAAAAAATATTTATTTCACTAATAGTGCGATATGTGTTTCGACTCTTTCACTTAGCTTTTGCAAATCGATCTCAATTAGGGTATTTGCACATCGTAATGGGTGTCGCAGGTTAGTGTCCGTTATGTTTGTGTTCAGACAAACGAATTAATTTAATTGTTGTTAATACAAACGAATCTCTTGAAGCAAGAGATTCGTTTGTATTACTAAAAACTATAAAACTATAACATTAAAGTCCAATTTTTTTCTTTGAGATTATTAACTTTTTTTTTATGTATGGTGTACCCAAAAATTATGAATAAATTATATTTTTTTAATTAAATTAAAAATTTTTATTGTTATGCTGCTTATATTGTTATCGCAATTTTTATTATTATGTTGTTTATTGTTTTGCTCTTTTTTTTTTTAACTATTTATTTTCTTATTTCAAATATCCTCTTGTATAGGCTTAATATTACTTTTTCATTATTTTATATTGAAAATTATTACATTTTTTGTACTATTACTATTTTATTTTGCTATCCATTGATTTAAAAAAGGAATAATTAAAATTTTTTAATGTTCACATTAGAATTTATTTACAAATATTAATTTCTTCTTCATTTATTAATTTAACGTGGAAAAATATTTATTTTTAATAAAAGTTATTTTTACGAGTTATTCATACATACATGTTAAAATATTACATCGATTTTTTTATTAATATTTTGTTGTTAAAAAATATATGTCTTTATTTTTTGAAATTTATGATATATTTTTCTATTTTTTTTTTTTTTTTTCTTTTTAATTTCTTGCCGACGAAGCTATTTCAATCTCACGTTTTACCCCTTAACTCCTATTAATTCTAATGTGATTATTAAAAAAATAATAATAAATTTTAATTATTCATTTTTAAATCAATAAATAGTAAAAAAATGTCGAGTGTAAAAAAAAAAAGAAATATTAAGAATTTTAGATTTTTGAAATAAATAGAAATATTTAAAATATTTAACTTAATTTTTTATATCAGTAATTAAAATGTTGCGATAATACGCGATCCGTATATTTAAATTCTTATATTATAATATGATCCGTATATTTAAATTCGTATCCGTATATTTTATAGGAAATATTCATTATTTTAGTTTAATTATGCTTGTACATTTTTTTTTCTTTCTTAAACTTTGTAAGATCTCTAATATAGCAGTGATAATTAAAGTATATTTGAAAGATTGAGAGTTTATTCTCAGTATCACTACTACAGAATTGATAGGCCAATTACATTCTATTTAGTTGAATAATTAAATGATGTCGGATAAAAAAAAACGATCAATTAATCAATTAAAAAAAGAACACAACCAGGCCTTAACAATAAAAAATTAAGTTTTTATTTAATTAAAAAAAATTTAATTTTCCATAATTTTTTGGATACGCTGGATACGCTTGGATTCAGGCCCTGTAATCTCAAAGATAAAATTGGACTTCAAAGTTATAGTTTTAAAAAATACAAACGAATCTCTTGCTTTAAGAGATAAGTTAAAAAGCAATTGAAAATTGAAAATTTTCATTTCATTTCATCACTTAAGCTAAATGAAACTTTTGTGACGCGTGTCTTGAAAGTGGGCGGTTTTCTGCAACTTCCATTTCAACGGTTTACGTTAACTTGAATAATGCTTTCTGATCTAGGTTCCGCTGAGATAGCTAATTGGCTTTTAAACATTGAAACCTCAAATTTAATATACTTACATTCACTGATTATTAAAACTTTTTATTTTGAAAAAAAATGGCCTTAATATTTTTTTCTAAAATTTCTCATCTGGAAATAGTTTAAAGCAGGGTGGCCAATCCAAATGATTATGCGGGGCGCATATAAAATTATATCCCCCTAATTGATTTAGACCCACTGAAATCATTAAAAAAATATTTATTTCACTAATAGTGCGATATGTGTTTCTCCACTCTTTCACTTAGCTTTCGCAAATCTATCTCAATTTTGGGCATTTGCACATCGTAATGGGTGTTGCGTCCGTTACGTTTGAGCGTGTTTTGTGTTGGGTCCATTTCAGTTTCGAAGAAAACGATTCGTAGGTGTAAGTTGAACCAAAAGTGCTAACAACTTCAAATAAGAGTCTGGTTTGCTCTGCTATCAACAATCAACTGTGCGTATCCGTGGATGGTCACTGCGTCACTGGATTAAAGTGAAACATAAAACCTGTTATATTAGAAGCTCCAAGATGCGCGCGCATCATGAGTTCGAAGAATATAATTTAATTTTTCTGCAAACTCATAACTGTAAACTCATAAATAAAACAGGCAATATCTGTCATAGATTGGCAAGAATATTATTTAATATTTTAACGTTAATGTTTTCTCATCATTTCGTCAGTTAATTTTTGAATATAGAGATGCACTCACTCATAATATATTTTTTAATACATTGGTTTTCACTACTTTGAACATTATAAAATAAATATATTTTGCAAAAGTGTGATAAATCTAACGGGCCGGAAAAATATTCAAGACGGGCTGCGGGTTGGCCAACCCTAGTTTAAAGAATAGCATATCATAATATTCATCGGAGTTTTAATGTATTAACCGAATTACTTAATAAACCCAGTAATTAATCGCTAATCCCTAGCGAAGATTACACTCAGAACCAAAATTTTATTATGTGCATTTCGAATATGATAAAAATATAAAAATATTTATTTTATTATTTTTAATTTTTTAATATTTATTTTTAATATTTTAAATTTCATTTAAAAATCAAAGGGAAAATAATTAGTGATGGAATACTATTTTAGACCCCAATTTCGCCAAATTGGCAATGATGTACAAAAGTGATGTACGAAGTTTATAAACATCTCAGAAGAATATGGCAACCTCATTTACCATTACGTGCGTTGTATTTGTTAATAGAGAGTTTTTGCATACCGTACTTTAAAAATACGATATTTTTTCTCCCTATCGCGCATGTTCATAGGAAACATTATTACAGATACGCATGCGCAATTTCCTCTGAGCATGCGCGCAAGGGAGAAAAAAATACCGTATTTTTAAAGTTCGGTAGTTCGGTATGCAAAAAACTCTCTATTATTATGATTCTCGTGGTTGTTAGATTATAAAAATATCAACCTAATGGATTTTTTTTTAATATTTTAATATTTTTTTATTTTATTTCCAATGGCGGGCTACAAAAAGTAATAAAATAAAAAAAGAAACAGAACACAAAGAACATGAAAACAACAACGAGAAACGAAAGAAATCACATAGTGACATGTTTAGCCCATAAGGGCCCTAGCCTCCCAGTAACGACCCTACACAGTAGAGGAAGCAAGAGCAGGGCAGACAGGAAGGTGAGATGAATCCACGTCCTCTCCAAGACTGCAGAGCATGCATTTTGGGCTTGCAAATATTTTCATACGAAAAAGATGATTGGCCATACAATCATGGCCCGTCAGGAGTCTGAAAAGGGTAACAGCTTTAAACCTGGGCTGATCAGGGATGTTTAAAATAAAGTTAAACCAGGTTTTAGATGAGTTGCCTTCAACTAGATTATCAGATAGAGTGTTCCGAAAAAAGTCCCGAATCATCAGTTTCATCGAGTGAAAAGAGATGTCTTTACAAAAGGTTTTGGGGGATGGTTGTTCCTTTTTTGGCAAGAGAATCCGCCTTCTCATTACCCAAGATCCCACAATGGCCTGGGATCCACTGCAAAACGAGTATATATATTTTTTTTGAATATTTAAAATTAAATTTTGGTGAGGAATGCTACAAAAATATGACTAGATGTGCGACAAAAACGTAAAACAGTTCCTACTACTTACTGGTATAGCACAATAAACGTGCACATTGATAACTTATACCTGATTGTGATGCAAGCAAACATCGAGCGAGCTGTCCGCTTATAACAAACAAGGCGGCGGACCCGAGCGACGAACTGTATCATAAAGTGCATAACAAGGAGCGAGATCACCCAAACTAAGGTTACACTGCTTACCGGCAAAAGCATTATTTGTTAATTAAGTCATACCAACGTAAAGTTCGTGTTCGACAGTACGGATTTCTGCCATTGTATCTCTTTTTTGTCATCGTGCTGAATTCGACATTTTTAACTGTAACTGTAATTGATGTTTGTTTCATTGTAATTTGTCGTAACAAATTATTTGTTTGCGAATTTTTTTTTTTTTTTCATTTGGCGAAATTGGTGTCCTAAAATAGGATTTTAATAATTTATTATTAAGAACATGTCAAAAGGAATGTTTTAAGAAATAACATAGTTAAATAGATGAAAAGTTGTGTACACATTACATGAACCATGAATGTGCAGTTGTATTTAAATTATGATTGTTTTGACTAGTTTTGTTTCTTTTCATTCTTAGTCACAAAACAGGAAGTTCATCCTTTTGGCACTTTTTCTTAACTAACAGCTTACCTCCGCTGCTTCTGACGAGTTGCCAACTTCTTCTGGAGTAAATCCTTCAGTCGAAACTCATTCTCTGTTTTTTGAACGAATCAATTTATTCACCCATCAGTTTGTTGTCGTCTGGCTACAAGTCTACTTGCAAAACTCAACTAATTCAATCTTTTAACTGTCCCAAATAAGATTACTATTAATATTAGTATCGGAACAAATATTGACATTAGAAATGAACTATCATTTATGTTTTTCAATTCCTCCTATTAGCTCACACTCTCCCTATATATATCTTGTTCAAATTTTCAATCGTTCATAAAGCACTTTTTATTCATCCATTCAAGTTCAAATACATTTTTTTTTTGAACTTGTAGTGGATTACACTGGATGTTAATACAGTTTTTTCAAATATTCATTCTTTAATTAAATTTAATTAGTTCATTTTAGTTTTTTGTTTAGATTTAAGTTGAATTTATCTACCAATAGATGGCGCCAGATAAACTTAAAAAAATGAATGGAAATTATTTATAAAGAAATTTCTGCAATAGAGTGAAAAAAAAAGTAGGAATTGACTTTAATTTTTTTTTTATATATATTACTTGTTTTTTAATGTGAGTTGTAAAAATATTTGCAATGACTTTTAAAATTCTAACTGCCTGAACTCTTGTTAGTTTTAGCATGGAACTTGTTTTTTTTTTTTTTTTTTTTTTTTTTTTTTTTGTAATTTTCTTCCTGAAAATTGATACTCGCCGTCATCGCCAAATTTGGCCGTACTTGGCGATATTTAGTCTTCGGTTTACTGCAAGGTATAATTAACGTATCATTCTAAAAACAAAAGCATCTATTACAACAAATCAAATCAGATATACAACTGTGCATTATAAAAAAATATTTATTATGAATTAAGCATTAATAATTATTTGCATAAATCTTGCTATGAATACTTATGCATAGTCTATTACAAAGTAACAATTATTTATAAATTTACCAGGAAAATGCCATTACTGTGAGGTTAGAGATGATTTGTGGCCGGCAATGAAATTTATATTTCATTGCTAGCCACAGTGAACACTTAGAACTAGTTAAAAAATACAAATTTCAGTGAGGTGATCGTCGTAACATTTGGAAAGTCCTGCTAAAGGACTTCTACTTCTTCCATGAACTTGTCTAACAGAGGAATAAAGGGACAGTTAAGCATATTACACACGAGTTTGTTTCGTTATCTCCTAAGTTAACCAAACCGGTGTTTCCACTCAAACTTTATAATGGAGCAGACCTTCGATTACCTCATTTATGGAGAAGTAGAGAAATCGTGTAACTACAAATCACGCTATCTTCATTGGCTCCCACTAATAGACATTGGCTCCCACGAATGCTTCATGCAATTGAGCAACGGTGGATGAGCACACATCGATGAACTAATTATTTGAGGGGCAACGGCTGTTTCTCGAATTCAAACCCTGTCCTCTGTACTAATTTCAATCTGTCTCTTTTTCAGCGACAGCCACCCTCCAGTTGGCGTGTGCAGGGGGTGAAGTGGAAGGACGGTACATTCACGTGGAAGACAGCCGCAACAGGATAGACTACTTCAGCCTGTGCGAGATACAAGTCTTCGTCAACAGAGGTACTTCTCTTCATCTCCAGTGCTCTTTCATTTCTTCTTTTTTTAGTCACTTCGAAAGAAACTTAACTGGTCAGAAACGGAACTCGTCACTGAGCTGTCCATGCTTGCAAAAGGCAGACAATATGGACAAATTACTATTACTATAAGGACCGAATGGCTAGCTCTCTGGCGCTCGGTACCACAGGTTTCGGTTTCGAGTCCCGGCGGTGACATGGATGTTTGCAGTGGTTCGGAATCCACTTGAAACCGTAGGTCCCGGTCTAACAGGATCGTAGAGCGTTGCAGAGGTACTTATGCAATTTGTTCCATAATAATAGCTATTATAATAATAATTTTTTTTGTTACTCCGCATCCGTAGCTTATCTTCAAGCTACACGCACCACCTGGGCAGTGCTAAGTGAGTAACGTCGGTGCAACGCTTGTCTTAAGGCATCAAAGACAATTGTCTAAGTGTTTGTCAGCTGCATTAGAACAAAAAAAAACTATTATTATAATAGCTATTATTATGGAACAAATTGCATTCATCAAATGGTGCTATTATTATGGGACAAGTTAAATTCAGCAAATGGTACTATTATGATGGGACAACTTAAATTCATCAAATGGTACTATTATTATCGGAGAACTTAACTGGTACTGTTATTATGGAAAGGAAGGATTATCTTTTTTTAATGTTTTGCAATTCACATTTTGCTGTTGTTTTATTCAACAACCTTTCTCTTATACAATCAGCTTATACTTATATACCATCAACTCTCTCTTATACCGTACTATCAAGTTATTTTAACATGATGCCATTAGATGTCTGTGACATCATGCTAAATCATGATACCTACGAGATATCAAAAATGATATCCAATCATGATCATGGTACCATTGTATTGGACGAGGAGAGGAAGAGGCCGCAAAAACATCCAGACGTTGCCTCTGATGATACTCATTTAAGTTTATAGAGATAAAGTATTGGTATAGTTCAACATGAAGCATACTTAGTAACGCTGTATCTGTTATATAGTATATATATATATGCTGTTCAGACACCGGATGGCTTCGGAACAAAATTTCTGTTATTCAAAAACAATAATAAGTATTATTTAAGCAAACATATTAATTGGGATGATTTCTTTTTTTGTGCCTTATGCAGGCAGCTATGAGTGTGGCGAAGCCGAACGCCCTGCGCATGCGTACTCCGTGAGGACGGAAACGGGCGCTGTCAACTACAGGTGCGTGTACGGATATCGCCTGGAAGGACCGTCCACTCGACTGTGCCAGCAAAACGGACAGTGGTCACACCCGCAACCGATATGCAGAGGTCAGTATGAGGTTTTTTTCTCCTTCAGTTAATATTGTATATTCTGTTAATGTACATAATTCTGTTAATACCATTAATGTGACACCAGTTAATGTGACACCACATTAATGTGACCACCACCTACTTTCGACGTCAACGTGATATAACCAATCACAAAAGGCAGGTGGCAACACATTGCAGTGGAGTGCATATAAAGAATTCCACTTAAATACCACTTAATACCACATTCCACTTAAAGCCAGAATATACAAGAGTGTATATTCTGGCTTTTGACAGGTGGTCACATTAATGTGACTGGATTGTGTATTTCATCACAGTATATATATATCATCATCATATGTATTCATCACAGTATATATATATATCATCATCATATGTATTCATCACAGTATATATATATATCATCATCATATGTATTCATCACAGTATATATATAACATCATCATATGTATTCATCACAGTATATATATATATCATCATCATATATATTCATCACAGTATACATACACAGTGTATTTTATCACATATTACCATGACACATATTCTCGCAGCAGTAAAGAATTCCTTTAATCATATAGAAAACTAATACAATATAGAAAAGACTTTTTGATAAGCCCGACTAGTGCTTCAGTGGTAACGTGCACCGTTGGTGAGCATGAGGGCGGAGATTCCATCCGCTGGCAGCTTTGTTGTAACACTGTTTCAAAAAACGAGGAATATTGATGGCGTTTGCGATGTTCAGCATCTTGCCTCCTTAGTCGAACTACCTGGTAGGAGTTTTCCGTATTTTCTCCCATATGATACGCACATGCGGGGTAATTCTCCCGAAAAAGTAATCAAAGAAGGCACTGTCTTTCTTTTCAAGCGACATGGAGCCCAGTCAGACTTCTACCTACGGTGAAAGAATTCTATCTACGGTACATCACAACACACGCTGCCCCTTTTCCTCCATCCAAGAGTAGACTGCCCTTGGGGTGTCCGTCCCTAACTGCGGGGCACTGAGGATTAGACACAACAACTTTTTGATAAGTGCAAGCTTTTACTATTTTGAAAAAAATTATAACTAAGCTTGTTATAAAATTACAACCATTTAAGAAACGTTTATTTGTTATTATTCATTACTATACAAATACTGATATTTGCATTATAGATACTATAGCTAATACTATAATTGAATTATAACAGCGAAATCCCTTTGCTTATTTCTGAACTAGGAAGTACTGATACACACTTTTTGCGCATTCATTTAAAAATAGTCATCTTTATTTTACTTTAATTGCATCTTTTGCCCTTAATTACAATAAATAAATTGTTTTGATTTTCATTAAAAGTATATATGAATTTGTGATGGAACTTTCTCTGATATTTTTTTCATCATTGTGACAAAATAATCCACAGGGATAAAAACGACAAGATGCTGAAAAATTTGAAACCGTTTTTAACCAAAATAAAGGATATAAAATTCTGAAAAAATGATGCGTTTCTTATCCCACTTGGTCGACAGCAACATCTCGACCAAGTCCATGGACCCTGTGGTCTCATGGAAGAAGGGAAGGGGGTTCAGCTTCTGTTGTGATGGAGCATCCGTAGGTAGAAATCGGACTTGGCTGCGTGTTGCTGAAACAGGAGGTCAGTGATTTCCGGGAGGACTTTTTAGGGCAAACTACCCTGCATTTGCGTATAATATGGGAGAAACTCCCAACAGGTAGTCCAACTAAAGAGGCAAAATGCTGAACATCCCAAACGCCATCGAGTCTCCTCGTTTTTTGAAACAGTGTGCACAATAAAGCCGCCAGCTGATGGAACCTTCGCGCCTCATGCTCATCAGCAACACGCGTTGCCACTAAGGTATAAGTCCGGTAGAAAAAGTGATACATGTTGCCACTGCAAATATAATCGCTGCACTTTATGCGAGAATTTTTTTAAATTTATAATTATTATTTATATTTATTTATTGTTGTTATATTATTTTTTATGTTTTTTTTTTATTATTATTATTATTTAGTTGGTTTTTTAATCAATTGCTATCACCGGAAGGAAAAACACCGTTTTCTTCTCCTTTACTTGGGTTACTAAAATTGCTGTGATATTGTGTCAAAATCACAGTGACAATGAAATCAGGGGAAAGTGATTTTCGTACTATTTCTTGATCTGAACGTTCTCCTTTCCAGAAATCCTCTGTCCGGCTGTCCGGGAAATTCCGCACGGTCGCCTGCACTACTTGGGCCGGAAGACGGACCAGCTGACCTTGGGGACGCTGGTCAACGTGTCGTGCGACTACGGCTACCAGGTGTCGGGCAGCCCGCTGCTGTGCGAGGAGAGCGGAGCCTGGAGCAAAGGGAACCTCTCGTGCCAACGTGAGTACTTCAGATAGCTGCTGCTTTAGAACAGTGGTCTGTTGTTGTTGTGTCCCTCATGGAAGGAGGGAAGAGGGGTGCATATTCTGTTCTGATGGAGCACCCGTAGGTAGAAGTCTGACTTCTGCTCCGTGACGCTTTTGCAGTCATAGGAGACCGGGACCTACGGCTTAAAAGGGATTCCAAACCACTACAAACATCCATGGGCAACGCCGGGACTCGAACACGAAACCTGTGGCACCGAGCGCCAGAGGTCTCCAAAATGCCACTCGGCCATCAGGCCCAGAACAGTGATATCCAGAATATGATACGCGTACCCCATTCGGTAAAATGATACTTGGGGATACTTGCGGTTCATAGTAAGGCTTCAATGATGTACAGTTTTTGGCAATTTATTCCTATTTGGCAGCAAATGCGTTGCCGGGTTCTTCGGAGTTTTAAGCTTAAATATCTTGCTGTTAGTCTTAATTTATTTTATTGTAAACGATCTATTTCATAATAATGATGTGAATAATAATTATTCTTGGGCCAAAATGGCTGAGTGGCTAGCTCTGTGGCACACGATATCACAGGTTTCGGGATCGAGTCCTGGTGGTGCCATGGATGTTTGTAATGGTTGGGAATCCACTTTTAACCGTAGGTCCCGGTCTAACAGGATCGTAGAACGTTGCGGAGGTAGTGTTACTCCGCGTCCGTGGCTTATCTTCAAGCTACACGCACCTCCTAGGTAGTGCTAAGTGAGCCTTAAGGCATCAAAGACAACTGTTTAAGTATTTGCCAGCTGCAAAAAATATATATATTAATTATTCGTATATCTCTTTCAAACTAATGATGTGAATATTAATCATTCTTATATCTGTTTCAAGTTAATGGTGTGAACATTAATTATTTGTATATCCGTTTCAAATTAATGATGTGAACATTAATTATTCGTATATCTATTTTAAACTAATGAAGTGAATATTAATTATTCTTATCTGTTTCACACTAATGATGCTAATTTTGATTATTCTTATATCTACTTCAAACTAATGATGCTAATGTTGATTATTCTTGTATCTGTTTCAAGTTAATGGTGTAAACATTAATCATTCGTATACCTGTTTCAAACTAATGATGCTAATGTTAATTATTTTTATATCTGTTTCAAACTAATGATGCGAACATTAATTATTCGCATATATCTTTTAAACTAATAGTGTGAATATTAATCATTCATATATCTGTTTCAAACTAATGATGCTAATGTTGATTATATCTGTTGCAGCGATCGACTGCGGCATGCCACCAGTGGGACACGAGTCCGAGCAGTACGTCCTGCTGAACGGAACCAACTACGGGGCGGTCGCCCTGCTCAGGTGCGGCGAAGGGGAGGCCGCCCTGGTGTGCAGGGAGGACGGCACGTGGTCAGCCCCAGAGCTGGACTGCGCGCAGCAGAGTGAGTGCTTTCCGTTGCTTTTGAACACGCGTGGTCCACTGGAACTGGGCGCAGTTTCGATGATCATGTGGTGTTACAAACATTTCTTTAAAAAAAAGAAGGAAATTCGATGCCGATTGAGCCAACGCACGTAAAACATCGACAGTCAGATCATCGAGTCTTCTGAGTTTGTTCTCATACGACAAGCTAAAAGTTTTGTCGGAAGACGATCGTTGCCCGTCTGTGGGCTGTTCGTGGCACGCATAAATGGAATACAAGTTTAATGTTCATCAATAAATTTCATAATTTGAATATTCCAGAAAATGTTAACAAGTTACGATGCGTAACGAACTGCTTAATTGGTAGCACACCATTTCTAATGTTTCAATTCTAAAACTCGTAATTTCGCAGTGCATCGATGTTTCGAAAGAAGATCACCTCACATTGAACTGTGTAGAGAAAGTTTTCTTGATAAACCATGTCCATATTCGAATGCGTGAATTGCGAGCATCGTTCGCGAACGCGCTAAAATACGAGTTGTTTCATTGTGAACTGAAAAAGTAAAGCATGAGAGAATGTATACGATTCTTAGAGAGTCGGTTTTTGGTCACCTATCAAAGGATTTACAACCTTCCGAAAAGCGACTACGGCTTTCTGGTAAGTAAAGATAAGGGAGGGGTTTGTTTTCAAAGGCCACACTGAATTACTGGAAAATAGCGTTCGTGAGTGACGCTCGTGGCTCATCATTCAAATGCAAACGCGACTTCAGACACAAACACGAGCCTATAAACTCCGAATGCCTTCAACAAAAATAAAAAAATTCACCTACTAAAAACATTTTAAGAGCTATTAATGTCTCTCTAAAACTATTTTGATTTAAAAGCAGGCGAGTGATTTGGGAACTAGATTTACATGTATTAGATAAAGTTTATTTTTTATAGTAGTAAGTCTTTATATAACATGAATAAATAAATATATTAAAACAGGGATATTCCTTGAAGTATTTTTTAAACAAGAATGTTTCTTTCCCTTCAACGTGAAGGAAGCCGCGTTGCTACTCAAATAAAAAGTTTATCACTTCACGCACATCCAACATTTATTATCCGTGGCTCAAATGTATGAAAAATTCGTGCGAATCCATGAGGACAACGCGTTTTTCTCCCGCGCAAATGAGATAAATTTCAAACTCTGCTTGTTCGACGAATGGCCCTGCTGTACAAAGTGATTTTAAGACAATACAGGAATATTGCCTCAAAAATGTAAAACTTGTTTGTACACTCAGAAAAGCTACTGTTTTTCATTTATTGACTAAATCTGTTACCTGATTAAAATTATTAGGTTGGGGAAAAAGAAATCCATTATTTTTTCGATAGATGGCTGTAGTGATCGATATCACGTAAAGTATCAATTAAACAATTTCAGATTTATGCTCGTTAGAAAGGTGGCACTTCGTACTAAAATAATTCTTTTTCTGTTTTTTGTTTGGTCCATTCAGTTGGGAGTTACAGGGTGTTAAAAATGGAAGTGAACAAAGAGAAAATTCGGTACATTTTACAGTTTTTCTTTGACAAAGGCGAAAATGCAAGCCAGGCGGCTAAAATTGTGAATGGTGTTTATGGTTCCGATACTGTAACAGCCAATTATGTGCAATATTGGTTTCGTAGATTCCGTTCAGGAATTTTGATGTTAAAGATGCACCTCGCACAGGTAGGCCGGTCGTCGAAAATGTCGATAAAATCGGAGAAATGATCAAGTTGACCGGCATGTTAGCAGTCGTAACATCGCCCAGGAGCTAAAAATCGACCATAAAACAGTTTTAAACCATTTACACAAAGCTGGAATCAAAAAAAGCTCGATGTTTGGGTCACCAATTAACGAAAAAAACATGATTTCAATTTCCATCTGCGAAGCCTTGGCCAAACGGAATGAGATAGACCCATTTCTTAAACGGATGGTGATTGGAGATGAGAAATGGATCACATACGATAACCCTTAGAAAAGTTTATTGGTTATAGTAGTGAAAGTCCAAACCAGGACTAACGGCCAGGAAGGTTCTGTTATGCATTTGGTGGGACTGGAAGGGATTATTTATTATGAGTTGCTTCCATATAAACAAAATGTTTCTGATCTCTACTGTCAACAACTGACCGTTTGAAGATAGCGATTGACCAGAAACGGCCAGAATTGGCCAAAGGAGTTTATCGTGTTCCACCAGGACAACGCTAGGCCACACACATCTACAGTGACTCGCCAGAAACTTCGGGAGCTTGGTTGGGAAGTTTTAATGCATCCGCCATACATTCCGGACTTGGCACCAAGCGATTATCATCTTTTTCTTGCATTGCAAAATTTCTTTAATGATAAAAATTTGGCATCTAGGGAGGATTGTGAAAATCGACTACTAGAGTTTTTGCAAATAGAGACCAGGACTTTATGAGAGAAGCATTATGAAGTTACCTTTAAAATGGCAACAAATCATACAACAAAACGGTGCATATTTGACCCAAATCGGACAAAAGCATGTTAAATAAAGTCCTGAAGTTCATATAAAAATAATGGATTTCTTTTTCCCCAACCTAATATATTAAAAGTTATTGACTATATAAAACTGTTTTTATTGATCTAAATATATAATTTTTTTTTTTTTAACAGTTGGACTTTCACGATTGGGTCTTATTGAAGAAGACCAGGCTGATGTGCCTACGGGTAAGAATTAAATATTTATTTAATTCTTTATTCATTTATTACTTATTTTTTGAAAATACACTGGTTTCCAAAAAATGGAAAAAACGTATCAAAAACGTAAAATCGAACTTATTTCAGACTTTCTAAGAATTTTAATACATAAAAAACATTTTCCATCTATTATTTCAAAGATAACAACATCATATTGTAAATAGTTGTTAATGTGCCAATATAAAAATGTTAAATGAAGGAATTACATTTATATAACTGATATGCTTATATTAGTATTTTTTTTTTTTTTTTTTTACTACATTCTATGTTCTAATATGGAATTTTTCATTACGATAATTTTATTTATCTACATAACCGGCAAATAAATATTTGTTTCATAGTCACGTTTAATTTCAGTTAGTTTTTTACTGATTTTTCTGTTCCATATCAAAATTTAATATATATTTTTTTGGTTTATAAAATAATTTATTCAATCCACGTAAGGTAGCGCCATCTAGATTTGATAGCTGAAACTTTTTTAAACTATTGTAAATTTTTAAGCAATTAGTATCGTACAAGATGTAATATTTCTGATTAAAATTAAATAATAAATTAGATTAAAATGTACCTATGAAAATAATATATTTTTTTATGATTTTGACTTAAAATCATAAAAAATTATTTATTTAATATTATTTAAGATTATTAAAATTATTAATTTAAACTTGACTGAATCTATTTTTCGAAAATATTTATTATATATTTCGTATATATATATATTTATTATTTATTATATATATTTATTTCGAAAATATTGGTTATGTTTGAAATAATAGGCGGAAAATGTTTTTTAAGAATTAAAATTAAAATATTTAGAAAGTCAGAAATACGTTCGATTTTACGTTTTTTCCAAATTAGATTAAAATGAACCTATGAAAATAATTTTTAATGGTTTTGACTTAAAATCATAAAAAAATATTTACTTAATATTATTTAAGATTATTAAAATTATTAATTTAAAATCGACTGAATCTGAATTCGAAAATATAAATATTTCAAATATATCAATTAAGCACTCATATATATATCAAATATATCGATTGACCACTGGCATGTATCAAATATATCGATTAACCACTCGTATGTATCAAATATATCGATATCACTCATCATAATTACTCTCACCCAATCAAATATATTGATTAATCACCCATATGTTACATTTTTATTCGTTTAAATTTTTTCTCAAGATATAAATATTTTTTTATGTATGCAAATAAATACATTTTTCTAAAAAATTTTCATTTTGTTTTCTTTTTCAGGTATTGTTATCGGAATGGCAGTTGTAGTTTTCATTCTTCTCGTCACGGTAGTGCTCGTACTGTTGCTGAAAAGGTACGTCATTATTATTTACGTACGGTTTATTATTTAGTAAAGTTTTATTAAAATTTATTATTGATTTCAATAAAGTTTTATAATTTAATAATATTTGAATATTTATTAAATTTAATTATCAGTAAATTTTTATTAAAATTTTAATTTTTATCAATAATTTTGTTAATTTTAAATGTTATTATGCATTAATTTTTTAATATTATTTTTTTTTAAATTTATAATATTATTATTTTTAAAAATTTATTTTGTATTAATTTATTTTTTATTATATTATTTTTTATATATAATTAATTTTTTATATTAATTAGATATTTTTTAATATTATTTTATACATATATTATATATTATGTATTAATTTTGTAATTATGTATTAATTTTTTAATATTTATTATTAATTTTTATAAATATAATTTTTTTTAGCATTATTATAATAAATTTATTAAAAATTGTATTCATATTAATAAATTTTTATTAATAATTTCAATAAAATAATAATCGTAATCCGAAGAACATTACATCGGTTACTTAATCGCATGCACATTAAATTTTCGTGTGGCCTATCTTAAATATTGCTATTGCTAGTGTGTTGTGTTTGCAAAAGTTTGTTTTGTGTTTTTTTATTTTCAAATACAACCAAAGCGTTCAACTAACCTATTAGATAGCACGTTCGATTCCTGAAGCAAAGATACCCAACTGAATTACTCCATGGCTATGAAGGAAATGGATATGTCGAAATGTCTTTCAAATAAATTCGAATAGAAGAGGGCCACCCATCTGATATAATCCTCAGGGAAGTTTCTTCACATTTGTGGGGGAGCAATATACGTCTAGTATAACATAAATATAGTGATTGGCCTTGATAACGTTGAATTTACTAAATGACCAATGACTCGACATTCAAAATCAACATTTTAAAATCATTGGTATAACGGAGTAAGTCATTTGCTACTGAAATAACAACAGCGAATTCAGTGTTATCCAGGGTGTCTACTATACTGCATCCATATTGTGCTGAGTGAATTTGGGACGAAGAAGTCTGACTTGGCTCTATATCGCTCAAGAAGGAGGACAGTGCCTTTCTGGATGATTTTTAGGCTAACTACCCCGCATGTGCGTATCGTATGGGAGAAAACCCGAAAAACTCCCATCAAGTAGTGCGACTAACAAGGCAAGATGCTGAGCATCACAAAAGCCGTCGAGTCTCCTTGTTTTTTGAAACAGTGTCTACAACAAACCTGCTAGCGGATTGAACTTCATGTTAGTAGAAAAAAAATTCCATGGTTTCCGATAAGAATATTTCAACATAAAATACCAGTTTTATGTCATTCAGCATGTGACAGGTTACCTATTATCTTTGAGTGCATTTGGCGTCACTTCGTTTCGACTTGGCGTCATTTCCATTATCTTTGATTTTTCTTTTTATGCTATCAAGTATGTTTACTATTTACTTTGTGCTTAATATAAGGTTTACTGTTTAGCGGAAGATAAATAACGTTTTCATTTAAATTACACAGTTACATTAATGTGACCACCACCCACTTTCGACGTCAACGTGAAATAACCCATCACAAAAGGCAGGTGGCAGCACATTGCAGTGGAGTGTATATAAAGAATACCACTTAATACCACACTCCACTTAAGGCCAGAATATACAAGAGTGTATATTCTCCCTACCTGCTGCTGTTTGAACAGTCGAAACGTTTTCGTTTCCCCCCAGGCTCTGCTCTTCCATCACTCACTTGCAACTGACCTTGAACGATTCGCAGATTTCCCCGTCATTACCAGTTCATCCTCTCTTAACAAACTGTTCTTAAACGTTTTTGTATTTTTTAACTTGTACTCCTTTTTGAATTGATTAGCCTTCTGAAAGCATTTTTATTTTTATTATTTAAGTTCTCTTTCAAACTACTTTCAGTTTGTAATTCTACAAAATCCTCTTTTTGCTTTTTTTATTTTAATTATTAAGTTATAATTAATATTTATTATATACTTTATTAAAAAAAAAAATAATAATAATAAAAAAATTTTTAAAAAACTTCTCTTCTCCATATATTAATTGTTTATTCTTAATTGCAATGGACTTTAAAGCTGAAGTAACTTCCCTTTCATATGCAAAGAAAGAGCTAACGGTCACCTATCAACCAAGGAGCTCCGTCAACCTACAAATCGTCGTCGTCGAGTGTATATTCTGGCTTTTGACAGGTGGTCACATTAATGTGATTGGACTGTGTATTTATTCCAATTTAATTTAACTATTTTTCTTTACATACTTTAGGAGGAAGGTCCTACGCCAAAACAGCACGGACTCCCTCCCTTCCAAAGAAACGTCTTCCACCCTCACGCCAAACTCTCCCCAGCCCTACGAGAACGACGCCTTCTATGCCACCATCCCCGTCGAAGCCATCAGCAACCCCACCGACGGCAAGAGGAACTTCATGTCCACCGTCCTCTTTCCAAGGAGGAAGAGGCAGGCGGCCGACGCCCTGTCCAAGAGGTCCGACGACACCACCAAGGACTCCGGCAACTCGTCGGTCAGCAACGGATGCATCTACGAGGAGATCGGAGCGAAGCCGGAGGGGCACCGGACTTGTGAAGACACCGCGACCGTGCCGGTGGCGGGAGAGGCCGTCTACGCCCAGGTGGACTTGGAGGAGAAGAGGCGCTCCAGGATGGTGAAGACGTTGTGCGAGAGGTTCGAGCCGGTAGACCCCCCGGAGTGGGAGGAGGGCACCTACAGGGCGGAGGAGGCCTACGACGAGGTCGACCTGGAACCCATCAAACTTCGAGAACTCCCGCCCATACCCGACGAGAACGGCAGTGGGGTGACCTACGCGTCACTCGCCCTGCCTCTGGATCCCCCTCCACATACTCTGACAAAGAACAACGAGATTTACGAAGATTCCGGCGACACAGTTTCTGCAGTCATGAAAGACAATGAGTTGTACTTGACGCTGAAAGTGTGACCACAATGACTCTCCTCTTCTTTTTTGAGAAGGATCAGGCCCTGACTGGCTGTTGGTCGTGTTTTGAGGAATGCACTGTCAATTGAGGAGGCAACAGAAATTAATACAGTGACCTCTATATACGTCTTGAATCCGTTCCAGATCCTAGAACGGTAAAGATTAAAATTAGGGCTCATACTAAACGAAGTCTACTGTCATGAAAGACAAATAGTTGTACTTAACGCTGAATGTGTGACCACAACGACTGTTTCCTTTCCGGAAAAAGGTCTGAATCTATCTGGCTGTTGCTCGACTTTTGAGAAATTTGCTGTTAATTATAGACGCAACAGAAATAAATACAGTACATCTTGAATAGAAATAAATGCATAAGATACAAGTCTTAAATCCGTTCCATCCTAGGTTCATTCATAACCATAAGAAATAGAGAGAAAATGATAAATACGTTCCCATGGAAGAGTTAACGACATATTATATTTTGTTGCGATAATAAAGAGATAATCTTAACACTAATTAATACGAAAATACAAAAACAGTTTGATGTAAATGCATACATAAGTGAAAATTTACCAAATTTAATTTTCTCTTTTCCTGCCTGGAGTCACTAGATTAGCCGTTTATTAAAACTCTCACCAAACAACTTTGTTTCTGCCTTTTCCTTTTCGGAAATGTGACATTATCTGGTCATTTCAAAAAATGCTATTATGGCTTCTTTGGGCTTTATTGGGGTGGTTCTTCTCTCCAACGTTTTTGTATCCCTGAATATTTGGCAAAGGTTTTGACGCACGCGAGCCGTTTATCAATTGGACTTATTCCAAACTGAACGTGCACTGAGATATCACTGTATGTATTATTTTAATTAAATTAAAAAGTTCTCGGAAATTGTAATCAAACGAATTTTTTTTTTTTATAAAGGAAGCTAAGATGTGTTGGGAACGGTTTGGTTTGTCGCTCTACGGTCATTTTGTGCACACATAGGCTAATTAGACAGGGACCTACAGTTTCATGTGGATTCCGAACCACCAACAAACATCCATGCCACCGCCAGGATTCGAATTCGATTGTTCGAATTGAAGCGTGGTACCAAAGGGCAGAGCGCTATTGGCAGAAGACGCCAATTGGCCATCAGACCGTCTTCGAATGAGGGATTCTCAGTTTGTTAAGGTAAGGTTTCCTTGCCATTGGAAAGAATGTCTAATATTGTGTTGGTGGTATATACAATTTGGGGATACTTTGTGACCACCGGGTCTTTGTATCAATCCATTAAATATATTTCAAGAATAGTTTGCATTTTTAATTTAAAAAATTGTAGATTGTTTGGTTGATTAATTGGTGAGACAGTATAAACAATGAATTATACGTAGAAATTCAAAAACAAGGGTTCTTTCAGACAAACGAGTGGATAATTTTGAATATATAGAATGAAATTCATTATCTTTTAAATTTAATGAAATACTTTTTTTAAAAAGCCTTTTCTTTACATGATTCTGTATAAACAAAATATGTTTTCATCTTTTGCACGCCAAATAATTGACCATTAAAATTATCATCATCATCATCATCTAGCACATGGTCATAAATACAGGATTACCTTCTTTATAGACTCGTGAACAAACAATAAAATGACCATGTAATTAGCTTACAGCCAAACCACATGTCTTCTTGAGATTTTTAAAAGTAAAGATATCCAAATCCACCTTCTCCCAACCAATCGTTAGCAGAACCTGTAGGTTTTCTAATTGAGCTAAAGCATAGTTTGCCATTATCTTTGTCAAATAATCAAGCTATGATCATTTGTCGAGTACCTGCAAACACTGATTATGCAGAGTTGGATTTGAAGAATTTTTTGTTGTTGTTGTGAAAAAGACACTTATCAACAAAAAAAAAAAAAAAAAAAAAGTATTTGTTGATGAAAATTATCGAAAGAAGGATTTGTAAAATGGGCATCTAATCAAAATTGGCTTTTATACAATTCAGTTTTCTCTGGGTATTTTAAAAACAATTATCTGTTATGTTAAAACTAGGATTGGAAAGAATGGTATAAAAATTGTATTATTTTCCAAGTGTTTGAAAGGAGTATCCTATAGTAATAAGTCTGCTAACCTAATTCAAATGAGGGGAGGGGGATAGTTTGCCATCTCAGTTGCTCTACCATGACAAAAGCAAAATGATGATGTGACTGATTGTCGAAAATTATCTATATCTCTACATTGAGTTTTAAACCAAAACATCGACCATGATTTTAAGTTGATCCATCTTTAAAATATTCTACGTTAAGAAATCAAAAATTTATGAATGTTCTAGCTACTTCTTTCCTTTAGAATAAGCAAAAGGAAATTTAAGATTTTTTTTATTAGTGCTATTATAAATAAATGCAAATGAACCATCTTTTGGTTTGAGTTATAGATTTTCATTTCATGAAATTATTATATTTTTCTGACAATACTTATTTTGATTTAAAAAGGAGAAGTTTATTTTATCATGAAACAATAATAATGATTCTGTTTATTTATTTTTTAATATTTGATTTTTCAAAATAACAAAAAATATGAAGTATTTTGTGTGTGTGTGTTTGCCAAGAATGGCCTGTTTTTCATTAATGTTGGTGATTCTATTGTAAAATATAATTTCAACTGTACTACAGTTTATTGTAAAGTGCAAATAATTAATACTCATGACCTTTGTGATAAGATATCAAATGTTTTTTGTAAAATAAATTTTCAGACATTTATTAGGAAATTAGGAAAACAATATATATAACAATATTATAAACAATATATATGTTAAACATGTATATAATTTTTTAAAAAATTTTAATGGACAAGAAAAATCATTTACTCAATATGTAAGTCATTAATTTTTATTTTTAACATAATTTTGTGAAATATAGTTTTAGTTTCTTCAATTATTGTTTGTATCAATATTTTTTTTTTTTTTTTTGGCAAAATATGTGCTACTTGACTTGTGAAAGATATCTTTGTGTTTCAGCTATTTCTTTAAAGAAATGTACATATAAAATAGAATTGGATATAAACTTTGTAAATAGGTTAGATGGTAAGGTTACAGTATTTTTTTGTACAGTTTTTGTATAATTTTTCTACTTAAGATTTCACTAGTCAATTTATAAAATGAATAAAAAGGACATTTTTTTTTAGAGAATTTGTTGGGTTTCATTCACAAATGAAAAGAAAGTAATCATATGTAACAAAAATATATATAATATAATAAAGCAGAGCATAGTTTTATTACCTTAATTAAATTTATATTCATATTATATAACAATGACAGAAAAGCACAAACAACACATCTAAAATAAAACCTT
This sequence comes from Caerostris darwini, assembly GCA_021605075.1. NCBI lineage: Eukaryota > Metazoa > Arthropoda > Arachnida > Araneae > Araneidae > Caerostris > Caerostris darwini. Next base: position 161,951 of record BPLQ01008533.1, read on the forward strand.
ATTCTTGAGTAATTGTGAAGTAAATCTAACTTTGATATCTTTCCCCCCCAAAAAAAAAATTTAGTATCTTCAAATTAAATTCCACTTTTAAGTACTGCCTTATTCTTTTGTGCTTGTAAACACAGAAATAATGCACGCAGGCTTTAATAGGACAGCTATATTTTCTGAATATATACAGTAATCCATAAATTTTATTCAATCGCCATTAAAATAGTAACTTTTTAATGAAAATTTCTTGAAAAAATAGAGATATCTTTCTATGAAAAATGTTTTAGAATGACTGAGTAGCAAAGTAGTTGTTAAATAAGAGATTATGGGGGAATTAATGGGTAATGAGTTGTTTTCAGCCAAATAAATTAAAATCATACCCTACTTATAAATGTTTGGAAAGTACAAGTAAAACAAAAATGTATAAAATCCAATACATTTATGATTAATAGCATGTTATTTTAATTATAAATAACAGAGACCTTTTTTTTTAGTTAATTATGAACATATTAGAATTTTTTTTTTTTTAAATAAAAATATTCTTTTTTTCATTATGAAATTGAAAAAAATTTTTAACATTCATAACATTATATCTAATACAAAATTCAGGAAGAATCACCTGGTTACAGTGTTTTGTTTTAAAAAATCAATGATGCAGAATGATTAAAAGAATATAGGAATCTAAAGAACCAAAAAAGGAAAGAAATACTAGCTTCGTTCAATTTTTTATAATTATAAACAAACAATTAAGGGTAAAGAAATTCATTTCTGGTTTCCAATCCAAATTATCTGTCTACTACTTCATTTCTAGTAGTCGAAGAATGTGAGAAGTAACTTTTTGCCCATGAATTAAAATTTCACCAAATAATGTATTTTACAGTTAATTTTTATTTTCTTATGAAACTTCAGTGATTTGACATAGTCAAAATAAACCTTATTTAAATACAGGCTACACCTATTATGAAACTTTACATAGAGTTGGATAAAAAACTGCTTATCAAATTGCTACATGAAAAAAAAAAAACTTAATTAAAACATAATCAATTTTTCCGTCCCCATTCTAAAATTTTTGTCTGCATGACTTCATCTGAAAAGTTAGATTAATATTTTATTCTAAATCCTCAATGAGATTTAATTTGTCAAGAATGTCCAATTTAAAGTAAACATTTTCTTTTTTAGTACTTATATTATATTGTTACATAAATCTATAATTTCAATTTTAAAAAAATCTCTGAAACATAAAACAAAATTTTATATTAGCTAAGGATAGACAACCCATTTTAGTAATTCCAACTACAAATTTAAATGATTAGAAATTAATTACCTAAAACCCCACAAATTAATTAACAAGAACTTACAAATACGATATTTATGCTCACTCATATTTCATATTATATGACATCAACTTATTCACTCATAGTTGAATTACCTTCAAAGACCACTAATAAAAAATAACGAGGTTGGAGATTTAATAATAAGTAAAATACTATTTTTCTAGAAACAAAATACTAAAATTAAAAAAATTATCCTGCTTTTGACAGTGGTATTGACAATGTGTATGCAAAAGGATGTAAATTACTTTGTATAAATTTTTTTTTATCAAATTACATAAAAAAAATTATGAACTTTCATTATGTAAATAATTCAAACTTTTCTACAATTAAAAATTTTTTTTATTTAAAAACAAAAAAATTTCTATGTCATAACCAATTGCACTGAGATATATCAGGTAAATCTCAACCTCATTTATTAAAATCAATAATAAAACTGATGCCTCCTATCTGTAGCTATATTTTAAATATCTTTATTTTCTCTTTTCTTCAGACTTGTATAATTATTATATTTTTTTATGTACCTTTTTTTGTTTGATGCAATAAACAAACAAATAGATAGAGTAAGTAATTGCCTACGAATAGAGGCAGGAGGTCAACAAATTTTCTGACTTTTCTCTATTTTTTTTATACAGGCTTCAAGCTTTTTTTCATAATAATCTTTACTAATGGATTTAGAAGAATTTGGGAAGTAAGTGAATTGACTTTTTGAGTTCATATATATATATAAACAGATTTTCATAACAATTTTTTTATTATTATTCTTGCATTTTTAAAGTTTAATTATTTGCCCTAACTTACAGACATGATTTGTACTCTCTAAATTTTTTTTAAAAAAAAATACATATGTCCTACAAAAAATAACAATACCAAATTGACAGGCATCAAAGTATTGCAGAATGGCTTAACACCAGCAAAAGAAAATTTTACATAGTAAAGCACAAAGTTGCTCTATTGCAAATGCATTAATTATTACTTGTTCTTATTAATGAAATAGCTTCTATAAGATCTTCTTTAAATGTGGATACAAGAAAGCTTTTATAAGATTCAGAGCTGAGAAAACTTATTTGATTCGCTACAAAAACAGTCAATGTCTTTGCTAATGACTGTATTATTAAAGGATACAATTGAATTGTCTCATTAACATTAATTTTAACATCATTCCTACAATTTTGAAAAAAAAATTAAAATTAATTTACGAAAGAATTGGGAGTCGGTTTTTTAAACCAATTTCTGACTTCTCATTTCTGAATAGTAGTAATAATTTGTATAGGAGATCATCCTTCTCCATCAGACATGAATCGAGTAAAAAGAAAGAAAAAAAATTTTTTTTGTTTTTTTGAGAAATATTGAGAAACAGTAGCTTTTATTTTTATAAATCACTTTGATAGATTCATTTCTTTCTATTAATTCATAATTAGGTATTGAGTAATGAAAAAAAAATTATTTTAGATTTAAAATCAATTTTTAATTTTCTTTACTTTTTTTTAAATCTTGAAAAAATCTTTTATCTTTAAAAGCTTTTTCCCAGTTTCTCTTGGTAACACTAGAGGGCGCTGTGAAATTAACTGCAATTTTCTATTGACTGAATCAACCAAAACAGTTGGAAGAGGGTATCACTTTTTTCTTTTAATTATATAAGCGAAAATATATATATATATTTTAATAATTAACAATTTTTAACCTTTTAATATAAATTTTAAATATGAAAAAGTGCAAACAATTACAAAATACGGCAAAACAGAAGTTCCATAAGTCCAAAACGTCAACAAATACACCAGCTCAAAATATAAAATACAAAACCATGATATTCTTTAGGTTTGCAGAGCTCCACCAGATAGCAAAATTTCATTAAGTACCAGCTTCAGGATATATGGATTCTAATTTTTGTGTCCAATTACTTTGATCATATGCTTATAATGTTTTCTCTATTTTTTCTTTTCTGTATTCGACTATAAAAATTTTTGTCTAGTGGATTTCTACTGTTTTGTCAAATTTTCTTCCCTTAATTACGTTTTTCAAAAGGTTTTTGATTTTCGGATGAATACATTTGTAAGAATCAGGGTTTAATTTTCTGTAAGCAAATTTATTTCCGCTAGAAAGAGATTTTTGTAAAAGTAGTTCACGCCTCCCGCCCAATCAGAGTCAAGCACCATCAAGACCTGCCTTCAACAGCCGCCCAGTTTCCGAGGGAGTATCCTTTGCAAGTCTCTTACAAGTAACCCCGAAAAACTCTAACACTATGCCATCGGTCTCAAAGCAATCCTTACAAAATATTAATGCTAACAATACTAACTCTAACCCTTTAAATCTTACTGCCGATTCAGCCACTAAAGCGCTTTATGTACTTTCAGAAATTGTAAATATCTTTAACATGCTAGGAGGTCTAGATAACTTTTACACGCAACTTAAAAATGCTAATAGTCCCATTGAAAAATTACAACTTCTTTTTAAATGCTTCAATTAATTGCGCTTGTTGCTTTCTATTTAATTATTTTATAATTGCTCCACCTTTTTTAATTACTCCTTCTTGTTTTATTTTTATTGTTTTTTTATCTTACTAACATGGACATAAATACACTCACTGCCTTTTGTTACCAATGTTTTTTCTAATTGCAATGAACCCTAGCGTACCGGATTAGGAGTGAATAAGGCCATAACCGGCCAACGTACTCCGTGAAAGTTGAATGATGATGATATTGTCGTTGAATCAATGACCATGAAGGAAAATTTTGCATCATTGTCAAAATGATTTTGGAAAGTTTCCAATCAGTATTGGCATAGTAACTATCATCAGTGGTAGAATAAATGAAGTTAAATTTTAGTTTAACTTAATTTATTCTGGATTATGGTCATAACTATGCTCTAGCATTGAATGGAAGACGGTAGAAGATGTTTTCACTAAGTGCAAAGTGTATTGTATAATTTGTGTTGCAACCGAATCTTGTGGATGTGTTGGGGGCTAAGATGCCAAGGTAAAAAAAAAGAATAACATAAGTATTTAGCATGCAACCACATCGTTGCTTTGATGCCCAGTTCTAATTCGTATGTTGAGCTTTAAAATCGTAAATTAATTTTTAAATATTTTTAAAACTTCAAAATCTTTTTAAATAAATATTATATATTTTTTTAAATCAAATAGAATAGGACTTTAGAAATATTTTAGGTATATTGCTTTTCAAAATGTTTGCGAAACCCCAAAGTGAACCATCTTCCAGATAAAGTTCTTTTAATTTTTCTTCCCAAACTTTGTTAGTATAATTTTTAAAAGCAATCCTAATATTTTTATTTAGTTGATTTAAATTTGTTTTAGTTTCGTTTGTAGCTCTATGGACATCTTGTGCACATGAGGGATAAACAGACCGGGACCTACAGTTTAAATTGGATTCCCAACCGCTACAAGCATCTGTGGCGGCTTTGTAAAGGTTGCGTAGAGTTATTAAAATCCAGGCGGCAAAAAAAAAAAAAAAAAGACGATAATCAATTTTTACAATTACAACATCTTTATTCGATTTCTAACGCCAACTACGTTCTGCTTTCATTCTAGCAGGAAAATTCCCTTTTTAACAGTGAAAGTAGAAGTTGTTCAATGTTTACTCCATTTTACATCAATAGGTGTCGCTACACATCCATAGCACCGCTGGGACTCGAGTCCGAAACCTGTGGTACCGATCGCCGGAGCTGTAGTTATTTGGTCATCATGCTCCCCCTGTTACTGAGAAGGAGAGCATAATAAAGGAATATAAATTGTATTGTTATCTAGATAAGAATTAAAAACACTTCAATTAGTAGCCGCGTTTCACTGTTGTAGAATAGCTATGTAGTGAAAGGTTATATCAAATCTAACAACAACCAGATTATGGTCAGAAGAGAGTTCACCAATAGAGCTAATTAAAATTACAGTAAAAATTGTTAGTTAAAAATAAGTATATAGTAAAGGATGAATTTTGTCCAAAACCCATAGGGGTACAAGAAGCAAGAATATCGAGGTCAGAAAGATTTGCAAAACTTTCGGGAAAGATGCCTGTACCGTTATTCTTATTACAACCCCACGAAGTGTGATGGACATTGAGGTCACAACATAAATTAGTAGAAGTGTTTGTAGACAAAAGAATATTTATGTTATGATGGTTGTGACTGATTCCTGTAATTGTCATAGATAAAGTGGATGTTCGGGAGCCCCCTCAGGGCAGGAGCAAATCTGATATTTGGTGTGACTTGCCAGGAAGTAATGATGGGAGTTGTAGTTTTTCTCATATTACTACTCTGAGAAGCGTTAACACTGGGCTTAGGGAATCTTGGGCACCCTCGCTAATGGCATGTTGACGAATAGCCTCACAACTTATGCAGGTAGGTTGATTAATTTTTTCAGTTTTAGGATATTTAGTGCATTCCTTAAAGCAATGCTCACCCCCGCACTTTAGACATCTAGATTTGTAGCCACAGTTCGAAGAGCTGTAGTGACAATTGCAATGAAAGCAGTGAGTGGCTAAGGGTCTTTTGTCGAATTTTTCTACTTTTACATCAAGGTAGAGAAGCTTATTTAACTTAAAAATTTTGTTACTGGCTTTACAGCAAGGCAAGACAAGTTGCCAGGTGGGCAATGGCTGTTTAGTATTTGCTTCATGAAGTTGAGTAATTTTAACATTATCAAATCCCTTAAGAGCCAGAGCTTGTTTGATTTCGTCGATATTAGTTTTAACTGGTTGTGACTTTAATCACTACTTTAATAGATCTATCAGATTTGGGTGTTTTTTATAAAAAAAAAAAAATCAATATTATTTTCTTTAAAGTACTAATAATGTCTCTATGATGGCCAGAATCTTTCGGAAACATTTTAAGCATTTCCCCAGCAAGCACGATGCGAACTGATTCCTTAAAATGTTCGTCAAATTTTTTTAGTTTCCCTAAGACTATTCATAGGTCGAACAACAGAATTTAAATTGGAAACAATCTTCACTTTGGAAGGATGAATAAGTCATCTTTTTCAGAATTTACAGAATCATGAATGGAATTAATATTCGAACGGGCTCATTCGACGTATTCAAACAAACGGTTACAAGACTTTCATTGTTGACAATGTCCATCTGCAGTGTTTTGTACAATTCACGTAGTTGGAAGTCGGTAAGTTCACATCCACTGGGCGATTTTTGTCGTGTACCTTCAAAAAATGTTCCATTTTCAGGTACTTCTTTGTGGACTTGATAAGGTTCATTCCTGTTGTTATGAATATCCATTTCAGCTCCCGCAGATACGTCCGGAGGTAAGTTGCAGCCGTCGTGTTCAGCTCCACCGGAAAACAAGAGCGGTCGAAAAACACAACTGCTCCCTTCGTCAACTCGTCTGTAAATTCGTTATTCGAAGGGAAATTATCTTCCAAAGTCCAAAATTCTCTTTCATGACCGCTCTGCAACTCTATGCAGCTGCGAAAATCTCTCGAGATGAACCATCAACGCTACAATATATGATCTAGAAATCTACCTATGTTACTTTCTTATTCACCACTTTTAAATTAAACTAAGTTACGGTAAATATATCTTGCTTGGTTACGAAACCCAAAACACCTGGACCAATCGTCTTCAGACACTGGACGTTGCTGATGGCTCTATCTGGCAAGTTATAAAACAATTAAAAGGTAAAAAGCATAATATAACCGCGCTTAAGTCGCCGAATTCGTCTCCTGTTACAAAGGACGAAATTAAAGTTGAAATTCTCGCGGATAGTCTTCAGAGTCAATTCCAGCCAAATAATCTTTCTAATCATCTTACTAACATTACTGTTGAAAATTCAATTCGTAAATTAAATTCTCTTCCGAATCCCCATAAAATTACTAATACTAAAGTTGATTATATTTATGATTATATCTCCAATCTTAAAATTAATAAAGCCCCCGGGTCTGATAATATTACTAATAAAATGCTAAAAATCTTCCTTATAATTTTATTTCTAGAATAGCCAAATTAATTGATGCAATCTTTAATCTAACTTATTTCCCTACTATTTGGAAAAAAAGCCATAGTGCTCCCCATTCTTAAGCCTGGAAAAGATACTTCTGATCCCTCTAGTTACCGCCCCATTTCTCTCCTATCCACTCTAAGTAAATTAACCGAATTTATCATTCTAAAAAAAATAAAAGCTCATTTGACTAAATATTCTATCATGATTCCTCATCAGTTCGGGTTCACCCCTCAACTTTCCACCACTCATCAATTACTACGACTAACGGAATTGATCTCTGAAGGTCTATCTAATAAAATGCTAACAGGAGTCGTTTTCCTTGATGTTGCAAAAGCATTCGACAGGGTCTGGGTCGATGGTCTACTTCACAAATTACACGCTTACAAATTTCTACTCTACATTATTCTTTTAATCCAATCCTATCTCAATAATAGATCTTTCTCTGTTAAAATCAATAACTATTTCTCCTCTCAGAGAGGTATCAATGCAGGCGTGCCCCAGGGCTCCCTAATTGGTCCGTTTCTGTTTAATCTTTACATAAATGATATTCCTATTACTAACAACGTACACCTCAGTTTATATGCAGATGACACAGCAATCGCTGTCTCTTCTAACCACATTCAGGATCTCACTATTAAATTAAATCAATATCTCAAGCAACTTGAAGCTTGGCTTACTCGCTGGAAAATTAAAATAAATGTAGAAAAAACACAAGCTGTACTCTTCACGAGACGCAAAATTCCTCCGCCTAATGTTTCCCTATTTAACCAACGAATTAATTGGACTAACAATACTAAATACTTAGGAGTGTACCTTGATAGTAAGCTAACATATTCTAATCATATTGACCACATTAAACGTAAATATAATATTTCTATACGCATGCTTTATCCATTCATTAATACAAAATCCCTCTTATCCTTGGATAATAAACTAATTATTTACATGTACTATTTGCGTCCCATCATCACATATGCTAGCCCAGTTTGGGGTTCCGCTGCAAAATACCACATCAACTACATCAAAAGAATTGAAAATAAAATTTTAAGAATGATTACTGATTCTCCTTGGTATTTTAGGAATGATGACATTCGTCCCTGTCTTGCCCTCCCCTCTATTCAAAAATTCATGCTCAAGCTTGTAGAAAAATTCTATGCAAATCTTGAACACATCCCAAATGATGAAATCCGTAATCTTCTGAGATACGATTTCCATCTTCCGGAAAATGCTAAACGCCCAAGGGCTGTTCTTCACAACTTGCAAAGCTCCTAGACGAACTGGCTCAGTTGTCGTCATGACATCTGTGCTTTTAGTCTTCATTCCTAGCAACGAAAATCCCATCCTACTGTAGATTCCTTTTTAAATTTTGCATTCTTTAATTGTTCTGTTTATTTTATTAATTTTTGTTTTTTATTTTATTTTTCTCCTTGTTATTAGCTATTTTATTAATTTTTTCTTTGCTTATATTTTTAATATATATTTTAACATGGGACATTGCTCTTAAATCACTTCACCTCCTTTTAACTATCAATGTTTTTTCCTTCACCAATGTTTCTCAGATGCAGATAGGAGTTTTAGGCCCCTTTGGGACCAGGGCACTTCGAAATCCTGTAAAGACGAAAGACGAACCCAAAACACTAACCGAAGCACCGTTATGAAAAGCTTAGAAGTCAAGTTCTAGGCTAGCAAGCAATAAGATTTTACATTACGCATCTTTGAAAAGTATAGTAACGGCTAATTGAATGCTATAGAGGTAAGTTATAACATGCCAAAATTATACATTATTTTCATTATGCAATGTGTAAATTGAGTTATGTCTAATAATATTATTCGACGGGCTACATAGAATATGGTAATTTGGAGATCCGTTAAATTTTTCATCATCCTAAATTCCATCATAAATTTTTCATTTTCAAACATCCGCTAAATTTTTATATTTTGTTTTCTATATCCATGTTTTTTTTTTTTTTTTTTTTTAATTTTTTCGTGTGGAAAATAACCAAAATTTTCAATTTAAATTATATGACTAAAAGAATGAATATATTTTGATTTTATTTCTAAATTTTATATAGTAAGAGGTTTCGTTTACAACAACGATTTTGTTATGGAAATTTAAGAAAAGAGAAGAAAGAAAAAAAAAATAGAAGCAATTTTTATATACTCCGAGCGAAGGTTCTCGTTCTGCCAGTTAATGTGGTATTTTCCAAACGCTGTGTAGAATAGACAGCGATAAAATTAAGAAACCTGTAAGTTTATCGAGTCAGATTGTTTCGATGTCACAATCGAAGGGAATGTATTTAAGAACCTTCAAAAAGAAAATATTTAAAAATATATATCTAAACAAAGAAATGCTTGTTTGAAATACTGCTTATTTTAATTTTACAATTATAAGTGTTTGTTAAATTAATACTATCAATGCAGTAAAACACATAAATTTTAAGCACAATAATATCAAGTTTCCTTTAAAAATTTTGTACAACCGTAATGTTTACTTATATGCACACCCTTTTTAGCAATTTCGTTCATAATCCGAACGACGAAATTCGTAATCTGCCAAGTTACGATTTTACTTTTCCAGAAAACACTTTATGTCCTTTGCAGTTCTGCACCATTGCTATATGAACTACTTCTGCTATCAATAGCTGCGCTGTTGCCTAAACCATAGAGAGCAAAAGCACTCTGAGAGGAGCATCCAATCCAAACCTTCAAGCAGTCAATTAGAATTTCAAGCAGATCTATGATTTAAGATAAGGAGGTTTAAGATGTATTTCCCCCTGTTGGTACTCCGTAAACGGTACGCCAGTCCAATCCAAACGCTGCTTTGGGCATCGTAAACTATGCAACCCTGTATACGTCAGTGTCTTATTTTATTGGCAAAGAGAGAACTGAGGGAGAGAAACTCGTTTTGGCGATAATCTTTAAGTGAGCAATAGTATTTGGTCGCTTGGTGGCTCTTTTGCTCTCTAAGGCCAGCAATAGTATTGGGTCGCAATGACACGTCGTATTCTCGAGAGCGCAAGTTTTTTTTTTAAACATGTTAAATACATATAAACAAAATTGATATGAATAAATACAACAAACTAAAATTGAAATAAGTTTTCTGTGTTTTAATATAATGAAAAGTATATTTGCACTTAAAAAAATCTATAGATTAAAAATATAAAAATTAAATGATTGCAAATAAATGTAAAACTAAATTAAATTTATCATAAAAAGTACTTCAAAATGCAAATATAAACAGAAAATAATTTTCAGTACCTTACTATATATTTTTAATATTGTTTTAGCTTTTATTAATCAACTAACTTAATAAAACTAATTAACTTCTTACATTTTTTTAATTCTTATATATTTTGAATTAAAAATTTCGAGCTTCCGTTATACCCTTTCTCCGTCTTTTAAATTTATTCGTTCCCTTGTAGCAAGCACTAAGAGAATTGTAAACTCAACCATAAATCGTACCTTATTATATAATAATATGATATAGATTAAATAGATATCTTATTTAGATAATTGAAAATCTGTATAATGATATCAATATTAATAAAATTTATAATAGGGGACAGATACATATTTAGATATTATTGTATATACTTATTTCAGAGGGCACTCAACATAAATAATTGAAATTAATATCATTTTAAACAATCATTTTTAATTATCTTAATACTTATTGCATGGTCGATAAATGTGGAAGGGATATATCAGAAAAAATGAACAAGGGCATACAAATATTATTCTTTGTTATAATGAATACTTATTTTGATACCTCAACTATTCTACAATCCATTATATAAAAAATATTTCCTTGAAAAAAAAATTAAAATGTTAAAACATTGACATTATTCTTATACAAATTCAATTCTGATAACAAAATAAATAAAAATTGCAAAATACAAGTTAAAATTCATAATTATTAAAAGAATCAGTTTTCATACATGATAGAAAAGGAAGGAGAAAGGAATTAATAGTTTTTAATGCAATTTTTAAAAGAATGAATCTATAAAAATATATAAGCAATAATAAAAAAAAAAATGTTATTTTAATACAGAAAATAGTTTTACATTTTAATAAGTATGCCTGTTTAAAAGAAGTCCTCAACTATTTTTATTCAATCGACGAATAGTAAATTCGACATCATATACGGCTAAAAACGCGAATATCACCAAATATAGTACACTTATTTTACGTACATAATGTCACTGAAATACTGCAATTTTTTGCTTTCCAAGGTCCTGTTTTTCTTTCTTTGTGTTATTTTAACCCCATCGAAATGGGGTTCCAAAAATTGGTTGAGGCTCATTTGATTGTTCCTCTCCACGGTAATCTGTAGTAAAAGGCGAAAGATTAGCACGAGTTTGAAGAGAAACCAGAGCATGCGCGTTCGTCTTCGTCGTAAACATAAAATTTTTTTTTTTTATATAGGCTTTTTTTTTTGTTGTTGTTTTTAAATCGGCATATAAATAAATAGTCAATAGGATAGAAATAAAAGGAAATACAAATTATAAAATCTTTGCTTGAAATGCGATGCATATAAGTCTTAGAGTTATATATTTAAAATTTTATATAAAAAATTGTTTTATAAGTATTAAATTATGTACATATATACATAAACCAAATTACAAAAAATATACTTTATACCCAATACCAAAATAACTCTTAGAAGAAAATGACTTCTTTAAATTTTCATGAATAAACATAATATATAAATAATCAGATGGGATAATATACAAGTAAACCACAAAATGATTTCATAATTATTCAAAAAAAAAAAAATGTATAAAAGATTTATTTAATGATATAATCCATAGTTCGTCAAAAAAAATTGTTAAATATAAAAAAAGTTGTTATAATAAATGTTGAAAGTGGTAAAGGAAAAGAAAATTAAGGACCCCGATAACGTTATACATAATTTTAATGGTAATAACATTAAAAATTCCGACAAAAACCGAATAGATATTATATTAGCGATTTCAATATTGCTAAACGGCGATATATATGTAGTGATTTAGATTCTGCTCTTTGCTTCGGAAACCACTCAGATCGAGTCTCTTCCCTCTCTAAGCTATGAAAGCTCAGAGTGCGATCATCAAAGGCCACGGATTTCGTAAAATTTATTTCATTATTCTATAAATTCGACTGTAATGTAATCAACCGCAATGTTAATCCGAAGATATTTTCTCCAGCAGATGGCGCTACCATCTACTCAGGAATCGTACTTAGCAATTATTCGTCCCAGGCTATTTCAAATGAAAATTTATCGTAGGGTTCGTTAAATATTTCTCCTTTCTCAGACATTCCTTTTCAAAATGTAAATTTTTTTTAAGGGGTTTAGAATGGTAATTTGCATAGTTCAAATATTTTGTATCAACAAATCGGGGTAAGTACACGGAGTTCCTTGGTCGCGCAGCGACCACACCTCCAATCTGGTAAATGGGATTACGTAACGTGAGGTCTTGCCCTTTGCCAGTTATAAAAAATATAGAAAATTTAATAAGAAAAACAATAATATCAATTAAGTTACTAAAAGCAACAAATAAAATTTAAAAAAGAAACAAAAAAGAATTTAATTAAAAAAAAAAAAAAAAAAACAAGTGGAAAAATTAATGGCGATAATCATAATAAATATACAAAATGTTTATTTAAAAAAAGAGAAGAAATAAACACAGTAAAAACCTTGTCCATCACCCAAAGAAAATTCTTTTAAATCTTGATCATGTTTAACTATATATTGTGTAGAATACAATCAAAGTAACTGGTCATGAGTCCTTGAGTTTTTTACAAGTCTCAACATTTCTAAAAATTTGAAAGACCTGAAAATAGATATTCATTAAAAAAATTTATGAACTATTAACAACATCTGTATAAATTAGGGGTGGTGAATTGGCCTAAAAATGCCCAACTCTTGAGTCAAATTTTTATATTGACTCTTTATCATAATTTTATATACAAAGATTTATACTAATCTATTTAGAAAAAATTTGTTTAATAAATTCATTGATTTTTAATGAACTAATATTTATAAACACAGTTTTTAAATAAAAACCACATTTATTATGACTTTAATGTTGTAGTATTTGCACTAACTGAAAGGATATCCTCTAAATTTGCTTACAAAAAAATTTACATCCTATGAAAATAACAGTACTAAATTGACATGTGCAAAAGCATTACAAAATAGCTTAAGACAAAAGAAAATCATATTTTAATTGCAAATTGGAATGGCTAATCAAATTACTAATTTTTATGTGAATTCCATGCACAGTTAGTTTTCCGTAAAAATAACCGTCCATGATAAGATTCAATGGTACCATCTTGAATTATTTATTGTTTCTTGACTTTTGTGGTTACTTGGCGACTGCCATCTCTAATTGTCAAGTCCCTAGAATTTTGAAAAAATAAAAGTTCTTTTTTATATAAAACAGAGTTTCATACTGACTCATAACACCAAAACTTTTTTAAAAGGATGATTGTTGATTCCTCTATCCCAATTCTGACTTTTGATAAAAATTTGTAGAAGAACAACACTGATTCAGATTCTTTTTTAATTATAACTCTATTAAAGAATTTGTGAAACGCAGAAAATTTTTCTAAATCTTATTTTTTACAGCCTATAATAATAAGTAATGGCCATATTATTGTTAATTTGCAGGAAACGAAACAGCAAATCACAATTGCTATTAAAGCTGTAACTCCTGTGATGCTTGCAAATACACCATTACATGGCATGAAATTAAATATTGCTAGAACATATTGCAAGAAAGTAAAAGATCTCGCATCAAATTTTATTAACTTTTGTAGATAGAAAAGCAGTCAGTCTTTTGCAGTTTTTTTTCTTAATTTTGTAATGTGCCCAATAATTCCTAAACTTTCTGTATAACATAAAGCATAATTTTTTTAAAAAGGAAAAATCACTGGTATAATAAAGTATTAGCAAATCTAAAATAAATCAAAATCTATAAAATAAATTCATTACCAATATAGATAACACTTAAATAGCATTAACATTCAAGATTAAAACTGTTCAAGCATCAGCCCAATTGAAGACTATACTCCAATATAAGTAACTACATTCAATTTAAATTTCAACTTACTGTAGGAAACAAGGAAGTCATGTCTTTGTCCAATAATAATGAGAATTTATAGTGAAAAAGTTTAGCTTTGATGCTAGCTATATTAGAGAAAAATTTATTTCTTTATTATTATTATTATTTATTTATTTATTTTTTTTTAGTCTTTATTCCTTGCCATGAATTCAGTTTAATCATTCCTAGAAGTAGAAAAAAGTTTTGATTTCATTGATTAAAATGTTATTACAAATACAAAGATCAATCTAATTTGAGTAGATTAAATAGTAGTAGAACTCAGCATCACATTCTGGGTACTCGGTATTTACATAGATTCATGAAATTATAAAACATGAATAATGCCTTTCTTCTTCAGTTGTGGCAAGCCGCATGATGGGCTAAGGCCGTATGCCTACAGGCAGATGAATTATTTTTGACAAATAGCTTAGGGCAAAGACATGATTTATTTTTCATATTTTGAATTTCCGAAGAACATTTATTATTAACAATAAGAAACAGACTTACCTACCACATATTCTTGCCTCCCTTAGATAACTATTAGTATGTGAATATTTTTTAATTTTAAATTAATTAAAAAATTTTATAATATTATTAATTTGAATTGCTTTCTGAGAGAAATAAAGGAAATTTTATATTACATTGAGCAAAAGATTAAAATAACTAATAATTGCTTTGAATACTATCCATCAAAATTTAAATGAAGAAAAAAAGCAAAAGGAAAGATCTTTTAAATAAAATTGTACAGATATAAAATTTTTTTTTGTTTTTTAATACATTTTTTTTTTATCTACCATTTATTAACATTTTTGGCACCCTAATATAAATAAGATATTTAGATAAACTTATTATTTTCCACTAATGTTTCTAGTAATATAAAATGAAAATAATGAAATGGAGTATATGAGAAATGTAATTAGAATGTAAAATTCATATTGCTATCCAAATATTCAACGATTTTTTCCCCCTCTCTTTATACATATATATATTTGAGTAATGTTAAAATGTTTCACACAAAATCCGAAAAGATTCCTTTAAAATTTTAAACAATTACTTTGAGTTGTTATTAAAAAAAGAAGATTTTATACAAAAATGTATCTATTATTATGAAAAAAATGCATCTATTATTTGTCAAATGCACAGTACACAATGCATGCACAATAACAAAATAAGAGTGGTGAAGATGTATACACAGACTGTTATCACATAGCAGTTATTTGGAAATTTAGGACACCTCGCCTAGCATCAATATATCCTGTTTCTCTGCAGTTTCTGTAAGTGGATAGATTTCCTTAATACTACATTCCTAAAACAACAGTGGTGAAAATAGTTTCATTTAAAGCCCTGAATCAGTTTTTGATATATTTTTCTACAACTACAGTGAGGTACAGTAATCCAGGAATCTTAAAGTTTTTATTATTTCTCACTAAATTAATTGCCATCTTCTTCTTGTTGTTTCTCTTTTCAATCAGCCAATTAATTGGACTAATAATGCTAAATATCTGGGTGCATTTCTTGATAGCAAATTAACTTACTCTAATCAAATTATATTTAGTTTTTTAATATTTGATATGATTATTACGATGATTTTTATTGATTATCAAATAAAATAAATAAATCATATCAAATAAAAATCATAATTGATTATTATGAGTTTTATTTGATATGATTTATTTATTATTTTATATGATATGATTAATTTGATTTAATTTAACTTAACAGATTATATTATCTGTCTCCCATGTTTTATCCGTTTATCAATAGACACTCCTTTTTTCCATTGATAACAAACTAATCATTTACATGTATTACAATTATGGGTTCCATTATCACATATGCTAGCTATAAGTTTGCGGTTCCGCTGCAATGTACCACATCAACTATATCAAACGTCTGGAAAATACTTCCCTCCTATCTGGAAAAAAGCAAATATCATCATGTTACCTAAACCTGGCCAAGATAGCAAATTTCCTCAAAACTATCGGCCCATTAGTCTCCTTAGCTGTGTAGGAAGAGTTTATGAAAAACTCTTGTTGAAACATATTACTTCTTTCTGCGATAAAAATTCCATAATTCCAGCAGAACAATTAGGATTTCGTCAGCACCACTCAACTTGTTATCAACTTCTACGCGTTACCAATATCATCACTGAAGGATATAACTATAGATTTTTCACAGGAGGCGTCTTCCTGGATGTCAAGAAAGCTTTTGATCGATTGTGGCACGATGGTCTGATCTACAAAATGATCACATTTCAATTTCCAACTTGGCCACAATTTCCACTTATTACAAATTATTTTAAAAATAGAACTTTTCAAGTTCGACTTCAAAATGAATTCTACACAATCGGTCGTATGAGAGCTAGTACATCTCAAGGAAGCGTGCTCAGTCATATCCTCTACAATATCTTTACCTATGATTTTTCTCAACGCACTAACATTTCCATTTGTCTATTTCTCAAGCTTTTCAATTTTACACCGCAGAAGCATTTTCGTTTTTCTGTGGTAAGTTTTCATCAGCAATACATAAAAACGAAATGATGGGAGCCACGATAATTAATGGCTCTAAACAATGATTGCTTGCTTGCTTGATTGAGAAAAAATTAATTCATATTCACACAAGTGTTTTGCCAATGATAAATTGTAAATGTTCAAAAAACAAATGTAAATGTCAAGAAATATTTTCTTGTTAAAGTGTTCATAATATATATATATATATATATATAGTGCCCTTATATATATATATATAAGTCACTTATATATATATATACATATAAGTCACTTATATATATATAGACACTTATATATATATATATATGTCACTTATATATCTTGGCACTTATATATATATATATAAGTGCCAATACTTGGCTATCCATACAGTAGTTCAGCATATCCTGCAACATATAGACTATATCATGTAGGATACAGCTTACATCCGAGCAATAAAGGAAATGTTCTTGAATGAAAAGTATTTAATCACCATCCTTTCAATGGCATTATAGTTTTGATGTCTTTATTGTGAATAAATATATCGTTTGTTTTGTTTGTCTGTAAGCCTCGATAGCGCAGTAGGCAGCGCGTCAGTCTCATATTCTCTCTTGTTTGTCTGTTTCATAAACTTGTTTTACTTATAAAGGAAAATGTTTTGAAATGATAGCAATGATACATTTCCTTCATACTATTTAGAAATCATATGTGCACGTGACATCGTCATTTTTTTTTTTTTTTTTTTTTTTTTTTTTTCACATGCATCGTGTCAAAGGAATGGAGATATTTATATTTGCTTTCAACGAATTCGACTCATTCGATAGAGTATTATTATTCTCAAACTCGTGGTCAACACATAATCTTGTCAACGATTTTTAATTCTTGCCAAATTATTGTTATATAAAAATAACTACCTTTAGAAAAAAATGTCTTAAAAAACTGTCTGAAAACGAATTACAATTTTCTTTTTATTTATTTGGTTAATATTTCCGAAAGAAATGAGTTTCCTTCGCATGGCAACGTGTGGATTAATTGTATTCTAAAAAAATTATTTTCACTTTGGAATCTCGATAAAACTTTAAAATGTATATATTTTTTGCCATATTTTTTAAGCAAATTCTCGTCATCTGAAAGAAACAAATGCGAATAAAATCATTGAACCAGGAATTTAATGAATGTATGATATTTCTCGATGATGACTTTATGTCAGATACTAAATAAAAAAAATAATAAAAAATATTGAAATTAAAAGATTAAATTAATAAAAAAAAATTTGTGTGTATACTATTTTAGTTTACTAGTGCATAATTATTCTAGCAATTGCAATGTTTTTAAATCATTATAATTTAAAATGAATATACTTGCAGAGCTCCACCAGATAGCAAAATTTCATTAAGTACCAGCTTCAGGATATATGGATTCTAATTTTTGTGTCCAATTACTTTGATCATATGCTTATAATATTTTCTCTATTTTTTTTCTGTATTCGACTATAAAAATTTTTGTCTAGCGGATTTCTACTGTTTTGTCAAATTTTCTTCCCTTAATTACGTTTTTCAAAAGGTTTTTGATTTTCGGATGAATACATTTGTAGCGACACCTATTGATGTAAAATGGAATACAAATTGAACGACTTCTACTTTCACTGTTAGAAAGGGAATTTTCCCGCTAGAATGAAAACAGAACGTAGTTAGCTTTCGAAGTAGAATAAACATGTCGTAATTGTGAAAATTGATTATCGTCTTTTATTTTGCCGTCTGAATTTTAATAACACTACACAACCTTTACAATACCGCCACACATTTGTAAGAACCAGGGATTGCACTTATAGACTGAAATAATGAATTTAATTTCAGTGAAATGGATAATTTTATGTTAGTTATTCATTAATAATTACTACTTAAGTTTTTCTAATATTGTATTTTCATTACTATTGCATATATATAAATGTATTGTTTTCATTTTGTATTGCTCTACGCAAAATATGCCTGCAATACAAAAGGTGGGAGGATGTTGCCACTCGTAATAAGTTTCTTATTTCCTGTATCACGTATTTCACTTTTGAAACCTGGTAACTACAATAAAAAGGGTTTTGGTTTAGTAATAACACAGAATGTAGAATCTGTTAAGATATTGTTTTTCATCAATAAGCTGTACGTATTATATAAGTTAATCATGTATAAGGATTTATTCATCTGTATATAGCCTCATCATGTATCATCATTTCTTTCTTGTGTTGCATTAATAAACGTGTTTTATAACCAAAGAAGTTACGTTTTTCAGTCACAACAACCAGAACTATTAAAAGTTTAAAGATAGACTATTGATTTAAAATTAAATAGAGATTACGTTATTAGAAAAATTAAGTTGAAATAAATTAAAAATTAAATAAAATTTAACCAAAAACAAAACTTTAACAGTTTGATAGCCAGTTGATTAAAAAGGTTGTACATCGCAGCGATTAATTAAAAATTTAAAAGCCAATGATTGCAGCTGGCATAATTAATTGAGTAGGACTAAACTATACGAAAATGGCTATGAGTTATGTGAAATTCATTTTATGCCATGACTTATATGGATTTTTAAACGCATTACTGAAATTCGTTATCAGCTGCAAATTGTTTGTTTAGTTTTCGAATTAAATAATCTATGCTGTATAAATATATACGGCAACATTTTAATTATGATCCTTATTTGCTATCAATAATTGTTTCGTCACAATTAAAATGACACGTTTTGCTTAAATGTTAAATAGTCTGATGTGAAAAATTAATTTATTTGTTCACATGAGACAAATAATTGAATTGATTTTTCCTAATATTATTTTTAGATTTTAGATTCATTATTTTTATTTCGATTTAAAATTTCTATAAGCATTTACTTCTAATATTTTTTTTATAATTTTGCAGGAATTATAGAAATTTTATTATTTAAAAAAAATAATTTCTGTTATATTATAACAAATTCGCTTATTGACATTTAATTTCAACTTGCCGATACATTTTAATGAATTAATAATTTTGAATAGTGGATGGAAACTTTGGAGAACTTCGCAACGAATTAATAAAAGTAATCTATAAATAAAATCCACACATCATTTCAGTATCTAAATTATTATCTGAGCTTGTTTTTCTAATAAATGATTTTATTTTAATGAAATATTTTTAAATATAAAACAACCCACTTCCTTTTTTACATACATTAGAACAAACAATTTGATTTTAAAGATATAGATGATAAGTTAATATTTTCAAATAATGAGTAATTTTAAAGCATGATTTACTTTCCTGAGCCTGTCAAAGAATGTTCTTTATCTTTTTATCCTAATATTCTTTTAACTTTTCTTGAAATCACTCTAAAGACTTCTACAATTATTACAGTAACAATAATGTGAGAAACTCAAGTATGTAATAGTTATATATAAATTTATTAATACTAAAATATATAATCTTTATAAATATATAAGTATGGTACAGATGAATAATTTTAAAATAAAACATTCAAATTATATCAAAAATATTGAGTTATATTAAAAAGGATAAATTAAGTATGCGATTACGAAGCGACAGTGTATATATTGATTTGCGGAGGAGGCACAGGGTGCCATATGAACTAAAATACAGGTGATTATAATTAAAGTCTCACTTTCAAAATGCTGTGAAAACAAACACTCGTTACAAGGAGTTCAAATTTGAACTGAAAATACTTAAAGAAGATACGGCATTAAAAAAAGTTCCAAAGTGTATTAATAGATGGTGCTGTAAGCGGATTAAAGAAAGTGAATTCTACTGTCAGTGATATTTTAAATCGAAATTGTAACTTGCCATGAGTTGCACATTAAACCAACTGTACAATGCGCTTGATTGTTTCGGTTTTTTAACAAAAAAAAAAAAAATTCCAAGTAATTCAACAGTTGTGGCGCTAGTGGAAAGCCCATCCACCACAGCAGGGTCATACTAAATAGGATGTGAAAAATCTGTGGTACTTTTCTTTCATGCCATACGGCAGTTCAAATTTGAACTCATTGTGATGAGTGGTTCTTTTTTTTACAGCATTTTGAAAGTGGGACTTTAATTATAATCATCCTGTATTGTACGATGTAATAATTAATATATAACAAGTATGCTGTAATATTGTTGTAAATAAATTACTATAGATAGAGTACATTAAAGGGAATGTGTTTTCATGCACTAGATGCCTACAACACTGAGTTACGTGATGTAACTAGCAACGAAGCGATAATAAATATTAGTGAAAATCTGAAAAAAATATATATATGGCTCAAACTTTATTGAAGAAGTAATATTAATTACTGTAAAACGAATATATGTTTGTTATCTCCTCAGAATTGATAAAACAAGATTTTTTTCTGTGCCATTTCTAGCAAAATATAGTACAATACTTATAGTAATTATATACCAGGCATATTTCATTTTTATTCTAATTTTGACTCATTCCATGAATATTTTAGTAAATTTAAATCAAGTGAATTTACCTATTGCTAAATTGCTACATAGAAAAATAAATAAGTAAACAATTCTTTCATAATCTTATTAGGTGCATTGGATCATTCTTTCATTGAAATATTCTATAATTTACAAAATTTAAATCATAGCAAATACCTATACTATTTTATTCTAATATATTTAACTATTAAAAAATGCTTATTATTCTTTTAATTAAGATAAGTTTTTTAATTTCAGACACAACCACCGGTTATCTAACTATTATAATGTCAAAATAGAAATAAAATTTCCTCTTTTATGTTTTATGCAAAACTCTTCATAAAATTTATACATAATACATAATATTTACTTTCATTTTTGATTCAAACTATTTTCTCAAAATCAAAATCTTTTCTTTTTCGTGCATTTTCATAAAATTAAGTTTATATTCCTAATTTGCTTAGGGTTATTGATTTTCTTCTTGAACTTAAATAAGAAATCCTTTAGTTCGATGAATTATATTGACAGCATATTAAACATGTACAGATTTACTAAACTGTTCTAAAAACATTTTTTTAAATTTATTTCCAATGGCAGATTATGAACAGTTACAGCAATAAAAAGAACAACGAAAAAAAAAACCCCAGATAATACAACAAAAGATGCTGAAACAGAGTTCATTAATCTAACAATAATGCCAAGTTGTAGATCTTTTAGCCACTAAAAAGTGTTACCAGGTGCACCATGGGGAGGTAGATCTTCTGCACACCCGTTCTAAAAACATAGGTATGAATATATTTCATTTCTGCCTTATTTTTTCTAAAATAGATCAAGTATTTTGGACTCACTCATTTGTACGTATATTTTAAAGGTTTATTCCTGATACTTCCAATAGAATTACAATTTCTGTGTTAATAGTCAATATACTTTACCAAAATTATGAAAATTTCAAAATAACTTTTTTTATGTGACATGAGATTTAACATGCAAAGAGAAATTTCATATAAAAACTATTGCAATTTGAAATTTTTACTAAATATAGTTTGATGTATTCTTAAACAATTTAAAATGCAATTTGATTTGATTTTAATTTAAACATGTATAAAAATGGAATAAGTTCTAATGGGGGAATAAAAACATACAAACTTTACATATATTTTTAAATCATAATAAAGTACAATTTTTAGTTAGTTTCAAAAAGTAGTGTTTTTTATAGCTTTAAGAATATATAACACCTAATAAAATGGTAGTTATAATATACAACTGATACTTTTTATGTATAAACTCTCCTTAATGATTATAATATATAACGTGTCTGTTTGTTAGCAAATGTGAATGAAGCATA
This sequence comes from Caerostris darwini, assembly GCA_021605075.1. NCBI lineage: Eukaryota > Metazoa > Arthropoda > Arachnida > Araneae > Araneidae > Caerostris > Caerostris darwini. The sequence continues at coordinate 184,592 of BPLQ01008533.1, forward strand.
GCCAGCATACTGAAAATAAACAGCATAAATGTTTTAAAATCATATATATGATGTTAACTCTTAACAAACTGTTATGTAAAATCCAGAAGTGGAATTTAAAAATATTAAAACAATCTTTATCGCAAATGCAAGGTATCTAATAACTATTAAAAAATAAAAGTAAGTATTTATTATTTTTATTTACTAATATTGTCAAATTCGTGCAAAGAACCCACACTCATTTTCCTTTGCAATTCTTTAACAAAATTCTTACTTTCTTGGAACCAATAAAAAGTAAGGTTTCTGTGAAATGTTGTTTAATAATATGGATAAGAATTAATTAGAAATAACTAATAAGAATTTTTTGGTAATTTTTGATTATGCATTAGATAAATATTATAAAATTCTATTTACCCCGAACCCCCTTTGATTTTAAGAATTCAAATGTTTTAGTTTTAGAAATTATAGATAAACAAATCATATCTGTTGCTTTATGTAAAGATAAATTTTTATATTACAAAACTACTGTTAGAAACAAAATATTGCAAGGGAAGGATATATCTAGAAACATTTTAAATTGTGTTAATTTCTGTATGCATATGTGTATAAATAGTTAATAGTTGTTTTTCTTATATGCAAAGCCTTGTGTACAAAAAAAAAAGTATCTAAATTGATTAAGATCATATATGTGACTGCAGAAAACAAACTGAATGCATATTTAATTATAAATAGAAAATATAATCCAGCATTGTCTAGTTTTTTTAAATATAGTACATAAATTTTTTTTTTTTAATTGGCGTACAAAAAAAAAATTAGAGTTTAAAATTTCATATTTCTAAAGAAAAAAAAAAAAAACATTTTCATTTAAGTATTACTTCATCATTCTTAGAAGTAAAAAATTTATAATTATTTACAGCATCATCAATTTAAGATCTCACTTCATCTTACCTATTTTAATTTTATAAAAATTTATTACATACTTGCATTAATTAATTTTAACATGTTTTCTAACTTGAAACATTTAAATTTAAAGCCATGCATATTTTACATAAAAAAATATATATTTTTTATCAAATAATTAACACTACATTGTTATAAAATAATGATATTTTTATAGAAGTTAATTGTGGCAAAGCATTGATATTACCTTTCACTTTTTTAAAATATTATAACAAAATAATATAGTGTACCATTAAAAATGCCTCATCATTGTTTAATTGAAGCAACTTGAAACAATTTTCAGTAAATTTTTTTAAATATTTGCTTTTTTTAAATATTTGTAACCATCCAAATATTTATATAATTTCACCAGAAAAAGTTTATATATTATATATACATAAATTTTGGAAAAAATATAAAGGAACAACCTTTTTAGTATATTACCTAGAGCAAATGTATGCTATTTTGGTAAAAAGTGAAAAAAAAAATCATACAAAAATTTGCTCTACTTGTATTATTTTCGTAAAAGTTAAATATAAAAATATTAATGAATACGAAAATCTGAAAATTCTACTTTTTTTTTCCTTCTATTGTGAGCTGTGAATATGAAGTTACAAAATTTTTCTTTGATATTTCAATTCAACAATTTTTCTTCACTGTCCTGATTTATATAAATATTATTTTAATTGCAAAATTTTTCGTATACATTAACCACTCGGTTAAATTACATACTGAAAGTAGTATGTAATATTGTGTTAAATTTAATACATATTACATGAAAAAAATAAAAAAGTTAACAAAGAAATGTATGATATCTGTAGAAATATATATGCATGATATTAATAGAAACTAATATGCAGTGAAATAAAATTTCACTACTTTTTTTCTTTTAAATTTGCACTAATTCTTGCTGTATTTTAAGTTAACTGAATACCTAATAAAAAAAAAAAAACACCATGAACATCAATTTTTATAACATATAAATTTAAAAAAAATTATTTTAATGAAATCTAAAATAAATGTTAAAAATATTGAGAAAAACTCGATTGCAATTGATTTGTAAACTTCTAAAAAACTTATTTTTCCTTAATATATCAGTTCTGTAGAAAACAGCTCATACTAAAATAATATAACAAGAATTAAAATCTTATATTTCAGTAAAAACAACATGATAAATGCTTCATTTTTGACTAGCTGAACAAAAGAAATTTATAAAATTTAAAAAAAAGAGCTTCATTATAACAAATTGCTTGAGAAAAGTCAACACCAAGAAATTTTACACCAAATTTGACTTTTTTTTTTTCTACTAATAAATATTAATCAATAACAGAACATTCTTGAAGAATAGAAGAAAAACTCTGAAGGAACTCTAGAAGAAACACTCCATTTTCACATCATTAGATACACTTCTGTGTGGGATTGTTAACTACAATTTATTTAAAAGTCTAGAATATTGAATTTTTTTTATATATTTAAAATAAGTTTCAAAAATTACATAATTTATAGCCTGTACAAATAAAAGACAACAATATGTCTAAACAAGAAAGTATTATTTTAATGCACTATTGATTGTTCTACAATTTAAAACAATACAAGTAACAATTTTTAAAAACATAATTTACCATTATTCAGTTGTAGAATGGTAATCTCAGCAGCATTTTTTTTTTTTTAAATTTTGTTAATGTAAGATGATTTAATTTAACTTTTTTTTTATGCTAAATGAATTTATTCAAAAATTGACTTTTCAAATCTATCACATTTAAATGTTTCATCTGCAATATTTTCACTATAGCAATTTCAGTCCATTAACAAAAAATAAATAAATAAGATAATATAAAATAAATAATAATAAAAACCATACTTTAAATATGGTCATAATTTTAAAAGAATAAGCTAAAGGATATGAATTTTCTCTGCAATTTCAATATAAGTTAATGTAAATAATTCAGATATACACATATGTGAAAAAAAAATTCACAGAAAAAGCAGTTTATAAACTTTACCCTTATGCATACCTGTATAAATTATCCTGCATTAATTAAAGTTTATAATCACAAATGTTGATTATTTTTAGTAAAAGTACAAAATTATGATAAATATTTATTTTAGGGGAAAAAAAAATTTTAATTCTATTTTAGACATATTTTTAAGCTATTTTTGAACATAACAATCAAGATATTAAACATAGAAATATTATAATAATATTTGCATTTTTTTAATTACAAAAAATCTAACCCTTTTCTGAAGTAAAACATTTTTAGCATTTTAAATTCATTTTTTTTAATTCTTTATTATCATGATTTACAGAAATATCTTTTTCAATCTACAATTTTATTTTTATAAAAACTTAAATACATGGTTTGTAACACTTTGCATAACTAAAAAGCATAAATCACATAGAAAAGAGAGAAAAAATTAACCAAAAAAAAAGTAATATTCATATAAAAACTACCAGTAACAAGCTATAATTCAAACTTTGTAAAAAATTAAAAAAAAAAATTTGTACAGAGATTCTTGGTATTTTTTGAGTTGCAGGCAGAAATTATTATTTTGTATAAATATCAAAGAAAATATTTATGAAAGGCAGGAACAGTATCCTTTGCAATACATAAAACTTCCTAAAAAGTATAAATTCTTTATTCAAAATATATGCTAAAAATACAAAGAAAACTTCATGTAACTAATTTATATACTTTAAAAACTAATTTTTACCTGGCGTAATTTTGTTAAGAGAGGGAAAAAGGCAAATTGACGATAGCTATTGGGCTCGGTAGGTTCTTTGCCAGTTTTTTATCGTTTATGATAGCCATAAGAAAGATAATCGTTTGAAAGGCTTTAAAATTTTAATGAAAGATTAAAAAAACGGTTAAAATCTAGGATCCTGTACCCTTTGTGCCAAACATATCGCAAGTCGGTAAGCAAGCATAGAAATGAATGGGCCATGTAGTTTGCGCGGTAAAATGATATTACGCCAAAATCCTTTACTGTGTTGCCAAATCGCCAAGTAAACAGACAAAAAGGTTGCCTAAGTTCGGTGTCATTCTAAAGTGCTATTTCGCCAAAATTTATAGACAAAGAGTGTTTTTACGCCAACATTAGCAGCCAAATAGCTATTACGTCAAAGTTTATTCCTGAAAAGGCTTTGAAGCCCAAAGTTTATCGCTTTAACGCCAAATATTATCACTATCCTTTATCGCCAACATTTATCGCTTTATAGCCATTTTTAACTAAGCAAATGTTGTTATATAACTTCTTTTAAGCCAAAAAATGCTTTATCGCCAATATTTATCGCTTTATAGCCAAATTTTTTCACTAAGTTAATCTTGTTTTTTGAGGCGCTTTTACGCCAAAAGTTGATGCTTTGTCGCCAAATTTTTATCACTAAAATTTTTTATCTGGAATACTTTTGCGCCAAATGAAACCGCTTTTACGCCGAAATTTAGCGCTATTATGCCAAGAAAATTACATCTACAATGCCTTTACGCCAATTGATATCGCTTTATCGCCAAATTTTTACCACTATTATGTCAACTTTTTAATGTTTTCTTTTTACGCCACATATTACCGCTTTAAAGCCAAAATATATCATTACTTTGTCAACATTTTATTCCTAAATTGCTTTCACACCAAATTAAATCGCTTTATCGCCAAATTATTATGTGGAATTTTATTTTGCTAAGTCAAAAAGTATCGTTTAAACAAAGATAATAATCGCTGTTAACTGATAAAATTTCGGTACGATAAAATTTCACCAAAGTTATTCGCCAATTTTTTTTTTTTTTTTTTTTTTTTGTAATGTCATAAAATAAGTCATGTTCTTTACGAAGCCGAATTCGAATGATAAATTAATATTAACAAAAGGTAAAAAAGAAGAACAAACTACAGAATAACTTACCTTTTATTGTGGTATGTCCTTCCTCTGTGGTGGAAACAAATATTTTATTCCATCGGTGAAATCATAAATTATTTTACGGATGTCACATTTGTGCTGGCGCCGCCACATGCACTCTGCCAGATAATTATCAAATGTTCCGGACACATTATTTTATTAATATTAATTTATTTTAATTATTAAAAATTTAAATTGTAACGTTAACTAACGTTCTAAAAAGCTAAAGCTTCAAATATTCCGAGCGAATTCTAATTACGGTTGTCACAAAATCCTAACTAAACGAACATCTTTAAAAAGGAAATTAATTATTTAAGAATAAAATATAAGTTATTAATAAATAAAAAAAAACGTTTTTCTTGTTTATTTCTTACTTTCCTGAGTGACAACTTCATAAATATTGTTTATGTTCTGAATCGGTGACCGACGTACGTTGTAAGAATAAGTTCGGAATAATCAGTAATTTATTGGAATACTAATTTAAAAGAATATATATTTCTGTTCTTATTTACTGCAAATAAGTATTCTGCAAATAATAATATAATCACAATAACAATAAATAGTCATTATATTGTTTGGAAAATGAAGCTACGAATTCCTCTAATTATAGTATTGCAACGCTAAAGAAATTGGCGGAAAATTGGCGAAATATTCAGGATTGCAAGATTGGCGACTTCCTCAGGGGTACAGTATCCTAGATTTTAACCAAAAAAACATTAGTCGACCCTAGTTTATTAGATAAAGTAAACATTTAAATATATTATTCCTTTTGGAAATGTATCTTGTAGGATTCGCAGATTTTCCCCGTCATTATCATTTAACTCTCTTCATTCTGTTTGTAATTCTTCAAAATCCTTTTTACTTTCTTATTTTAATTATTAAATTATAATTAATAATTATTAAATACTTTATTGAACTTCTCTTCTCCATATATTATTATCTCTATTTGAATTGTTTATTCGGAATGCAATGGGCTTAAAGCTAAAGTAACTTCCCTTTCATTTGCACAGAAGGAGCTAACGGTTACCAAGGTGCTCCGTCAACCTACAAATCGTCGTCGTCGAAATTTATATTGTTTTCTAATTCATTGTAAATTCGGAACTTTTGTTGACAACGTACATGCATTATCATTTTCGATATTATTTATTTATTTATTTTTTTTTTTTACCCAAACACAAAAGTCTTAACTCTATGTGCCATCAAAGTTATAAGTCATTAGCAAAGTGTTTTAATGAAATCTATCGAATGAAATCTATATTATTTTTATCTTACTAACATGGACATAAATACGCACACTGCCTTTAGTTACCAATGTTTTTTCTTATTGCAATGAACCGGATTAGGAGTGAATAAGGCCATAACCGGCCAATGTACTCCGTGAAAGTTGAATGATGATGATGAAGAGGGGGAAGTAGGCAAATTGGCGTTAGCTATTGGGCTCGGTATTTTCTTTGCCAGGTTTTTATCGTTTATGATAGCCATAAGAAAGATTCGTCGTCGTCGAAATTTATATTGTTTTCTAATTCATTGTAAACTCGGAACTTTTGTTGACAACGTACATCATTTTCGATACTATTTTTTTTTTTACCCACACAAAAGTCTTAACTCTATGTGCCATTGAAGGTATAAGTCATTAGCAAAGTTTTTTAATGAAATCTATCGCAAGTACTATGTTACATGTTTATACATATTACAAATTTATTGCATTCTACAATATTGTATCAATGCGTTTACTTGACAAATGGAAGAAAAACCCGGAAAAATGTCACCATTTAGCAGGATTGTCATAACGAAGCGTTTACACGCGCTATTACACTGCAACATCAGATTCGAATCTGAGATTTTGTGCATGTTTGTAGAACTTAGTGCAAATAGTTGTCAAGCGCAGAGTAAACGGAGGTAAAGTTTCATACAGACATCGTAAAAATCAAATACAAATATAGAAATCTACAGATATAATCAGTAGCTTCTTAACATATAACTTGAGCCTGCAATTAAAGAAATTTAAAGATCACAAAACGTCCAACACATTATTGTTTAATTATTGGTATAGGTATTTTTAATTACTTTTAAGAATTATATTTTGTGTGTGATTAATTTTTGGAATAAATTATTTTTATTTTTATTCTAGTAATTATTTTCAATATTTGTTAGTATAACTGAAGAATGCAAATCAATTTTCTATAACAAAAATCGAAATGTACAGAAATATAAGGATTTGTAAAATGCTTTACTATTTCTTAAAAGGCCTCTTTTAAACTGAATACCTTATAACTTTTATTTCATTTCTTATTTTGAATCTGGTTTTAAAAATTTGAATTGAAAATTGATTTCTGTCTCACTTTTATCGAAAATAGTTCAAGTATTTTGGTCTCAACTCATTTGTACATACATTTTAAAGATTTATTCCTGATATTTCCAATGGATAATTCAATCAATCCAATTTAAATAATTGCATCCAAACTGGTTAATTTCTATGGTAAAAATAATGTTTGTAAACAACTACAATAACAACGACAAAAAAAAAAAAAAAAAAAAAAAAAACTACACAAAAAAAATATCTTATACTTTCAACTTACAATTTGTACTACCTAATTATGGAAAATACAGGCACGATAATTTTAACAAAAATTCAACATATTTACTTAAGAGAAATTTATATAAAATGGATTATGTTATCAATTTATACGAAATATGTCTGCAAAAAAAAAAAAAAAAATATCAAGTTAAAATTTATCATATAATCTTAACACTGTTATTATTATTTTTTTTTTTTCTTAGTTAAATTTTTTAAAATTGTGCTTCCTGTAATATTTCAAGTGTTCTAAAAATTGTTGTCAATTCCAGAATTGCTCGCAGATTGCCTCCGAAGTAAATTAAGGTTACAATACTGAAATTTATTAAGTTTAATGTCCAATGCTAGATCGAAGTATTTTTTAAGAAATACAACAATCTTTAACACAAAAAAAATAAGTAAAAATTTATAATTAAGAATCGATTTTACATAACATTAGTTCTATTTATTTTATCATACAATAATAAAATACATTACTGAATTAAAATCAATTCAACTAATTTAGAGTTTAAATATTATTCTCATACTAATTCAACTTCTAGTTCATATGTTGTCGCAACAAAATTGAATGTATAGAAAATGAAATATTCAGTTGGGTTAGTTCTATTAGAAAACAATGCCTAAAGTTCCCATCTTTCTAAAAAAATTTCAACATTAGAAGGTTTGTTTATTTAAAAAGCATTTCTTGTAAAATTAATTTTTAGTGCTTCTCCTATTTAAAATAGATCCAACTTATTTAGATTTTAAATATTATACACATGCTAATTCCCATTTTACTTCATGTGTTGCCACATCAAAACTGTATGCATAAAAACAAATATTCAGTAGAGTGTTCAGTTCTATTAGAAAAAAAAATGCGTATGAAAAGATATCTACATCAGATGGTTTATTTTTTTAAAAATAATTTTTTCTCAAATTTAACTTTTTGCGTTTATCCTCTTTTCATTCGTTAAGCTGTAGGTCCCGGTCTAAAAGAAAAATAGTTTGAAAGCCTAAAGTGTGCACAAGAAGACCATAGAGCGACAAACCAAACATCTTTTCATCACAGTTGGTTAAAGTAGTTTGGTCTGCTTTCTGATGTTAATGATTTGTTAGTAACAATGAGATGCACAATAAATTTATGAAATCGATACTAAATTATTTTTCTAAAACCATTGTATAATTCTTAGAATAGCATAAATAAGAATGGCGGAATTTATGTTGATATTATAAAACCATGCATACAAATCTATTTGATTCACCACTCAGAAAAAAAATTAATTTTATATATAATCAACCGTATCGCTGCGAGTTTCACATGTACTTAAAAGTCATTATTACACATTTCAAAAGCTAAGAAGCAAACTTCTAGGCTGGGAGTAAAATATCAGTTAAACTATTAGTATCACAAAATATTGAAGAAGTGAAGAACTGCTAAATTTCGTTTGCAAGTGCTGTGCTTATAAATTTTTACCATGTTGCAGATTAAATTAGGTACAAGAATACTATTCAATCGTCCGTATATGTTATTTGAAATGTTTCCATATGTCTTCATAAACAGTAACTATTTTTTTCATATTGCATTCACTGCAAATAGGATGGCAAGAATTATCCATTTCTTTTATTTTCAATCGAAACAAAGCCCGTTAATTAAAAAGGGGAATAATTATTATATTGCGAAGTATAAAGCAATTGAGCTACTGAGATAATATATTTAAAAATAGTATAGAATCAGCTTTCTTCAAAATTGACAGAAGTGTAATAAAGAGCACCAATTTATTTTGGCATAAATTTATAAAACTAATTAAAAAGGAGTAATTAGAAAATTTTCTTATTCCAACAGTAATCTACGAAATAAGTAAAAATTATTATTATAATAATAATATGTAGGCAATAAATCTATTTAGGTTTTTGAAATCAAATTCCTCATGAATAAGGAACCATCTAAATGCATTATCAATTATTATTAAATAATTTAAAAATTAATATACAATTATTTGGGAAATTTTCTACCTTTATAATAAGAACTTTAGGCTTAGCCTGCTATGAATTTTTTTTTTTCAATCGAAACAAAGCCTGTTAATTAAAAAAGGGATTAATTATTATATTGAAAAGTATACAATAATTGAACTTCTAAAATAAAATAACAAAATATTTAAAAATAGTCTAGAATCTGCCTTCTTCAAAACAATTATAAAACAGCAATTAAATCTGTAAAACAAGAAGTCACTAAAATGATAATTAAAAAATAAATTAAATTTAATTACATGAAATAAATAATATAAATTATGAAATTATTTTAAAAAACTGAGGCACAATAAAGCTATCGAGAAAATGGCGACACAAAAGCAGAACAATTAAGAATATAGCAATTAAATATGTAAAAAAATAATTATTGACTAAAAAGCTAATTAACTAATAAATTATAATAAAATAAAGTAAATGATATAAAATAAATAATATCAATTCATATATTATTTAAAAACTGCAGCAGAATGAGGGTTCAGTGTAAATGTCGAAACACAGCACGCTACACTAATTAAAAGAGAGTGGCAGCATCTGGTGGACATCTTCCCTACAAGTTGAAGGGAAGTTGGTGGTTTCATTGTTGTTGCAAGGTGAACAATTCCTCTCCCCAGAAGCCTCGGTATCGTTTTTATCAAAATGAAAATTGCTTTCTATTATTTATTTACGCCCAGAACTGAACTTCCGAGCTTTAATAAAAGCTAACAGATCAGAAGTAGGAATCGATCCGTCTTTACAGGATATAGGAGTGCCCTGGCCCCGAAGGGGCCTAAAACTCCTATTTGCATCTGAGAAACATTGATGAAGGAAAAAACATTGATGGTTAAAAGGATGTGAGGTGATTTAAGAGCAATGTCCCATGTTAAAATATATATTAAAAATATAAGCAAAGAAAAAATTAATAAAATAGCTAATAACAAGGAGAAAAATAAAATAAACAGAATAATTCAAGAATCCAAATAATGCGTTATTGGAATCAACTTTTGGCAATTTATCGCTGGAAATCTGTGATCAGATACGGAAAAATCAAATTGAATGCAATCAATCATGCCCAACCTCTGTCGTATCGTTTTAATCAAAATCCTTTCAATTTTTAGTTAAGCCCAGAACTAAACTTCTAAGCTTTAATGAAACACAGTTTATTATCAGAAGTAGGAACCGAAAACAGCGTATTCGTAGTATATATATTTCTTTACATTTTAAAAAGAGTGGTAGATAAAAAATTTCTAAAAGAGGCTATTCTGTTTTTTTTTTTTTTTTTTTTTCCGTAATTGTAATTGCTATAGACTGAATAGATCACAGGGAGACACATATTCGTCTTTAATATTTTGGAAGTACAAATTAAGTAAATTCGGTTAGTTTGATAAAACTGTAAACGAACATCTTTATAAGAACAATAATAAATATAGTAATAATAGAAAAATAATAAACAACAATAAAAACAATAATAAACATTTCAATTTGTATAACTGCAGATTGAAATGTTTATTACTATTAACGTTCTTACTCTTACAATTCGATTTTTCGCAAAGAATATTCAATCAGACATAAAACTATTATCATACCCAAAAGTGTTTTGAAAATATTTTTCATTTATGAATTATATTATTAATTTGTAAATAATTTAATAATTTATTATGTTTAATTTAGTGACATTTTATTTACAATTTATTTACTGATTTTTTTAAAATTTAGTATAACGGTTTTTAATCAATTTTTATATAAAATTTACGGCTTGTTAACATTTATTAACGATTTTTAGTAAAAATAATATTTGTCATAATAATTAAGCAAATGATAAACTTAAAACCTGAACTTGCAAGCCATTTTTATATTTTAAATACCCAGAAGTCAAATTCTATGTTGATATTCAAATTTTTAGAACAATTTGCCCTTACATTCTTTAAAAATCGAATAATAGCTAATTCTCGTTTACCATGCGTAGTTTACGTTATATACAACAATATTATTCAAAGATCTCATAGAACTTAAATTATAACGTAGAATATGCTAATTAGGAGACAGATATCAATATTTATGAATTTTATTTTCTATATCTATCATTTCGGGTTTTTTTATATGTAGAAAATCAAAATTTCCAATTTAAAATAAATGACTAAAATAATTAAGGCATTTTGATATTATATCTAAATATTATATAATAAGAGTTTCACTCATAAGAATGATTTGTTTATAGAAATTTAAAATCGGAAAAAATGCTGCAATTTTTGTATCTGAGCAATGATTCTTGTTCTGCACAATTAATGTAGTATTTTCCTTAAGCTTCGTAGATTAGGCAGCAAAGCAATTATTATTGACTGATTTTTTTTTATCGGAGCAATCTGTCACATCAGGAGAGCCCTCTCCTGTAAGAATTACAACTAGAATAAAATAAAAATTACAGTGTAAGGTCAGATAAACAGACAATTAGAGCAAAATACTTCTTGGTCTTTTAATTTTACCAACAGGATCATAAATTTGTAGTAGATGTCGTAGTTTGGTTTTTGCAGCTTCAGTTGGGTGTGGATTAACGAGTCCCAAGTACAATAACACATTTATTGTTCACATACACACAAGTACGACATTAATACCACAATGAATTATAAACATTATTTAATACATATGTAGCATATTTAACAATATACAATGGACGTTCAAGATTGCCACATAAAGGAACGCATTGAAAACCCGACATGCATCAACTGCCACCAGATGGGGCACCTTGCCGCATGGCGAGGCTGCCCGATGTTCCCCAAGCCACGCCCACCTCCCAATCAGGGACGAGCACCTGCAAGACCCGCCTTCAGCAGCCGCACGGTCTCAGACGGCGTATCCTATGCCAGTTTCCTGCACGGAACCTCCAAAGATTTACACGCAGCACCATCGGTCTCTGTGAAACCTTCGCATTTTGTAAATAATTATACTCCTATTACCTAATCTTAATGCTGACTCAGCTGCTAAGATGATGTATGTACTAACAGAAATGGCTAATCTTTTTTCAATGTTCGGAGGTCTCCCAATTTAGAACAGCTACTAACCCTTTAGAAAAAATGCAAATACTATGTAAATTTATTATTTAATTGCGCTTGTGGCTAATTACTCAATTTTAACTTTTTAATTGCGCCATTCTTTTTATTTACATTCCGTTTTGTTTTTATTTTTCGTTTCTTTTTCTTACTAACAAGGACATAATCAAGTTCACTGCCTTTTGTATTATCCATGTGTTTTTCTTCCCATGAACTTTATTTACAAGCTTAGGAGTTTTAAGGCCGCATCATAGGCCAGGGTACTCCGTTCGTCGAATGATGATGATGATGGACGTTCATTTGCAACTGACCTTGCACGATTCGCAGATTTCCCCCGTCATTACCAGTTCATCCTCTCGTAACAAACTGTTCTTAAACGTTTTTGTATTTTTTAACTTGTATTCCTTTTTGAATTGATTAGCCTTCTGAAAGCATTTTTATTTTTATTATTTAAGTTCTCTTTCAAACTACGTTCAGTTTGTAATTCTTCAAAATCCTCTTTTTTTACTTTATTATTTTAATTATTAAAGTTATAATTAATAATTATTAAATACTTTATTGAAAAGAAGAAAAAAAACTTCGCCTCTCCATCTATTATTATCTCTATTTTAATTGTTTTATTTTTTAATGCAATGGGCTTAAAGCTAATGTAATGT
>BPLQ01008534.1:0-204810 GCA_021605075.1 Caerostris darwini
ACACTGAAGTGACAAAAGTCATGGGATACCTCTTAATATCGTGTCGGCCCTCCTTTCGCCCGGCGAAGTGCAGCAACTCGACGTGGCATGGACTCAACAAGTCGTTGGAAGTCTTCTGCAGGAATATTGAGCCATGCTGTCTCGATAGACGTCCATAATTGTGAAAGCGTTGATGGTGCAGGATTTTTGGGCACGAACAGACCTCTCGATGATGTCCCATAAATGCTCGATGGGATTCATGTCGGGCGATCTAGGTGGCCAGATCATTCGTTGAATTGTCCAGAATGTTCTTCAAACCAATCGCGAACAGTTGTGGCCCGGTGACATGGCGCATTGTCATCCATAAAAATCCCATCGTTGTTTGGGTACATGAAGTCCATGAATGGCTGCAAGTGATCTCCAAGTAGCTGAACATAAGCATTTCCAGTCAATGTTCGGTCCAGTCGCACCAGAGGACCAAGTCCATGCCATGAAAAAACAGCCCACACCATTACGGAGCCACCACCAGCTTGAACAGTGCCTTGCTGACAGTTTGGGTCCATGGCTTCGTGGGGTCTGCGCCACACTCGAACCCTACCATCAGCTCTTACCAACTGAAATCGTGACTCATCGGACCAGGCCACGGTTTTCCATTCATCTAGGGACCAACCGATATGCTCACGTGCCCACGAGAGTCGCTGCAAGCGATGTCGTTCTGTCAGTAAAGGCACTCGAGTCGGTCTTCTGCTGGAATAGCCCAAGAAAGCCAAATTTCTCCGCACAGTTCTAACAGACAAGTCCCTTGTACGTCCCACATTGATTTCTGCGGTTATTTGACGCAGTGTTGCTTGTCTGTTAGAATTTACGACTCTTTGCAGACGTCGCCGGTCTCGGTCGTTAAGTGCAGGCGGTCGACCACTGCGCTGTCCATGGTGGGATGTTATGCCTGAAATTTCATACTCGGCACACTCTTGACACAGTGGATCTGGGAATGTTGAATTCCCTAACGATTTCCGAAATGCAGTGTATAATGTCTACATATGTATAACAACAATGTTACAATATCCTAACATTGTATAAATTATTACTGTTGCCTACTAATATTACTATTGATATTTATTTAATTTAAGTGATTAAATTGATTAATTGTTTATTTTGTTTATTACTAGTATAAAATACAAATTTCTATAAAGATAATAATAATTTTTCCAATTCAGAACATCATTATCTTTCAGTTAAAATGATAAAAAAAACTAGAGCAATACATCTTAAAAAGAATTCCTCGTTTTCATTTATATCATTCTTTCTTTCTATTCAAAGATATGTATCTCCGCGAAACGTACGTAGATTTTTCCACCTTACTAAAAATCTATATCTTGTTTACGATCAACCGTCTTCAAGAGAGAGAAAAAACCCCAGGTGTCCTTCATATTTACATCAGTACGATATTCAATTTGGATTACAGAACTCGGGAAGAAAATTAATGATAGTCGGTGTCATGGAAAAGCGAAAGCGTCACTCTCCACCCCACCCTCCACCCCCGAAAAAAAGAAGGGGTGGGTGGGGAAGCACCCCGTCGCATTTCTAATGATGGAAAGAGTTTAACGAGATCTCATTACTATTAAAATCGAAAGCAGAAGTTCTGCTCCGAACCTCGTTAGTCGGCAGAGTCCGTCCCCTTTTCAGCTGCAGCTATTTCTTTCTCTTTTTTTTCTCAAAATATATTCTGAAAAGGTCGGTGCTGGAAAAATGTGCGCAGTTCCCTTTAATAAGGTAATTTGCTTTGAGAGGAGAGAAAAAAGCAGTGCTCTAATTGTGTTTGTGTATCTCGTTTGGGGGTATTTGTTGACTCAAAACGTTGGCATTTAAGGACACGTCGATACACTGTATTAAGATGAATAGAAAGAATGGTAGACACATGAAACAATTCAACATGAAATTTGCACTATACTAATATTAATAATTGCAATTGTGATTTTGATAAATAAAAAATATATATGTTTTTAATCCATTCAAAGGCGGGAATAAGACAATAGGCTATTTTGGGACTATAGTCATCTATTCGACCTCATGACGTTTAAGGAAGGCAAGAATTCTCGTCTTTTTTTCTTCTCACCGGAGATGTCATGATATATATGTCTTTTTTTGACTCTTAATGGGTGGTCTGTAGAAAAAGTAGGTTACAAACTGAAAGTTTGTTTTTCATTCCGCAGCTATTGAAATATCTGCAATTCTCTGCACATTTATAGCTCCACCCGGTATGAAACATAAACATAAACTGAGGTACAGTTCTGACACTTGATGGACAAATAAGCACAAGGGGTGAGTTTCGACGTCCCGCAGCTTTTTCGTTGGGGCATTTAATCATTTGGGGTATTGGAAAATGTTCTGTGCAATGAACTTACCATGTTAAATTGTAACTAACTCATACAACGGTGAAAAAAATTGTTTGCTACTGAGAAGTTAATTAGATTTAAATGATTGTAACTGCAATATTTTATACAATTTAGATAATTTAACTGTTGACATTTCGTAGTAAAATAACGTAACATAATTTATTCATATACAACCCAAATTGTCAATAATGAAAGCTTTTTTTTTTACTTTTAATTGTGGGGTACAATGTAGACCTACCTCTTAGTGGTGCACCTTGGGCAACTTTACATGCGCGAAGAGGTCAACAGTTTTCAGCATGAGCTGTCGCTGCTATCCTAATCGTCTTCCGGTTGGCCTTCTTATCTTGTAAAAGGCTGCCTTTGAAAAGATGTACGTTATGCTTCAATGGATACCTGGACTTGCGGAGCTTTTGAGAACGAACAGGTTGATTTCCTTGTAAGAAAGAGCTCGAGATTGCTCCAGTCAAGATGCTCAAAATTGCCTAACTATTCTATAAAGCTGCATAGCAAGCAGACTATGGCTAAAAATTACAATTTAGTATTACTTGACCGAATACAGATAAAGCGATGGAAAGTTGAGAATCTTCTCGCAGTTCCAAACACCCTACTTTGTTTAGCTGTTGCTCGGTTTCTCCTTTTAACTGGTCACGACTGTTCGGGTAAACATCTGTGGGAGTTTTGGCCAACTAAACTGCATTCTTTCTGATTTGGCAGAAGTAATTATTCGAGCTCATTTCCATCATTCCTTGGCACTTCATGGCGAATCCAAGACGGCGAGATACTGGCAAGCGAGAGAACTCTTAAAGCAATAACTTCGTCAACTTTATTGAACTCTTTTGTGTACATTTTCTTCTTTATTTTGTATTCGATATTTTTCCCCTTTTTGTATTGTCTTGCCATTTGAAATAAAAAAACATTTAATTGCAAATCTTTCATCAAGCTGATCCCATTTCCTTATTTTATTTCGCATATAATTCCAATGAAGAGTTGCACAATGTTCAACTGCTTCACCATTAAAATTCTTCTCATAACGTTAATACATATTTAAAATTATCCATTCGTTTTCGACATTAACAATCATTTACGTAATATCTCAGACGTTACCATAGCAATAAGAGTTATTACATCTTTCTCGCCTCTAATGGAATTTTTTGTAATGCTTTTGACTTGATTCGATTCAATTCATTCAATTTTGTAATGCATTTGTCTGACTCATAAAAACTATTCCATCTGGAAATTTGAATAAAATAGGTGGTGATGTAAATCACAATTATTTAATTAACTTGTTTTTTTTTTTTTTTTTTTTTTTTTTTTTTTTACAGCCAGTAGTAGCACATTTTTGAGCAACAAGTTTTTCAATTTAAAATTGTAAGTTCTTTCAATTATTTTTGTTACAAAGGCTCAAACTAATTTTTAATTGAAATAAGCGTTATTAAAATATTCTTTAATGCATCAAAAATTAACATAATATTGAAAAAATAATGCATATTTTATTTGCACTGTAACGCTGTCTAGTCTACGTGGCCATCTGGACTTTCTAATATGTTGTAATAAAACACATGATTATTATTATTATTATTAAAGTGTGATTAAAAATACAGAGTTACTAAAATACTTAGTATAAATTTCAGTTCTCTAATTAACTTACTAAAGTTAAATTTTTTGTTATAAAACCTCTGAAAGGAAAATACAATATAATAGTGGATAATATAAAATAATATTTAAGGCTGGAGAATAAACCACTTACAATGTTTCCTGTTTTTATTTCTTGACTCTCTTGGCAACATATGTGAAAATTTAGTTTTTTATAATTATAATTACTATTATTAATAAAAAGAACAAAAGTTTGATAATAAATTATTCACTACAAAAACTCTCAACAAAAAAAATGCAAATTTTATGGTTTGGCTGCACTGATAACGGTGTTTATGATGTACAATTAGGAATATGAAAATAGCGTAAAGTAGTATTTAGTTTGTCAGTGTTGTTTAATTATTCGAACAAATTGTAAATATTCGATAAAAATAATACTAAATATATTAAATGTACTTAGTTTTAATATTTTATACCCTGCATGTATTAAATCATTTCATTTATAACTTACTATTAACGTTCAGCAACCACAAATGTGAATGTTGTGGATACTTTTATGTATTTTTACTGTTATCCCAATTTTTATTTTTTTACTTATTTTATTTATTTTTTAATTTTTTTATTTTTATTTTTATTATTTATTTGTTTTTTTTTTGTTTATTTATATTTATTTTTTTTATTTATTTATGTTTTTATTTTTTATTTTTTAATTTTTTTAAATTTATTTTTATTTACATATTTTTTATTTATTTTTTCATTTTTATTTATTTATTTTTTTTTATTTATTTATTTATTTTTTAATTTTTATTTATTTATTTTTTGTTTTTTAAATTTTTTATTTTTTATTTAAAGTTTATTTTACTTTTTTTTTTAATTATTTATTTTCAATTTTTATTATTTTTATTTATTTTATATTTAATTTTTTTTTAAATAAAAATTTTTTATTCAATAAAAAAATCATTCAAAAATTAAATTGTTATTTTAATCATTTTTATAAATTAATTAATTAATCATTTTTAGAAAAAAATTTTAATTTTTTAATTAAACAAATAAATTTTATTTTAATTTTTAATTATTTTAAATACTAATTTTTATTTTATTTATTTTACATATTATATATATATTAATTTCTATTAATATAAAATGAATAAATCATAATAAAACAAACACTTAAGTCTTTTTCTTTTCTCACCATAAAAAAATTACCCCTGAAGAGATAAAATAATACTTTTATTCAATAATTTTAAATAAAAGTAGCACGTTAGATTTATTTTTGGAATTTTTTTATGAAGCTTTATTTAAAAGAAATTAAATTTTTTAGTTGAAACAAGATATAAATTCTTCGATAGTTTCTCATGTAAGAAACAATTCGTTTTTTCGTGCTTTAATGTCTCATCCAGAAAAAAGATTTAAAAAAAAAAAAATAATATCAAAATAAATAATGTAAAAAAAACTGCATTTTAAAATAAGAAAAATTTTAATTTTTTATAAAATAAGAAAATTGAATTTGAATCTTTAAACTACGAATGAACATAAAATTGATTAAACTAGATTTTTTTTTCGATTACTTTGAAAGAAAATTGCTTTTTTGTTATTCTTTGATTTTTTTTTATGTAACGTATTCATCTTTAAATTGAATTTTATACTCAGCTCTAAATCAATATTCCTTCAGAAAATATAACATTATTTTCCTTAACTTCATTACCAACGGTTCAAAATGTGAAATAAAAAATTTATTTAAATAATATTAAGTGATATTTAAAAAAAAATAACTGGATATTTCAATAAAAAGCTATTCGATAAGTTAAAGTAAGGAAAAAAAACAAAATTGATTCATGAATTTATTTTGATGAATATCAATGATTATTTGAAGGATGTATTGAATTATGTATTGTTTGAATTACGGTTAGAAAAATACTAAAATTATATGAATAAAAAAAAGAATGGAAGTTATCATTAAGTTATTATTATTACAGCTTTCGGTGATTTAATTTAATGCATTTCTTTTGACAGTAATCTTGTTTTGTCACATATTTTGTTCTTTATTTTCCACTTGATAAATTCTTTTGAAACTGATTAATTGAAAGGGGGAATAATTAGATGAAAAGGAAGTTATTCGACCACAATGGAGTGTTATTAGGGATCAAAAGAAAGAAAAGAAATAGCAAACAAGAAATAAAAAAATATGCTACACAATTTTTTAAAAGATTTGCTTTTGCAAAAAAATTTACGAACAGATTTGTTTTTGGTAACATGAAAAAAAAATTTTTTGTTTGACCATATATTAATTATTAATGAATAACTTTGCAAAGGATGGGAAGATTCTTTTGTTTCTTGTAAATTGTATTCGTTTAATAAGCTTCGCTTTGTAAATAAATCATCATAAAAGAAGGTTTCCGGCCAATGAAATAAATATCTTTATTATTTCTATTTCATGTTATAAAGAAGAGGATTCTCTATTATTTTGATTTTAACTATTTATCCAATATGTATTCAGAAACAATGTACTATATATATACTACTGTGCCCAAAAAGTAAGACCAATGAATTTTCTTTCAAAAACTCTTTATTTATTCTTCCAAATTTATTTCATCGCCTTCAAAGTAATCTCCTCCGAACACAATGCACTTATGCCAACTTTTTTTCCAATCCTCAATGCATGCTAAAAAGTCATCGGCAGGGATGGTCTTCAAAGCGTGTGGCGATTCACGTTGAATCTCTTCAGTCGACTCAAAAATTGTCCCCGGAGTGGTCTTTTGAAATTATGGAATAGCCAGAAGTTGTACGGTGTGATTACGGTGGTTTTGGAACGATATGGGTTTCATTTTTGGTAAAAAGGTCACGAAGAATCAATGCTGTGTGAGCTGGCGTATTTAGTGTTTTCGAGTCCAATCGAGATTTGGCGCGTTTGAGGCCCAAAACATCTTTTAAAATGGAATTGACCAATCCTTTTGAAATTTCAACATCATCAGCAAGGTCTCTAAATGTAAATTGACGGTTTTCAAGCACCTAATCTTTAATTTGTTGGACGTGAACTTCGTCGGTTGAGGTCGACCAGAGGGCTCTTCGTCTTCAACGCGCTCTCTCTCGTCTTTGAACGTTTATACCACTTCTAAATATTTCCTACTAGAATACTCACATTACTTACTTACAATCAATTTCTATATAATGCTCACCGAACGCCTTCTGCAACATTCTATACGTTTCGCAAACAAAATTAATGCAAGTTCTTTACTCAATTAATTCAGACATTTCAAAAATCGGCGGAATCAGTTTTATCGTCTCATAAAGCCAACCGTAACTCAAGCACTAATGAATATTTCAAATTTCACACAGATGTCAAGGACAGTGCCAGAACCTAGAAACCTAGAAAAGAAAAAAAATTGAATTACCATATGCCCGAAAATTTAAATTGAAAATTGGTATTACTTTCTCAGTAGTATGTCGATTAACAAACTTGATTATAATTAACCAGGATGATAAAAAGCATATGAAAATCCGTTACTTTGATGTGTCAATTAGTTGTCTATGGTTATTGCACTCATTAATAAATAAACAAGATCAGGATTGGGATTAATTGATATTTTTGTTTCAAATTCTCAATACAGGTAAGTCATTTGCTCATATAATTAATAATAAAAAATTGAAATTTTATAAGCCCCGGGAATTTTAAATTGAAAATTGGTTTTACTTTTTGAACAAAGTAGCATATATGCAAATGGCAATGCAGCTGGCAACACAGACAGTTAATCTTTATGTCATAAGTAAGGGCTGTACCGCTGTTACTCATTTAGCATTATCCAGAGGGCATGTGTAGCTTAAGGATATGATACGGACACGAGTAACACCCCCCACAATCAGTCCCAAAAAAGCCCAACGATCATATTAGATCCCAAAATCTGCGATATAAAGTGGATTCCGAACCACCACAAACATCAATGGCACCACTGGGACATGAACCGGAAGCCTGCGGTACCGAGCGCAGTAGCACTAGCAAATAGGCCATATATATATATATATATATATATATATCTCAGGTTATTAAATTTATTATTCTTTTATTACTAGTACCAATACTACTTTATTACTAGCGCTAAACTAGGCATATTTCAATAAAAATTCTAATAATTTTTCCATTTCAGTATATCATTATCTTTTCAGATAAAATGATAATAACTAGATCAATTTATTTCAGAAAAGAATGGGGACGATGCATCTTAAAAAGAATTCCTCATTTTCATTTACATCTTTCTATCTTTCTTATTCAAAGACACGTATCTACGTAGATTTTTCCACCTCAGCTGAAAATCTATATCTTGTTTACGATCCAAATCTTCCGTCTTCAAGATAAAAAAAAGTCAGGTGTCGTTCTTATTTACATCAGTGCGATATTCAATGCGGATTTCAGAACTCAGAAGAGAGTCGGGAAGAAAATTAATGATAGTCGGTGTCATGGAAAAGCGAAAACATCTCTCCCCACCACCCAAAAAAGGGGGAGCACCCGTCGCATTTCTAATGATGGAAAGAGTTTAACGAGATCTCATTACTATTAAAATCGAAAGCAGAAGTTCTGCTCCGAACCTCGTTAGTCGGCAGATTCCGTCCCACTTTTCAGCTGCAGCTCTTTCTCTCGCTTTCTCTTTTTGGTTCAAAAAATATTCTGAAAAGGTCAGTGCTGGAAAAATGAGTGCAGTGCACTTTAATATGGTAATTTGCTTTGAGAGGAGAGAAAAAAGCAGTGCTCTAATTGTGTTTGTGTATCTCGTTTGGGGGATTTGTTGACTCAAACGTTGGCATTTAAGGACACGCCGATACACTGTATTAAGACGATTAGAAAGAAATTAAAACAATTCAATATAAAATATGAAATATACTAATATTAATCTGAAAATTAATTGCAATTGTGACTTTGATAAATAAAACAAAATATATTTTTTAACCAATTCAATGGCGGGAATGAGAACGAATTGTTTTGGGACAGTCATCTCGTTGACCTCATAACATCTGAGGATGCCGGAATTCTCATTCTTTTTTTCTGATGATTTGTCAATGTTTTGTTGACATTTTATGGGTGGTCTGAGTAGAAAGTAAGACCAAGCCCACGATCCCGTATGGACTCATTGATTGTAACTATTGAAAGGGGGCATTTCCTTTTCTAGATGGACATGAATCAGATAATTAATTTGGTACATCCCTGAACTCCAGGGACAGATCAAAAAAGGAAGGGACCTACGCAGCGTTTTAAAGTGGATCATTAATTTTCGGACTATAAAATTCATCCAATAAACCTCCATTTAACCGCTGGGAATGAACCATGTTAATAGTTTGGTTTTTGAACGCTATGAACGTTAGCCACTTGGCATATAATAAATATATAAAATCATAGCTCATTATCAAATATTTGAATTATTTTATGATAATTTTATACGATTATATAATGTTATCTACTTATTTTGTTTATTACTGTACTAAACAGATTTCAGTAAAGATAAATATAATTTTTCCATTTCAAAACATCATTATCTTTTCAGATAAAATGATAAAAAGAAAACTAGAACAATATAATTCAAAAGAATCAATGCAAGTCTTAAAAAGAATTCCTCCTATTCATTTATATCATTATCTCTTTCGATTCAAAGATCCGTATCTCGGAAAGCGTTATGGTGCAGGATTTTCCACCTCAGCTAAAAATCTGTATCTTGTTTCCGATCAACCGATCTTCCGTCTTCGATCTAAAAAGCCAGGTCATTCGTTGGAATTTACATCAGAATGATATTCAAACCCAATCGCGAACAGAAGTGGTCGGTGACATAATGCATTAGTCGGTCCATGAAAAAAATCCCATCGTTGTTTCCCCACCCCCGGTACAAAAAAGAAGAAGTCGCATTTCTAATGATGGAAATAGTTTAACGAGATCTCATTACTGAACATAAATTTCCAGTCAATGTTCTGCTCCGAACCTCGTTAGTCGGCAGAGATTCCGTCCTTTTTCAGCTGCAGCTCTTTTTTTTCACTTTCTTACGAGCCAAAAAATATGCTGAAAAGGTTAGTGATGGAAAAATGAGTGCAGCTCACTTTAATATGGTAATTTGCTTTGAGAGGAGACAAAAAAGCAGTGCTCTAATTGTGTTTGTGTGTCTCGTTCGGGAGGGATTTGTTGACTCAAACGTTGGCATTTAAGGACACGCCGATACACTGTATTAAGACGATTAGAAAGAAATTAAAACAATTCAATATAAAACATGAAATATACTAATATTAATCTGAAAATTAATTGCAAATGTGACTTTGATAAATAAAACAAAAATATATTTTTTAACCCATGCAATGTCGGGAATGAGAACGAATTGTTTTGGGACAGTCATCTCGTTGACCTCATAGCATTTGAGGAAGGCCGGAATTCTCACCATTTTTCTTCTCACCCGAGATGATTTGACAATCAATGTCTTTCTTGACATTTTTTTGGGTGGTCTGAGTGGAAGTAAGTTACCAAGTTACAGTATGGCTATTCATCTCGTCTAACTATTGAAATATTTACAATTCTAGACACATGAATCAGATAATTAAACCCAGGTACATCCCTGGAACTCCAGGGACAGATAAACAAAAAAGGAATTTCGACCACACGCAGCGTTTTCGTAAGTCATTTAATCCGTTGAATTTTCGGTACTGGTAAATATTCTGTCCAATAAACTTATCTGGTTTATATTAACTGTAAATGATACCATGTTAATAGTTTGGTTTGATCGATCTATGGTCGTTTTGTGCGCCCTTTGAGCTAATCAGACCAGGACCTACAGTTTAGCGTGTATTCTGAACAACTACTTATCTTAACGTTGTATGAATTATTACTAATGATATTTATTTATGTCAGCTTATTAAACTGCTTATCTTCTTATTTTGTTTATTACTAGTACTAATACAGATTTCAGTAAAGATAAATATAATTTTTCCATTTCAAAACATCATTATCTTTTCAGATAAAATGATAAAAGAAAAACTAGAGCAATATAATTCGGAAAAGAATCCAATGCAACTTAAAAAGAATTCCTCCTATTCATTTATATCATTATCTCTTTCTATTCAAAGATACGTATCTCGGAGAAACGTACGTAGATTTTTCCACCTCAGCTAAAAATCTATATCTTGTTTACGATCAACCTCTTCCGTCTTCAAGATAAAAAAAAGCCAGGTGTCGTTCATATTTACATCAGTACGATATTCAACGTGGATTGCACAACTCAGAAGAGAGTCGGGAAGAAAATTAATGATAGTCGGTGTCATGAAAAAGCGAAAGCGTCTCTCTCTGCCTCCCCCACCCCCGCAAAAAAAGAAGAGCACCCCGTCGCATTTCTAATGATGGAAAGAGTTTAACGAGATCTCATTACTATTAAAATCGAAAGCAGAAGTTCTGCTCCGAACCTCGGTAGTCAGCACATTCCGTCTCCTTTTCAGCTGCAGCTCTCTCTTTCACTTTCTCTTCTTTTTTTCAAAAAATATTCTGAAAAGGTCGGTGTTGGAAAAATGAGTGCAGTTCACTTTAATAAGGTAATTTGCTTTGAGAGGAGAGAAAAAAGCAGTGCTCTAATTGTGTTTGTGTATCTCGTTTGGGGGATTTGTTGATTCAAAACGTTGGCATTTAAGGACACGTCGATACACTGTATTAAGATGAATATAAAGAATGGTAGACAAATAAAACAATTCAACATAAAATATGAACTATACTGATATTAATAATTGCAATTGTGATTTTGATAAATAAAAAATATATATGTTTTTATCCATTCAAAGGCGGGAATGAGACAATAGGCTGTTTCGGGACTAAAGTCATCTATTCGACCTCATGACGTTTAAGGAAGGCAAGAATTCTCGTCTTTTTTCTTCTCACCGGAAATGTCATGATATATATGTCTTCTTTTGATTTTTAATGGGTGGTCTGTAGAAAAAGTAGGTTACAAACTGAAAGTTTGTTTTTCATTCCGCAACTATTGAAATATCTGTAATTCTATGCACATTCATAGCTCCATCCGGTATGAAACATAAACATAAACTGAGGTACAGCTCTGACACTTGAGGGACAAATAAGCAAAATTGGTGTTTCGACCACCCACACCTTTTTCGTTGGGGCATTTAATCATCTGGCGTAATGGAAAATGTTCTGTGCAATGAACTTACCATGTTAAATTTTAACAATAAATGATACAACTGTGAAGAAAATTGTTTGATGAGAAGTTAATTAGAATTAAATGATTGTAACTGCAATATTTTATACAATTTAGATAATTTAACTGTTGACATTTCCTAATAAAATAATATAACATAATTTATTCAAATACAACCCAAATTGTCAATTATGGGGTACAATGTAGACCTACCTCTTAGTGGTGCACCTTGGGCAACGTTCTATTCGCGAAGAGGTCAACAGTTTTCAGCATGAGCTGTCGCTGCTATCCTAATCGTCTTCCGGTTGGCTTTCTTGTCTTGTAAAAGGCTACCTTTGAAAAGATGTACGTTATGCTTCAATGAATGCCTGGACTTGCAGAGCTTTTGAGAACGAATAGGTTGATTTCCTTGTAAGAAAGAGCTCAAGATTGCTCCAGTCAAGATGCTCAAAATTGCCTTACTATTCTATAAAGCTGCATGGCAAACAGACTATGGCTATGAAACAAGCGATGGAAAGTTGAGTATCTTCTCGCAGTTCCAAACACCCTACTTCGTTTAGCTGTTGCTCAGTTTCTTCTTTTAACTGGTCACGACTGTTCTTGTGAACATCTGTGGGAGTTTTGGCCAACTAAACTGCACTCTTTATCATTTGGCAGAAGTAATTATTCGAGCTCATTTCCATCACTCCTTGGCACTTCATGGCGAATCCAAGACCGCGAGATATTGGCAAGCGAGAGAACTCTTAAAGCAATGACTTCGTCAACTTTGTTGAACTCTTTTGTGTACAAATTTGTTCTTTATTTTGAATTCTGTACTTTTCCCCTTTTTTTATTGTCTTGCCATTGGAAATAAAAAACATTTAATTGCAAATCTTTCATCACACTTGTCCCATTTCCTTATTTTATTTCGCATATAATTCCAATGAAGAGTTGCACAATGTTCAAGGCCTTCACCATTAAAATTCTTCTCATAACGTTAATACATATTTAAAATTATCCATTCGTTTTCGACATTAACAATCATTTACGTAATATCTCAGACGTTACCGTAGCAATAAGAGTTATTACATCTTTCTCGCCTCTAACGGAATTTTTTGTAATGCTTTTGATTTGATTCGATTCAATTCATTCAATTTCGTAATGCATTTGTCTGACTCATAAAAACTATTCCATCTGGAAATTTGAATAAAATAGGTGGTGATGTAAATCACAATTATTTAATTAACTTGTTAGTTTTTTTTATTTATTTATTTATTTTTTTATTTACAGCAACTAATAGCACATTTTTGAACAACAAGTTTTTCAATTTAAAATTTTCAAGTTCTTTCAATTATTTTTGTTACAAAGGCTCAAACTAATATTTAATTGAAATAAGCATAATTAAAATATTCTTTAATGCACTAAAAATAACATAATATTGAAAAAATAATGCATTATCCGTCTGGTCGTCCTGCAAAGCCGTCTGGTCGTCTACGTGGCCATCTGGACTTTCTAATATGTTGCA
Organism: Caerostris darwini; assembly: GCA_021605075.1. Lineage (NCBI taxonomy): Eukaryota > Metazoa > Arthropoda > Arachnida > Araneae > Araneidae > Caerostris > Caerostris darwini. The sequence goes on from BPLQ01008534.1 coordinate 13,635, forward strand.
ATAAAACGCATGATAGTTATTATTAAAGTAGGATTAAAAATACAGAGTTACTAAAATAGTTAGTATAAAGTTCAGTTCTCTAATTAACTTATTAAATTCAAATTTTCTGCTGTAAAACCTTTGAAAGGAAAATACAATATAATAGTTAATAATATAAAATAATATTTAAAGCTGGGAAATAAACCACTAACAATATTTTCTATTTTTATTTCTTGACTCATTTGGCCACATATGTGAAAATTTAGTTTTTTATCATTATAATTACTATTATTAATAAAAAAGAACAAAATTTTGATAGTAAATTATTCACTGCAGAATCTCTCAACAAGAAAAAGGCAAATTTTATGGTTTGCCTGCATTGATACGGAGTTTAAGGTTTACGGTTATAGTTAGGAGTGGAATTTAGCGGTATAATAGCGTAAAGTGGTACTTAATCTGTCAACGTTGTTGAATTATTGGAACAAATCACTAACATTTGATAAAAAATAATACGAAATGTATTAAATAAAATTATTTTTAATAATTTATACCATGTATGTATTAATTCATTTCACGTATAAATTACTATTAATGCTCAGCAGCTACAAATGTGAACATTATGGGGGGTTTTATGCATTTTTACTGTTATCCTCATTTTTATTTAGTTATTATTTATTTATTTATTTATTATTTATTTTTGTAATTATTTATTTTTATTTATTTTTGTATTTATTTATTTATATTTTTTTATATATTGTTTTATTATTTTTAAATTTTTTAAATTTATTATAATTATTATTTTTTTAATCTCGATTTTATTTATTTATTTATTATATTTATGTATTTTAATTTATTTATTCATTTATATTTTTTATTATTTTTAATTTTCTTTTTTTACTTTTAATATTTTAAACTTTTATTTATTTATTTTTTTACTTTTAATATTTTTTTTTTTACTTTTATTTATTTTTTTTTTTTTTTTATTTTATTTCATTATTTTTTATTGTTGATGATTAATTTATTTTATTTTATTATTTTATTTATTTATTTTAATTTCTATTAATTTATTTTTTAATTAATTAATATATTTATTTTTATATTTATTTTAATTTTCATTTATTCATTTTTATTAATTTATTCAATTAATTTATTTTTCTTAATTACTCATTTTTTCATTTATATATTTATATGTATATATACATTAATTACTATCAACATAAAATGAATAAATCGCAATAAAACAAACAATTAAGTCCTTTTTTTTTTTCTCACTATAAAAAAATTGCGCCTGAAGAGATGAAATAATACTTTTATGCAATAATTTTAAATAAAAGTAGCATGTTTGTTTCATTTTTCTGAAATTTTTTTTATGAAGCTTTATTTAAAAGAAATTAAATTTTTTAGTTGAAACAAAATGTGAAAACTTCGATGGTTTCTCGCGTAAACAACAATTCGTTATTTTCGTGCTTTAATGTCTCATCCAGAAAAAAGATTTAAAAAAAATAATGATAACAAAATAAATAATGCAAAGAAAACTGCATTTTAAAACATAAAAAATTTTAATTTTTTATAAAGTAAGAAAATTGAATTTGAATCTTTAAACTACGAATGAAAATAAAATTGATTAAACTTGATTTTTTTTTTTTTTTTTTTTCGATTACTTTGAAAAGAAAATTGCTTTTTTGTTATTCTTTGATTTTTTTATGTAACGTATTCATCTTTAAATTGAATTTTATACTCAGCTCTAAATCAATATTCCTTCAGAAAATATAACATTATTTTCCTTAACTTCATTACCAATGATTCAAAATGTGAAATAAAAAATTTATTTAAATAATATTAAGTGATATTTAAAAAAATAACTAGATATTTCCATCAAAAAACTATTCAATAAGTTAAGAACAAAATTGATTCATGAATTTATTTTTATGAATATCAATGATTATTTGAAGGATCAATTGAATTATGCATTGTTTGAATTACTATTAGGGTAAATAATAAAAATTTGCCAATAAAAAAAAGAATGGAAGTTATCATTAAATTATTATTATTACAGTTATTGGTGATTTAATTGAATGCATTTCTTTTGACAATAATCTTGTTTTGTCACATATTTTGTTCTTTAATTTCCACTTGATAAATTCTTTTGAAACTGATTAATTGAAAGGGGGAATAATTAGATGAAAAGGAAGTTATTCGACCACAATGGAGTGTTGTTAAGGATCAAAAGAAGGAAAAGAAATAAAAAATATGCTACACAATTTTTTTTAAGCTTTGCTTTTGCAAAAAAATTTACGAACAGAATTGTTTTTGATAACAGAAAAAAAATGTTTGTTTGACCATATATTAATTATTAATGAATAACTTTGCAAAGGATGGGAAAATTCTATTGTTCCTTGTAAATTGTATTCATTAATAAGCTTCGCTTTGTAAATAAATCATCAAAAAAGAACGTTTTCGGACAATGAAATATTTTGGTTATTTCTATTTGAAATTATAAAGAAGGGAATTCCCTGTTATTTTTTTACTTTAACAATTTATCCAATATGTATTCAGAAACATAGTATTATATAATAATTTGATATTCTGAAGACTAATGGGACTCGATGGCACAGTGACTAGCGGTCTGTCGTTCGATGCTCCAGGTTTCGGGTTCGAATCTCGGCTTTCAAACAACAAGACTTTCAATTTAAGGTTGCAATTATTTTTTCATTTATTTTTGTTACAAAGGGCTCAATTAAATATTTAATTGAAATAAACATTATTAAAATATTCTTTAATGCATCAAAAATAACATAATATCGAAAAAAAATGCATGTTTAAGTGCATTTTAACTCTGTCTAGTCGTCTACGTGGCCATCTGCACTTTCTAATATGTTGTAATAAAACACATGGTTATTATTATTATAGTAAGATTAAAAATACAGAGTTACTAAAATACTTAGTATAAAGTACGCTACTCTAATTAACTTATTAAGGACAAATTTTCTGTTACAAAACCTTTGAAAGTAAAATACAACATAATAGTTGATAATTCTTGACTCCCTAGGCAACATATGTGAAAATTTATTTTTTTTATAATTACTATCATTAATATAAAGAACAAAAGTTTGATTATAAATTATTCACTACAGAATCTCACAACCAAAAAAAATGTCAATTTTATGGTTTCGCTGCATCGATAAAGGAGTTTACGGTACATAATTAGGAGTGGTATTTAGCGGTATAATAGTGGTATAATAGCGTAAAGTGTTATTTAGTGGTCAACGTTGTTGAATTATTGGAACAAATCTCTAATAATTGATAAAATAATACCAAATATATTAAATATATTAAATATATTTAGTTTTAATAATTTATACCTTGAATGTATTAATTTATTTCTCGTATAAATTACTATTAATACTCAGCATTTACGAATGTGAGCATTATGGGATTTTATGCATATTTACTGATATCCTTATTTTTATTTATTTACTATTTATTTATTTATTTTTATTTAGTTTTTTATTTATTTATTTTTGATTTATTTTTGTATTTATTTATTTATATTTTTTTACATATTTTTTTATTATTTTTAATTTTTTTAAATTTATTATACTTATTATTTTTCTAAATTCTATTTTATTTATTTATTTATTATATTCATATATTTTAATTTATTTATTTATTTATTATATTCATATATTTTAATTTATTTATTCATTTATATATTTTTTTTATTTTCAATTTTCTATTTTTTAATGAAATTTATTTTTACTTTTATTTATTATTTTTTTTTACTTGTACTATTATTATTTATTTTTTATGATTAATTTATTTTATTTTTATTTTCTAATTAAATTTTTTTAACATTTTTTAATTAATTTTTTAAATTTTTAAATTAATTAATTTTTATTTTTATTTTTATTTATTTATTTATCTATATTTATTTATTTATTTCTATTTTTAATTTATTTAAATTATTTATTGTTTATTTATATTTTTTTTAATTTTTTACATTTATTTATTTTTATTTTTATTTATTCATTCTTTTAATATACACATATATATATATATATTACTATCAATATAAAGTGAATAAATTGCGATAAAACAAACTATTAAGTCCTTTTTTTTTACTATAAAAAAATTGTGCCTGTAGATACAAAATAATACTTTTATTTAATAATTTTAAATAAAAGTAGCATGTTAGTTTTATATTTTTAGAAATTTTTTATAACGCTTTATTTAATAGAAATTTAATTTTTCAGTTGAAACATGATGGGAGATATTCGACAGTTTCTCGCGTAAAAAACAATTCGTTTTTTCGTGCTTTAATGTCTCATCCAGAAAAAGAGTTAAAGAAAAATAATAATAACAAAATAAATAATGTAACGAAAACTGCATTTTAAAATATGAAAAATTTTAATTTTTTTATAAAGTAAGAAAATTGAATTTGAATCTTTAAACTAAGAATGAACATAAAATTGATTAAACTAGAAATTTTTTTTTCGATTACTTTGAAAAGAAAATTGCTTTTTTGTTATTCTTTGATTTTTTTATGTAACGTATTCATCTTTAAATTGAATTTTATACTCAGCTCTAAATCAATATTCCTTCAGAAAATATAACATTATTTTCCTTAACTTCTTTACCAACAGTTCAAAATGTGAAATAAAAAATTTATTTAAATAATATTAAGTGATATTAAAAAAAATAACCAGATATTTCAATAAAAAGCTATTCAATAAGTTAAAGTAAGGAAAAAAAAACAAAATTGATTCACGAATTTATTTTGATGAATATCAATGATTATTTGAAGGATCTATTGAATTATGTATTGTTTGAATTACTATTAGGGTAAATAATAAAATTATGCCAATTAAAAAAAATGAAGTTATCATTAAATTATTATTATTACAGTTTTCGGTGATTTAATTTAATGCATTTTTTTTGTGAATAATCTTGTTTTGTCACCTATTTTGTTCTTTACTTTCCACTTGATGAATTCTTTTGAAACTGATCAATTGAAAGGGGAATAATTAGATGAAAAGGAAGTTATTCGACCACAATGGAGTGTTATTAAGGATCAAAAGAAAGAAAAGAAATAGCAGACAAGAAATTAAAAAATATGCTACAAAATTTTTTTTAAGATTTGCCTTTACAAAAAAATTTACGAGCAGAATTGTTTTTGACTACAGAAAAAATTTGTTTGTTTGTCCATATATTTATTATTATTGAATAACTTTGCAAAGGACGGAAAAATTATTTTGTTTCTCATAAATTGTATTCGCTAATAGGTTTTGTTTTGTAAATAAATCATTATAAAATAAAGGTTTCCTAGCGATGAAATATTTATATTTATATTTGAAGTTATAAAGCAGAGCTGTCGAACTCCAGTCGTTGAATGGGTTAAAAAACATATTTTACTTTATGTATCAAGTTATAAAATAAATTTATTTTCAGATTAATATTAGTATAGTGCATATTTTATATTGAATTGTTTTACTTATCTACCATTCTTTCTATTCATCTTAATACAATGTATCGACGTGTCCTTAAATACCAACGTTTTGAGTCAACAAATCCCCCCAAACGAGATACACAAACACAATTAGAGCACTGTTTTTTTCTCTCCTCTCAAAGCAAATTACCTTATTAAAGTGAACTGCACTCATTTTTTCCATCACTGACCTTTTCAGAATATTTTTTGGAAAAAAGAAAGCGAGAGAAAGAGCTGCAGCTGAAAAGGGGACGGAATCTGCTGACTAACGTGGTTCGGCGCAGAACTTCTGTTTTCGATTTTAATAGTAATGAGATCTCGTTAAACTCTTTCCATCATTAGAAATGCGACATCTCATTCCCCCGCCCCCCCTTTTTTTTTGCCCGGGTGGAGGGGGGGAGTGAGACGTTTCCGCTTTTCCGTGACACCGACTATCATTAATTTTCTTTCCGACTCTCTTCTGAGTTCTGTAATCCGCATTGAATATCGCACTGATGTAAATACGAACGACACCTGGATTTTTTTTTTATCTTGAAGACGGAAGAGGTGGATCGTAAACAAGATATAGATTTTCAGCTGAGGTGGAAAAATCTACGTAGATACGTGTCTTTGAATAGAATGATATAAATGAAAACGAGGAATAATTTTTAAGATGTCTTGCTCCGATTCTTTTCCAAAATATATTGTTCTAGCCTTTTTATTATTTTATCTGAAAAGATAATGATGCTCTGAAATAGAATAATCATTATTATCTTTATTGAAAATTGTATTAGAACTAGTAATAAACAAATAAGAAGTTTACTAAGTTAAACATAAATAAATATCCTTAGTAATAACTTATACAACGTTACCATAGTGTGACATTGTAATTATATCTATATCTATATATTTATATATATATTTCGATAATACTATATATATATATATACATATATGTATGTATAGTATTATTACCTTCTGTTTTAGCCAACACAAGCTGTTTTGGGAGAAATGACTCTCGACATTTGAGGGCTGCAAGAATTCTCCTTTTTCTTCTCATCGGAGATGATTTGATAATCGACACCTTTCTTTGATGCTTAATAGATTTTCTGAATATAAAGTAAGTTACAAACTGAGAGTTTGTATCTATTTACAATTATAGACACATTTATAGATATAGAAAGATGAGGCACCCGGTATGAAATTGAAAAATAAACCCAGGTGCATTCCTAAAACCTCAGGGACAGATAAACCATAAACGAATTTCAACAGCACACATTTTTTTCGGGGTTTTTTAAATCATTTGAATTTGAGTAATGGGAAATATTCTGTCCAATAGACTTATCTGGTTATATTTTAACTGTAAATGATACAACTGTAGTAGTTTGGTTTGTCACTCTACGGTTATTTTGAGCACACTATAGGTCCTTGTCTAATTAGTGGCAAGGGCCTATTGTTTAACGTGGATTCCGAAACACTAACAAACATCCATTCCACCGCCAGTATTCGAACTTGAAGCCTGTTGGACCAAAGGCCATTCCACTAGCAAATTGACCATCAGGGTGCCAATTATATTAGAAAATTGTTTGCAAGCGAGAAGTTAATAAGAATTACAACAACTGTAGTATGTTGTAGAACTGTAGCATTTTATATAATCTTGATAACTTCGCTGTTGACATTTCCTAGTAAAATAAATGTAACAAAATTTATTCAAATCCAACACAAATTGTTAATAATGAAATCTTTTTTTCTTTTAATCGCATTTTTCTTTCATTAAACTTGTCATGTTTCCTTAATTCATTTCGCATATAATTCGAATGAAGAACAATAAATTTGTTCAATGCCAGGCTCATTAAAACTCTTCTCATAATATTAATAAATATTTTAAATTATCCATTCGTTTTCGACATTAACAATCATTTACGTAATATCTCAGACGTTGCCATAGTAATAAGAGTTATTACATCTTTCTCGCCTGTAACGGAATTTTTGAAATGCTTTTGATTCGATTTGATTCTTTCGACTTCGTACGCTTTTGATTCAATTCGATTCCATTCATATGATGTAAGATTTTTGATCCGATTTGATTCGATTCATTTGATTTTGTAATGCTTTTGATTCGATTCGATCCATTCCATTTCATAAGGCTTTTGATTTGATTCGATTCGATTCATTCGATTTCGTAATGCACTTGACTAAATCACAAAAACTATTAAATGAGAAAAATTGAATAAAATAGGTGGTGATGTAAATCACGATTATTAAATTCCTACTATTAGTTCATACTCTCCCTATATAGATCTTGTTCAAATTTTCAATCGTTCATAAAAATTTTTATTGATCCACACAAGTTCAAATACATTTTTTTTAACTTGTAGTGGATGACACAAGTACAGTTAATACAGTTTTTTCAAATATTAATTGATTCATTAAATTAAATTAGTTAATTTTAGTTTTTCTTAGATTCAAGTTGCATGTATCTAATAATAGATAACACCATATGTGAAAGAAAATTTCAACTTTATTTGTAAAGGAATTTTTCTGCAATATAGTGAAAAATAAAGTAGGAATTGACTTGAAAAAGAAAGTCTTTTTTTATATTACTTGTTTTTTTTTACTTTGTTTAGTTTTCTCCATACCTGCAGCAAGTAGTAGCCCATCTTCGAACAACAAGACTTTCAATTAAAAGTTGCAGGTTCTTTCAATTATTTTTATTACAAAGGCTCAATCAAATATTTAATTGAAATAAACATTATTTAAATATTCTTTAATGCATCAAAAATAACATAATAATAGTGAAAAATAATGCATATTTAAGTGCATTGCAACGCTGTCTAGTCGTATACATGACCATCTGGACTTTCTAATACGTTGTAATAAAACACATTATTATTATTAAATTAAGATGATTAAAAATATAGAGTTACTAAAATAGTTAGTATAAAGTTCAGTTCCCTAATTATATTATTAAAGTTAAATTTTCTTTTATAAAACCTTTCAACGAAATCTTCTACAAAATAATAGTTGGTAATATAAAATAATAATTGAAGATAAACAATAAGCAACTTAAAAAGTTTTCAATTTTAATCTCTTGACGCCCTTGGCAACATATCTGAAAATTTATTTTTTTATAGTTACTAAAATTACTAACATTAATAAAAAGAACAAAATTTTGATAATAAATTATTCACAACAAAATCTCTCAACCAAAAATGCATATTTTATTATTTGTCTGAATTGATAACGCAATTCACGGTTAGGAGTGGTATTTAGTGGTATAATGGTATAATAGCGTAAAGTGGTACTTAGTCTGTCAATGTTATTGAATTATTGGAACAATTTGCTAATATTTGATAAAAATATACCAAATATATTAAATATATTTAGTTTTAATAATTTATATCTTGAATGTATTAATTCATTTCCCTTAGAAATATTATTAATGCTCAACAGCCACAAATGTGAACGTTATGGGTTTTTTATGTATTTTTACTGTCATCTACATTTTTATTTACTTACTTATTTTATTTATTTATTTATTTTTGTATTTATTTATTTTTATTTTTTAATTTTTTATTTATATTTATATTTTTTATTTTTTTAATTTAATTTTCTTTTAAATTTATTTTTATCTTTTATTTATATTCTTCTTAATTTACTTATTTTCATTTCTATTTTTTTACTTATTTTATTTATACATTTTTATTTTTATTTTTTATTTATTTTCATTTATATTTATTTATTTATTTTTTATTTCATTCTTATTGTTATTTATTTATATTTTTAATTTTATTTATTTTACATTTAATGTTTTTAAAAATAAAAATTCCTTTTTGACAATTCAATAATTTCATTTAATTCATTTTCAAAAAATTAAAGAAAAATTCATTTTTTTATTTAAATTTTTTGTAATTTATTTATTTTTATTTTTATTTTTTCATTTTTTTATTTGTAGGTTTATCTCTGCACATATTAATTTCTATCAATATAAAATTATTAAATCGTAATAAAACAAACAATTAAGACCTTTTTTTCTCACATGAAAAAAATTGCGCCTCAAGAGATAAAATAATACTTTTATTCAATAATTTTAAATAAAAGTAGCATGTTAGTCATTTTTCCGAAATTTTTCTGAAGCTTTATTTAACAGAAATTAAATTTTTTAGTTGAAACAACTTGTGAAATCTTCGATAGTTTCTCGCGTAAAAAACAATTCGCGTTTCGTGCTTTAATGTCTCATCCAGAAAAAGAGATAAAAAAAATAATAATAACAAAATAATGTAAAGAAAACTGCATTTTAAAATATGAAAAATTTAAATTTTTATAAAGTAAGAAAATTGAATTTGAATCTTTAAAATAAGAATGAACATAATACTTGATTAAACTCGAATTTTTTTTTATTACTTTGAAAAGAAAATTGCTTTTTTTTTTGTTATTCTTTGATTTTTTTTATGTAACGTATTCATCTTTAAATTGAATTTTATACTCAGCTCTAAATCAATATTCCTTCATAAAATATAACATTATTTTCCTTAACTTCATTACCACTGGTTCAAAATGTGAAATAAAAAATTTATTTAAGTGATATTAAAAAAATAACTACATATTTTAATAAAAAGATATTCAATATGTTAAAGTAAAGAAAAAAATTGATTCAAGAATTTATTTTTATGAATATCAATGATTATTTGAAGGGTCAATTGAATTATGTATTGTTTGAATTACTGTTAGGGTAAATAATAAAATTACGCCAATAAAAAAAATGACGGAAGTTATCATTAAATTATTATTATTACAGTTTTCGGTGATTTAATTTAATGCATTTCTTTTGTGAATAATCTTGTTTTTGTCACCTATTTTGTTCTTTACTTTCCACTTGATGAATTCTTTTGAAACTGATTAATTGAAAGGGGGAATAATTAGATGAAAAGGAAGTTACTCGACCACAATGGAGTGTTATTAAGGATAAAAAAAAGAAAAGAAATAAAAAATATGATACACATTTTTTTTTTTTAAAGATTTACTTTTGCAAAAAAATTTACGAACAGAATTGTTTTTGATTACAGAACAACAAAATTTATTTGACCCTATATTAATTATTGATGAATAACTTCGCAAAGGATGGAAAGATTCTTTTGTTTCTTGTAAATTGTATTCGCTAATAAGCTTCGCTTCATCAATAAATCATCATAAACGAAGGTTTCCGGGCAATGAAATAATTTTGTTATGTATAGTATTTGATGTTCCCTGTTATTTTTTCACTTTAACTATTTATCCAATATGTATTCAGAAACAATGTATTATATAGATAATTTGATATTCTAAAGACTAACGGGACCTGATGGCAAAGTTACTAGGACTCTGTCGTTCGATGCCCCAGGTTTCGGGTTCGAATCTCGGCTTTCGAACAACAAGATTATCTAGTTAACGTTGCAAAGTTCTTTCATTTATTTTTGTTACAAAGGGCTCAATTAAATATTTAATTGATATAAACATTATTAAAATATTCTTTAATGCATCAAAAATAATATAATATCGAAAAAAGAATGCATGCTTAAGTGCATTGTCGTCTACGTGGCCACTTGGACTTTCTAATAGCTTGTAATAAAACACATCATTATTATTATTAAAAATGCAGAGTTATTAAAATACTTAGTATAAGTTGAGTTTTCTAATTAACTTATTAAAGTTAAATTTTCTGTTATAAAACCTTTGAAAGGAAAATACAATATAATAGTTAATAATATTTAAAGCTGGAGAATAAACCACTTACAATGTTATCTATTTTTATTTATTGACTCCCTTGGCAACATATGTGAACATTTAGTTTTTTATAATTATAATTACTATCATTAATAAAAAAGAATAAAAGTTTGATAGTAAATTATTCACTACAGAATCTTTCAACAAAAAAAATTCAAATTTTATGATTTGGTAGCATTGATAACGGAGTTTACGGTACATAGTTAGGAGTGGTATTTAGCGGTATAATAGTGGTATAATAGCGTAAAGTATTATTTAGTCTGTCAGCGTTGTTGAATTATTGGAACAAATCACTAATATTTTATGAAAATAATACCAACCATATGAAATATATTTAATTTTAATAATTTATATCTTGAATGTATTAATTCTTTTCACGTATAAATTACTATTAATGCTCAGTAGCTACAAAAGGGAACATTATGGGGGGTTTTATGCATTTTTACTATTATCCTCATTTTTATTTATTTATTTATTTATTATTTTTTTAGCTTCATATATATTTTTTTATTATTTTTAATTTTGCTAAACTTATTATAATTATTATTTTTTTTAAATTTCTATTTTATTCATGTATTTTAATTTATTTATTCATTTATATTTTTTATTATTTTTAATTTTCTTTCTTTACTTTTAATTTTTTTTTAACTTATATTTATTATATTTTCTTTAATTTTAATTTTTTATTATTATTTTTTTTATTTTTAAATTTTTACGATTAATTTATTTTATTTTTATTATTTTATTTATTTATTTTTACTTCTATTAATTATTTTTTTTTAATTAATTAATTTGTTTTAATTTTTTAATTTATTTATTTATTTTTATTTTTATTTTCATTTTAATTTATTTATTTTTATTTTTACTTTATTCAATTTATTTATTTTTCTTTTTTTCATTTATATATATATACACTGAAGTGACAAAAGTCATGGGATACCTCTTAATATCGTGTCGGCCCTCCTTTCTCCAGACGAAGTGCAGCAACTCGACGTGGCATGGTCTCAACAAGTCGTTGGAAGTCTTCTGCAGGAATATTGAGCCATGCTGTCTCGATAGACGTCCATAATTGTGAAAGCGTTGATGGTGCAGGATTTTCGGCACGAACAGACCTCTCGATGATAAATGCTCGATGGGATTCATGTCGGGCGATCTAGGGGGCCAGATCATTCGTTGGAATTGTCCAGAATGTTCTTCAAACCAATCGCGAACAGTTGTGGCCCGGTGACATGGCGCATTGTCATCCATAAAAATCCCATCGTCGTTTGGGTACATGAAGTCCATGAATGGCTGCAAGTGATCACCAAGTAGCTGAACATAAGCATTTCCAGTCAATGTTCGGTCCAGTCGCACCAGAGGACCAAGTCCATGCCATGAAAAAACAGCCCACACCATTACGGAGCCACCACTAGCTTGAACAGTGCCTTGCTGACAGTTTGGTTCCATGGCTTCGTGGGGTCTGCGCCACACTCGAACCCTACCATCAGCTCTTACCAACTGAAATCGTGACTCATCGGACCAGGCCACGGTTTTCCATTCATCTAGAGACCAACCGATATGCTCACGTGCCCACGAGAGTCGCTGCAAGCGTTGTCGTTCTGTCAGTAAAGGCACTCGAGTCGGTCTTCTGCTGGAATCGCCCAAGAAAGTCAAATTTCTCCGCACAGTTCTAACAGACAAGTCCCTTGTACGTCCCACATTGATTTCTGCGGTTATTTGATGCAGTGTTGCTTGTCTGTTAGAATTTACGACTCTTTGTCGACGTCGCCGGTCTCGGTCGTTAAGTGCAGGTGGTCGACCACTGCGCTGTCCATGGTGGGATGTTATGCCTGAAATTTCATACTCTCGGTACTCTCTTGACACAGTGGATCTGGGAATGTTGAATTCCCTAACGATTTCCGAAATGGCATGACCCATGCGTCTAGCTCCAACTAACATTCCGCGTTCAAAGTCTGTTAATTCCCGTCGTGCGGTCATCATCACGTCAAAACCTCTTCACATGAATAACTTGAACAGAAATGAAAGCACTGCGCATTTATACATGTTCTACGCGATGCTACTACCATCTGAAAATTTGCATATTGCTATCCCATGACTTTTGTCACTTCAGTGTATATACATTAATTTCTATCAGTATAAAAGGAATAAATCGCAAATAAAAGGAGCAATTAAATCCTTTTTTTTTTTTTTTTTTTTTTTTTACTATAAAAAAAAATTGTGCCTGAAGAGATAAAATAATACTTTTATTGAATAATTTTTAATAAAAGTAGCACGTTAGATTTACTTTTCGGAAATTTTTTTATGAAGCTTTATTTAAAAGAAATTAAATTTTTTAGTTGAAACACGATGTGAAATCTTCGCTAGTTTCTCGTGTAAGAAACAATTCGCGATTCGGGTTTTAATGCCTCATCCAAAAAAAGATTTTAAAAAAAAGTAATAACACAATAAATAATGTAAAGAAAACTGCATTTTAAAATATGAAAAATTTTAATTTTTTATAGTGTAAGAAAATTGAATTTCAATCTTTAAACTAAGAATGAACATAAAATTGATTAAACTAGATTTTTTTTTTTCGATAACTTTGAAAGAAAATTGCTTTTTTGTTATTCTTGTATCTTTTTTTTATTCTAACGTATTCATCTTTAAATTGAATTTTATACTCAGCTCTAAATCAATATTCCTTCAGAAAATATAACACTATTTTCTTTAACTTCATTACCGAAGGTTCAAAATGTGAAATAAAAAATTTATTTAAATAATATTAAGTGATATTTAAAAAAAATAACTGGATATTTCAATAAAAAGCTATTCGATAAGTTAAAGTAAGGAAAAAAAAAAATTCATTCACGAATTTATTTTGATGAATATCAATGATTATTTGAAGGATCAATTGAATTATGTATTGTTTGAATTACTGTTAGGGTAAATAATAAAATTATGCCAATAAAAAAATGAAGGAAGTTATCATTAAATTATTATTATTACAGTTTTCGGTGATTTAATTTAATGCATTTCTTTTGACAATAATCTTGTTTTGTCACATATTTTGTTCTTTCTTTTCCACTTGATAAATTCTTTTGAAACTGATTAATTGAAAGGGGGAATGATTAGATGAAAAGGAAGTTATTCGACCACAATGGAGTGTTATTAGGGATCAAAAGAAAGAAAAGAAATAGCAAACTAGAAATAAAAAAAAATATGCTGCACAAATTTATTTTTAAAGATTTGCTTTTGCAAAAAAATTTACGAACAGAATTGTTTTTGATTACAGAAAAAAATTTTGTTTCACCATAGATTAATTATTAATGAATAACTTTGCAAAGGATGTAAAGATTCTTTTGTTTCTTGTAAATTGTATTCGCTAATAAGCTTCGCTTTTTAAATAAATCATCATAAAAGAAGGTTTCCGGCCAATGAATTATTTTTGTTATTTTTAATTGAAGTTATAAGGAAGAGGATTCTCTATTAATTTGACTTTAACTATTTATCCAATATGAATTCAGAAACAATGTATTATATATATATATACTACTGTTTCCAAAAAGTAAGACCAATGAATTTCCTTTCAAAAACTCTTTATTTATTCTTCCAGACAACAATTGAACAATTTAACAATTGATCCAATATGTATTCAGAAACGACGTATTATATGTAATTCGGTATTCTAGTTACTAAAATATTACTCTATTTTGTAAAATTATTGTATTGTATTTAAATTTCAAGAAAAAATACGATAGCAGCAATTTTCTGCTTCAGTTAATATAGCATAAATTGTAACATAAATTAATAAATTAATTATAGCATAAACTAATAAATTAATTATAGCATAAATTAATGATAATAATATTCTTCTTCAATGACATCCCAGCCCCATGGTGGGCCAAGGCCATTTGCCTACTTCCAGATTTTGAGACAGGAGATGTTTTCTTTTTAATAGAGAGGCTTTTCAATCCTAGGCCCAACAGTCATATTGGACAGAGATTTACACTTTAAAGTGGATTCCGGATCACTACAAACATCCATTGCGTGATATGAAATCCTTATTAGACCTAATTTGGTCTATGGCTCTGAAACTTGGACTTTGGTGAGATCTGAAGAGGCTTATTTGGGTATATTTAAGCGGAAGGTTTTAAGGGCTATTCTTGGAGGTATTGGGGAGTGTGATGGTTGGAGAAGATGTACAAAGTAGAAATTTATAAGGGCTATAAAGACCCAAATAATATAAAATTTATTAAGATCAATAGATTAAACTGGGCTGCTCATGTACTTAGAATGAATGACTTAAAATCTGTAAAAAGCTTTGTTTTGGCAAATCCACAAGGACAAAGAAGAAGAGGACGACCCAAGTTGCGATGGATAGACGCAGTTGAAAAAGATTTTGCTGTGCTAAAGGTCAAGAATTGGAGGACCCTCAGCACCCAGAGGAATGTATGAAAATCTCTTCAAAGGGAAGCCTTGGCCCATTCTGGGTTGTTGTGCTATTGATAATGATGATATAAAAGTCTATGAAGAAATTTAATGAGAATTTACAATTTAAAACAGGCTATTGTAAGGTTACTTAAAGCATTTACTATTGAAAACACTGCATATTTTTAAAAGCTACTTCTTTCAGATAACGAAATCATCTCATAGATTCAACGTTTGCGCTTAAATTACCTTATTTTGAAATCCTGTGTCAATTTAAAACGGGAAAACAGATTTTGATAAATAAAACCCTTTTTAAAATTCAGAAAACTAATTAAATATGTTTTGAAATGTGACTTTATTTATTTTTCTAAAAAGCCTTTTAATTTTTTTTGGATCAGATGCATACGGTTTGATTAATTCTTAGAGTGAAAAAAATTACTGCAGAACTGAATGAATCCTTACGCTTATCTCAAACTAAATATTTTTTTGTTCTCCATTAAGTGCAACTACTTTATTTCCTCACGAATCAATTCCTAAATAACTCGTTCTAACTTCTTCAAGGGGAGGCTCAGATTTACGCAACTGGATTTCTGGAAGCTGCTCTGTTTTAATGGCGATTTTATTTCGTATTCCAACGAAATTCGAGAGAAAAAAAGAGGAAGCTTTTTAAATATCCATTATCTCGAAGAACGCGATTACACAATCACGCATTTCCTTCGTTGCCATGGCAACCTTCCGAAATTCTTGTTCAACTTTAAAACCGAAGAATTCTTCCCTCATAATTTTCTACATATTTAGAGGCACACATATGCTTGAATAAAGCTCGCTGTTTTGAAAAGAATGTAAGTGGTAATAAACTATTGCACACACTATAAAAACGTGATTAAAATTTCAAGACATTATTATATGTAATTACAACTTTATCATATGGAGAAATTATATACCTCAGTATTCTTGATATTATTTCTTTACATACTCTACATATTTCTTTACATGCTCCACATATTTCTTTACATGCTCTACAAATTTCTTTGCATGCTCTACATATTTCTTTGATTACTTCTTCATACACTACATACTTTTCCCCATATATTAAATTTAATAAAATTTCCTTTATTCTAATGCAGATGGCAAACACTTAGACAATTGTCTGTCATGCCTTAAGGCAAGCGCTGCACCGACGTTACTCATTTAGCACTACCCAGGAAATGCGCGTAGCTTGAAGATATGCTACGGACGCGGAGTAACAATATCCCCGCCACGCTCTACGATCAGGTTAGAAAGGGACCTACGGTTTAAAGTGGATTCCGAACCCCTAAAAACATCCTTGGCATTGCCGGGACTCGAACCCGAAACCTTGGTACCGAGGGCCAGAGCGCTAGCCACTCGGTCATTCAGACCCAAAATTTAATAATATAATAATTAAATTTTATTATGCTCATAAAATGGAAAAACAATAGATCTGATTCTGTGATGTTACTAAATTTTATTGTATATGAATATAGATTAAAATAATTAACATGATATTTAATATAATTTTTCTTGTTACATTAAAATATAAAAATTAATTTTACTATTTAGCAAAATGTTAAACTATCAAATTCATGAAAATTTACAGATGAAATCGACGATGAAATATATATATATATATGCATGGCCACATAGCCGTCAGCCTAGTAACAAATTTCGAGACAGGACAGTTCTTTTTACGGGTAGCATTGTCATCCCTATGGCCGAGTTAGGACCCGGCCTAACAAGACACTCTACAGTCATGTTAGACCGGGTCCTACGATTTAAAATGGATTCTGAACCACTACAAACATCCGTGGCACCAAGCGGCAGAGCGCAAATCACTCGGCCATTCAGACTCCATACGCAAAATCTCCTTTATAAAAATCAGAAAAACAGTAGGAAACAGTAAACCATGCCTGGGACATCAGAGTACAATTTCTTAGCACTAAATCTAAAATAAATGGGGAACTACAAAATCCGCCTTTCAATATGTTAACAACTTCTAAATCACATGTAGAAAATATACCTGTAAAAAGGTTAGATAAGTTTTATTTTAAAAGAAAAATAAAAAAAAAATGTAAGCAGTGGGAAATAAGTTACAATTTTAGTATGATTTAAACATGAATATCACTATCTCAATCTTTCTATAACATCGCTATTTCGTCGCTACATTTTATGGGCTCTTTGGATCTGAAATTACTTTTCTCAAAAAAAATTTTTATTTAGTATGTATTTCAATCTTTGCTTTAGAAACACGGAAAATTTTGTAAAATGCATTTTATTTTAAATCTTTATTTAATAACTTCCTTCTATGTATTTCTTTGATCTTCTTTTTCCCCATTTCTGAATTTTGTCATACATATATAGCTTATATGAATAGAGTGTTAACGGTCACGGAACAAACTTTGAGAGGTTTTACTGTTTACTAAAACAAATAACTCTTTGAGACACTGACACAAAAAATGTGACATGTGAAGGAAAATGTTTGTTTACAATATCGTGGCATAATGCTTCTTTGATTCAATGTCTGTAATAAATGCTCAAAAATGTGACCGCCAACAGCAATGCATGCTTGGTGGAGTCTAAGGAGTGATTGGAGAACAAACAGTTGAAAAGATGCCAGACATTTGGGGCACGCCTGCAGACACAATGGATAGTAGAGCAACGAGGTCCTCAGTTGAGTCAATTGGAGCTCTCTCGTTCAAAATAAGAATAAAATAAAGTGCACATTGAAGTTGGCAGCCTGAGAACTAGACACTTACCATGTGACGGGTCTCAGTTGGAGCATTGTGCCTGGTTGCTGCCAGAAATTCGTTTGAATGTGTGTTCGTTCCTTAATGACAACTATCAAACATTCCTATACAAAAAATGTATGCTTTAGTAAGCTGTAGCCTCCCTCAAAGTTCGTCATATGACCGTTGAATCACCCTGTATATATGAAGCAGTGACATAGAAAATAAAAAAATATAATATCTTTCCTGTTTCATGAATTAATTATGTAAATCGCCATCAAAAATCCTTTTTGCCAAACATACATTGATAAAATTTTGTGTGTAAGATAAAAATAAAACCTTTTAAGCATAAAGTACGAAATAAACTCCCGTTTTAAAAAAATTCAGCAATATGAAGTAATGAATCATTTAAGCTGAAATTTGGAACAAATACAAATTATAATGGGCTATGCAAATGATTACAATTTCAGTCACCACGCAATCGTGGGATGAGCAATCACCTTCTGAACTGCTGCCGAAACCGTATAAATATGGGGTTGTAGCGGGACGTTGAAAATAGTCTATCGTCATCTGCTAGTGTTAACGTTAGTTGAGGCGCAACCATACCTCCTCGACCAAAGATAGTGACATTTCAACAATTTACGGAGTTGAATGGGGTTAATCATTGGGCTTCGTGAAGGAGGATTTTCGTAATATGCAATAACAACTCATATGCTAGTTATCAGAGTATGCATGTGATCAGATCCGACGAGAACCAACAACACTTAAATCTGGGTGTGAGCACTGAAAAATGACGTCAACTCGTGACGTCAGACAACTGGTCCGCATGGCGCAATTGGACCGTACAATTTTATTTAGACAGTTGGCAAAATGTTGGGTCACTGTTACATGTGTATTACTGTTTCATCAATTCGACGACGTCTGTTCGACGACGTGGACTCGGCTCCCCCTGATACAAAACCATTACGGCTTCAATATGTTCATGAACATAGAGACTGGCGGGCAGATTTGCAACGAGAGGTTTTTTCTGACAAATTCCACTTTTATTTGTGGTGCCATGATGGCTGCATTTGTGTTAGTCCCGCATTCGTTCTCTACCTTCCAGAATGCATTCTCGAACGTTATAGTGGACGAACATCCGGAGTTATGGTCTGGGGTGCGATTGCGTATCATGGACGACTTTAACTGTTATGATTTGTGGGTAAGTTTAGCAGCAACAGGTACATCAGTGAAGTGCTGCGCCGAACGTCGCTGGTTTACTTTAAACCATTTCTAGAGCAACCTTTCAAAAAGATAATGCCCGCCCACATGTTGTAAGAAATGTTCAAGCCTTCTTTTCAGCAGAACATATGCAACTTTTTTCTTGATCAGCGGTCTTGGTCTTCATTGGTCAGCGTCTCGTTCGTAATACAGCTTCTTCAGATGAACTTTGATTACACATACAAACAACATGGAATGTTTTTCCCTAGGCAGCATAAATCTGTTTAACTCCATTCCACGTAATATGTCAGCACTTATTGCAGCGCGTGATGGCTTCACCAAATACGGATTTTGGACACTTAATATTGTTTTTGGCTTTGAAAACTTACTCATTTATTTGTACTGAACTTACTGATAATTTTTACAAACACGAAGTATATATCAATTGTATGGACGAATGGGAGACGGGATTTTAATTAGAAAAAATAGTGCTAGTAAATAAAAAAGCTGCTAGTTGTCTGTGATATACGTATTATGAATTAATATATCAAAGTATCAATCACATTGTATAAAAGTCAAACTTACGCAAAAATTCATATTAATAATTAATGTGATACTGCTCAGGATTTTCATCTGGGGCAAATATACAAATTACGAATTACCATAAAAAAGTGCGCCTTTTAAGTTTTCATTATAATTCTTAAAGGCATATCTACTTTGGGGTTTCCACTAATTTAAATTTATCTAGTTTTGCTATTAATGAAATTTATTTTGCATAACTGTAGCATCATAAACTCTCTTTAAAACTGAAAAAAAACCTTTTTTGTTAGTTTTGCACAGTGGTTAAAAAAACAGAATTCATGCAAAGCATGTCAAAGCATGTAAGAACATGTCAAAGAACATACATGTCTTTGACATAACATGTCAAAGAACAACGCCGAATTTGAAAGTTGTTGCTGATTATTACGAAATTTTTTTTCGGACCAAAAATCACGCCTATGGGTTGTATAATATTGCCGATTATCACGAAAATTTTTTTCGTACCAAAAATCACGCCTATGGGTTGTATAATATTGCTGATTATAGGCAGGATTATTATCTTAAAAATAAATTGATTTTAACTTTCCTCTCTTTTCAGAATTTCATTTAAAAAAAGACAGTTTCTTCTCTAAAGATATATAAATACAATATATACTGTATATACTAATATATCTAATACCAAGTATCTAATATATATATTACTATATATTTAACACTAAGTATATTTAATGATAATATTCAAAAACTTGGAAATTGACTCAAATTTAACTTATATGTAATTTCTGTTAAAACTATTTGAATATAAATGCTTCAGAATTTAACAAGACGTATATCGTTTCACATATCTTTAGTACATATTTTTTTGCCATTTTGGCAATTATTTGCAATTTCGAAAAGACTTCGGTAAGCCTTTAGAAATTACGTGCATCTGTACCATGTGTACTTTTAGAAATTACCTGTGCATAATGTAGCTTAGACTTTTTTGGAAAAATTCCTTTTAATATTATGCAAAACATTTTCTTAATAGTCATGGTTTACTTCAGTCTATACTATAATGCATTGAGTTGGCAGTTATTCTACCTGCGTATAATGTATACTTTAATACAATTTTCAGAGATTAAAAAAAAGATATAATATTTTTTTAACGTACATTATTGCTATTTTATATAGAAAGAAATCAATTCGCCTCAATTCAATTATTATATGAGCAATTTCGATTATTAATATTGTTCAAATAACCCAAGGAAAAAAATTGCATCTATGCTTCGCCTTTTTAGCGTAATCTAACTATCAAATTGCGCTAAATTTATTATTTCGTATTTTGTATCAAAGTACAGTAACGCAGTAACTATGGTAACCGTTTTACCCAATTTCAAAAGATTATTTTTATTGAAATTTGTTATTGTTGTTTATTATTCTCACTTTTTAGACAGCAACATCTAGACTATGTGGTCTCATGGAAGGAGGGGACAACTTCTGTTGCGATGGAGCACCCGTAGGTAGAAGTCTGAGTTTTTATGTGGCGCTACCTTTTTACGGGGTAAGGTTGTCTGCCTTACGCCCAACGTTCTACAGTCATATTTGACCGGGATCTACTTCTTAAAGTCGATTCTGAACCACTACAAACATAAATGGCACCCCCGGAACTCGGACCCGAAATCTGTAGCACCGAGAACCAGAACTCTAGTCAGTCAGCCAATAGTAATGTATTGAAACTAAAATAAGTATTAATCAGTATGCATAAATATATGTATTCATTTATTATAACATCTATTGTTAATGCAAATATTTCAGCTCAATATGTTGACAGATTATCAAGAATTTTGAAAGGTTATTTTTTTATTGAAGAAGTAATAATAAAATAAATCCTCCAACGCATGCGTTTCAGTTACCTGGTGGGATATTTATTATAGTTTAATAAATTATTATATTTTTTCATATATTAAAGTATATATATATTCAAAAATACAATTTTAGTAGCCGTACATTATATTGTATTAATAATCGCTGTAATACTTTAATTTGATCATATAAATTTGTCTCTTCTTCTTCTTCTTCATTGGCGTAACAAGCCCGATGGTGGGCCAAGGCCGTCTGCCTACTGGCAGATTTCGAGACTGTCTTCTTTTTATGAGGTAGAGTTGTCAGCCCTGTGCTCAAGAATCATATTAGGCTGGTACCTACGATTTAAAGTGGATTCGACGCCATTACAAATATACATGGCACCACCTAACTTGAACCCGAAACCTGTGCCACCGAGCTTTAGACACTCAGCCATCAGGCCTTATAAATCTATCTACTACTATGCTAATAATTTGTTCATGTCATATTTGTTATTTATTACATAATACACGTCATATTTGTTATATCATGATATATTTGTCATGTTAATAATTCGAAAACTTCTTTCAAGAAATTATGTAATTTTTCCATGCATGAAAAATGTCTGAAATATTTAGATAATGAGGTTATCCCATTTCCTAGACATCAATAGCAAGAGATAATGAGGCCAAGAAAATGGAATACTTTATCCTATAAGGCCAAAAATATTAGATAAATTATCACTTAGAATATTTTTCCCATTAGACTACAAAAATCTACAGGAAGTCCACAGAAACCTCATATGGGGATGGGAAAAATATAGTTCTGCACTGAATTTCTTTTAAAAAACATTTTTTAATTAAATAGCTTATCAGTCACTTAAAATAATTAAAAGTAATTTATATTAAATACGTGTTGTGTATGTTATTATAAACAACTTAAAAAGACAAAAATATTAAACAGAGTTTTCATTATGAGAATACAACACACTAAAAGGTCAAGAGTTAAGAATTTGAAGATATTATCGTACAAGCAAATGGATTCAATTTATTAAAAACATAAAGAATATCGCAAAAAATATAAATTAAAAATTCATTGCTGCTCTTTATACTTGAATAAACTCTTGCATAAAATTATTTATATAAATGCAACGCGCAATGAAGCCATAAGACCCAAAAAGGAATATTGGGTTGAAACATCGTGACATTAAATAGCTTGAATATAGTTAAGTAGTTTTTCTCCATGTTTTTGATGTCATAATATTTCCTACGATAATATCTCATATCGCTTCTAAATATGAAAAATGCAACGTCATCTTTTGAATTTTCTATTAGATTTTATGCAAATGTGGTCATTAGATATATTGCAATTTTCCTAAAAGAATTTTTCGATGAACGTACTAAAAATGATTCGAATTTTAAATGCATACCCTGCAAATTCAAGATCTTCTAATTGCTGCAGTTAATTAAAAATCATAAATATTATCAGATTATTTTGCATTGCATTTAATTATCCCTTGTGATGAAAAATTTTCATGTTTTATATGTGGCTTTCTATGTTTTCTATTCTTTATTCACGCATTACTTTTATCAAAGTGCCTTTAGAGACAACTTATGGAACACATTATAGGAAATTAGACATAGAAACACGCCTATAAGAATTTCAAATAAATAAGTTGTCTTTTGTATGTAAAATACTGTTTTATGCTTTTTAATGAGACATTGATGTTGATGTTATTTTGAGACTTAAGGTGTGGTATACATTAAACATTAAAAACATCAAGTGGTAAAAAGCCAGTCAATCGAAAGCATGAACGGACAAAAAATGAGGCTTCCGATTGGCTAGTCTTCAACCACGTTAGATTTTAGTATCCGATGACAACCCGTCTTTTCATGTGAATTTAGTTTGGGTTTGTAGCTCTATGGTCATTTTTTTGCACACTTTAGACTAATTAGACCTGGAGCTACAGTTTAACGCGGATTCAGGACCACTAACGAACACCCATACCATCCCCAGGATTCGAACCTAAAGCCTGTGATACCAAAGGCCATAACGTTAACCAATTAGCCACTAGCTCGCATTCATATGGGAGAAATTGATTATGGAGAAAATTATTCATGTTTCTTTTTTTGCCTGAAATAGCCTGGTTCCATTTACCAGAACTCTATGTTTAGAGCCTGCTGGCCTAATGACTAGCACTCTGGTGCTCGGGGCCACAGGTTTCGGGTTCGAGTTCCGATGGTGCCATGGATGTTTGTAGTTGTTCAGAATCCACTTTAAACAGTAGATCCCGATTTAATATGACCGTAGAGAGTAGGACTGTCAACCCTACCCAATGAAAAGACAATATTTCTTATCTCTTGGCCTTGTCCCATCATGGAGCTAATGAGCTAATGATGATGTTTATGTGGTCTGACAGAAAAAGTAATTATCAGTCGTAGATTTTGCTTCTGCATTCATTTCTATTCAATTTCTCTATTCGCTATTAGAACTAGTGCAATTTATTGACACATTCGTAAAATGTTGTTTTCAATTATTTTTTCTATTCAACTATTTTTAATTGAAAAAAATTGTGGCCTTAGGATATGTTTATTTGTAATGTTAAAGGACCCCCCTCCCCCAGCATTCTGTTTATGGCCGAGCAGTAACATGAGGAGCTACTGTATAGGAGATCTGAAGTTCTGTTCCGCTGACAATATCTTTTGCCATCACTGTTTACAGAAACCAACAGATACGATGTTACGCACGATGTCTCCGTATGTAAAAGAATGTTCTCGCCTCGATAGCTACGCTTCCTGTTGGGAATGTTGCTAGTTTTTTTACCCCACACGAGATGCTAATTTGTTTTATGTTACACTCAACAGTCACACTTCATCATCACATCAGTTGTTCAAGGCATACATATGTTGAACACAAACTCACCGATGTTCAATAAACAAAAAATCAAGGCCCTTTACGAAGTATTTCCAAACACTTTAATAGAAACATAAAAAAATAATTTTCCAAGACTTTTATGAATATATTATTTATTTATATTTAAAAAACAGATGTGTTAGAATGCTTAAGTGCAATTTTTCATGTTTTATTTGCACTTTTAAGAATTTGTTATTCTTTAATGACTCATTCCTTTGATCAACATTTCTTGAAAAACATATATGCATGTCTATAAGTGCCTCAAATAGATAAATAATAGAAACATAAAAAATAATTTTTCAGGGCATTTATGAATACATTATTTACTTATATTTTAAAAACATATGGGGTATTAGGCTTAAGTATAATTTTTCATGTTTTATTTGTATTTTTCCGAAGTTTTTAATCTTCAATGACTCATTCCTTTGATCAACGCTTCCTTAAAAATTATATGCATGTCTATAAAATGCCTCAAATAGATAGATAATAGCAATATAAAAAAAAATTTCAAGACATTTATGAATATATTATTTATTTATATTTTAAAAATAGATGTGGCAGTGTGCTTAGGTGTAATTTTTCATGATTTACTGCACTTTTAATAATTTGTTATTCTTCAATGACTCATTCCTTTGATAAATATTTCTTGAAAAACATATATGTATGACAAATAAATACATCAAATAAATAAATAAATTGCCTTATAACGTAGAAAAACACATTTGCTAAAAATTGTAATTTACGTAATGCCATTGCATTTAAATGGAATACTTAAATATTCTTATATTTAAGTGCAAAAACTATTTTTAAGGCGATTGTAATCGAACACTGGGCTAAAAAAAGATGTCACCTTCTTTTTATACAGAAAGTCTGAAAGGCTCCCTGGTCGCAAAATAGATTATATTATCCTGGTGGTATTTTTGTATTTTTTTGCTATTGTCGTTTATTTTATTCATTTTTCTTTGTGTAGAAAAAGAGAAGCGAAATATAAAACGGCGTGCAATTTGAGTGACAAGAAAATGTATAAAATTGAAAATGCTTGTCCGTGAAAACATCGTGAGATTTAAGACCCGAGAAACCGAAGAATGTTTTGGGGAAAACTTTTCATATTCAAGAGGGAATAAAACTTGAGAATTTTTTGTAAGTAAATTGATAGACTTTGTGAACTAAAAATGTTACTGTTATTTAGAAAATCTTATAAAGTAGACTCGTAAAATAAAAAAATTAAAAGTGAAAGCGTATAAATAAAAAAAAAAGTTGTTTTTGTCTATAAGAATTCCAATTAAGTTTACCTGACAAAACTTTCAAGTAAAAAAAAAAAACTTGTAAATTAGTTTCAATATCTTTTAATGAAGTGATGGTAAAATCACAGAATAGAGGTCATTGGGATTTATTGTCAAAAATACTTTTCGCCAATGTTCGCCAAGTAATGGGTTGCGATTGTAAATAAAGTGAATTTCAAACTTTATAAGAAACCCAGGTTACGACATTTGGCTACTTATTGCCTAGTTGGCATTACAAAAAGTCGTCAAATTCCAATGGCCCCTATTTTGCAAATTGGCTGAAAGGATTTCAAAAAAGAAAAACATTTAAAATCTAAACTAAAAACGGCCAAATCATAAAATAGTGGCCGCTGGGATTAGGCGACTTTCTTGTGACGTCCACTGAGCGATAAGTCACCAAATTTAGTTACTCGGATTTCTTGTACTGTTTGCAATTCCCTTCACTTACAATAGCAACTCTTTAGTTGGCGCAGTTAAGCGAAAAGAAATTTTGGCGCCAAATCCCAGTAGTCCTTATTCTGTGATTTTGCGCAAAACACTTAAGAAGTAAGAATTTTAAAAGAATTTAAATGATTTTAAAACCAACAGTTTCATTCCTGTAAAAAGCTGATTCAGATTACAAATATTTCAAATAATAATCCCCTACGAAAATAATTTTTATCAATCGTTAAAATGTTAAAAAATAATAAATACAAAATAAAAATATAAAACCTTAAGTCTTATGAATAGTTTAACATTGTAACACGAAACATGGGCAGGATTAATACAAAAAAATACGAAAAGTTATCGTTAAATAAAAAGTTCAAAGTCTTAATTCTTCAGCTGCTCTGTATGTCAAGTAAGCATTAAATCCAAACTATTATTAAAATTCTATAAAAGGCTTAAACTCTCAACATTCAACCAAACCATCCAAACGTTTTCATATAAAATGAAAAAAGTGATGAAATGAAATGTAACTAAACAAAGTAACGAAATAAATACCGGAATTTTGTTTTAAACATAGTTGATACATTAATCCAAGCGCTGCCAACAGACATCAAGAAGAATCTAAATATTAAATAAAAAAAGATAAAAAATGTACCTGAACAAATTCACCAACAATTTTTTTCAACAGACTAAATTGAAAAAAAATACAGAAATGTTGCTACGAAATCAATTTATTTTCTTAGTATGAATTAATTTAAAATCTTAAAAATATAAGCAAATAAAACATAAATATACTAATTCAAAATTATTTAAGTAAATAATAATAATAATAAATTTAATAATTAATCATCATAGAGTTTGTTTAAATATAATATATTAAATAGCGATAACTTTTAATAAAATGAAACAATATAATTGCAATTTCAAAATTAAAAATTAATGGAACTTTAAAACTTCTAGTGTACAAATATTTATGTAATATAATATATACTATGTAGTACATATATATTATATATTATAATAAACAAGAGTACTTCTAATGAGAAAACAGAAAATTTAAAATACATTTTACCTCTTATTCGTTTAAGAATTACTTAATCATTTTTGGTTGCAAAGTGTTTATGAATAAGTAATTCATCATCCATATAGACCCTCATTTCCATCTTTCCTAATTAAATTTTGTAAAAATTT
The DNA here is from genome assembly GCA_021605075.1 of Caerostris darwini. Taxonomy (NCBI): domain Eukaryota; kingdom Metazoa; phylum Arthropoda; class Arachnida; order Araneae; family Araneidae; genus Caerostris; species Caerostris darwini. The sequence continues at coordinate 41,366 of BPLQ01008534.1, forward strand.
AATTATAATTTTTAGTTTATTTTCACAGATCCTGTTTCAGAACATTTTTAACATGAATAATTATTAATTATCAAGTAATTAAGAAATGTTATAGAGTGGCAAAACAAAAACAATATTGTTATAAAAAATATATAACATTGTTTACTTTTAATTACAGTATAATGTCTTATTATTACTTTGTAATTCATTGTTATACTACGTTAAAATTACAGTTTTAATACAATTAATAAAGAATTAATTAGAATCTTTTGTATACCTTCACTATGCACTGTAAAAATAATAATAATATTTAGAAGTAAAACTTGGATTTAAAAGAGCTGAATTTCTTATGCTTTAGAAAATATACACCCACATTCAAATTCTTGCTAATTACTTCTTGCGTTGTTTTTTTTTAATTAAAATTTTACCTTTTTATTAACATTGAAGAGAATTTATAGAATTAGAATCCAACTCTGAAGATAATGGAAGAAGCATTAAGTATGACTGAAAACGACAAAAGTTTTGGGGTATTTGACAGTCAAAACAACTTATTAAAAAGGTTTGTGTTAACTTGCAGAGTGGGGTCTGAATGGCTAGTGCTCTGGCGTTCGGTACCACAGGTTTCGAGTTCGAATCCCGGCGGTGCCATGGATGTTTGTAGTGGTTCGGAATCCACTTTAAACCGTAGGTCTCGGTCTGTTTAGCCTAAAGTGTGCACAAGGTGACCGTAGAGCGATGCGGGGCTATTGTTACTCCGCGCCCATAGCTTATCTTCACGCTACACGCAACTCCTAGGTAGTGCTAAGTGAGTAACGTCTGTGCACTGCTTGCTTTAAGGATCAAAGACAATTGTCTAAGTGGTTGGCAGCTGCATTAGAACGAGAAAAAAATTGCAGAGCGTGGTGGTTAAAAAACAAACTGAGTGTAAGAAGAGAAATGTTAAGTCAGCAGTTAAAGGAAAGGCAAGGTAAAAGTTAGAGCCCGATATGCGTGTAGTCTTGTTTCAGTGTTGTTCATGGATACAAACTAAATTATTTCTCAAAATAAAAACGAGATGTTTCGTTACCCTATTTAGTAAAATTTGCTAAGACAGCACTGCAAAAAACACAATTATATAATAAATACTTACAAAATCATCATAAAGGTCAGTTCGTTTAAGGGTCTTTGTACCCTCCTTGGAGCCTGGAACTCTTCACTCACTGTCCTCTCCCTTTTTCTTCCTCTTTCCAACTTCTAACGACGGAGGACAAGAAAAACGTGCAAAGTCTAACGTACGTGTCAATCCTTTCTCGAAAGAAAGATCTATTAACCTTGAGTTCAAGATTATAGTTTGTTGTGGGAATGCATGGTGGATCCTTACTGCAAGAAACTATTGTGATGCATTTTTAATAGGGTTAGTGCAACAACTGGATTTGTTACTTGTTGGTTGAGATACTCATGAAATGTAAAGAAATGGATGTAACGCACACATACATAACACACAATTATATCAAAATCATCTTAAAAGCCAGTTCGTTTAAGAGTCTGTATCTTCCATAGTCTTCACTTCACTGTCCTCTCCCCCCAAGATCTAAAGGGGAGGGGACAAGAAAATTTGCAAAATCAAACTTAAGGAGTTTAACGTAAGGAAAAAAGAACCTTACTTGAAAGAAAGATCTATTAACCTTGAATTCAAGGTTATAGTTTGTTTTGCGAATGCATGGTGGATCCTTACTGCAAGAAATTATTGTTATGAAAAATTGTGATGCAATTTTAGTAGGGGTAGTGCAACAACTGGAATTTGTTAGTTGTTGGTTGGGAAACTCATGAAATGTAACAAAACGGATCCTCAACACATACACACATTATTTAAGCGTAAATACATCACTGGGTTACTTTGTAATTTGAGTTTTGTAAGTAACGAAAACTCACAAATTTATAAGTAATTGGTTCAGTCTTTTTATATTAATTAATTGACATATTGCATACAACTGCACATGGTCAGGAATTAAAGAATATAAGTAATTATAAATCTGTGGTACTTATGACCAACTGGACAAATAATTTCTGCTGGTCGTTTAACGTTCGAAAAAATATGATCCCTTCCACCTCTCCACCCAAAATGTTCTCGCCATCTTCTAAAACCCGCGAAATGCCGTCCGTGTCGACCACCCCTCTCATAAGCATTCAGGAGGCGTGAAAGAGACAGAAGGATCGTTTGAGCACACTCTCTTTCAAAGTGCTTTTGTTGGAGGGTGGCCGAGCGTGCCAAGGAGATCTTCGCTCCACCCACCCCTTGACGTGCTTCTTTTAAAAGACGAAAAACAGGGGGCCCCATAATTTTCACTTATGATCCGCCACTACGTGTCTGTTAGCTCTTTCTCTGGAAGTTATTGACTGAAATATGGCCTGCTGCGAAACTCCGGGATCTTTAAAGTAGGCTTGTGTTTCGACACTAGAATTTTATTCCTTCCTAATGTGGCTCGTATATCAGAAAGTGCGTATCTCAGATAATAGTTCTTTATTGCATATGAGTTTTAAGGAAACAGTTAAGTATTTATTTATATTTTTGGTATACAACAATGGGTTTTGTGTTCAATTTATGTATATCACGAATATCTCACCTATATGTGATAAAAGGAGCTCATCATCCAGGAGAGCTTTCAGGAATAACTGCCCTCATTTGCGTGTTGTATGTTATGAAACCCGTAACAATACCATCAAATAACATGGTTACCTTGATTTCTTCCTAATGTAGCTCGTTTATCAGAAAGTTCGTATCTAAGAATATAATTCCTTAATGTATATAAGTTTTAAGGAAACATTTTTTATTTATTTATTTAATATATAGTAATAAATTTTGTGTTCTACTTATGTATATCACGAATATCTCACCTATATGTGATAAAAAAGAAATTATCCAGTAGGTCTTTCAGGTATAACTGCCCACATTTGCGTGTATACTATAAATCCCATAGAAATGTCATCAAGGGGCTTGATTACTTGTTTGTGAGATGCTTAACATGATATATGAATTACCATCTAATCTCCTCAATTCTGAAAGCAATAACTACATAGCAGCCAAAAAGCAGATTCATACCTAAAGTACTACAGACTTCAATTTCGAAGCCTGGCGGTGGAATGGATGTTTGTTAGTGATTCGGAATACACATTAAACTGTAGGTCCCGGCTTAATTAGCCCAAAGTGTGCAAAAAGTAACAGTACAGGGAAAATTACCTTAGAGTGACAAACCAGTTTTCAATTTAAATATATTTTAAATTTCATTTCCTTTTTCAATTTAAATATATTTTAAATTTCATTTTATTTTTCAATTTAAATATATTTTAAATTTCAACTTCGTTATTTCTATGGCAGCAGATTCATCGTAGCATGACAATATTTTTATTCACAAAAGTAACCGTTTTCCAAATATCAAATTTTAAATAGGAAAACGAAAAATTTTTCTGTTAAAATTTCGAATACATTATTTGCGTTAGTTTCCAAAAATGTTTCCCAAAAATTTTGAAATATATTGGTTTCTAATTTTCTGAACATATTTATAAAATCTTTGCAATATTTGGTTTTAATATAAACCGACAAAAAAAAAAATTTCTCTTCTTTACAAAGTAAAAATTCTTATCATTTTAATAGGATATTTAAGCCCATCTAATGGAATTTAAACGAGAAAAATAAAATTCCACAGAGTACGAAAAATGAAGAAAGAAGAAGTAGTCCACTTATAAACCACAGAACAGAGAAAAACCGCAGCGCACGCAGGAATGCTGTTAGCAAGAGAAAACAGGATATTTGAAATCGAAGAATTAGAAAGCCAGAGATAATTACTTAGCCTTTAAATCGATTTGTTTTCGTGCTCATCATTTTTCATTGGGAATAGAAGAACGATTCGAAATGTCTAGTTAATGATGTAACTTTTATTAATTAACAGATTTTATTTTTGTAAATAGGGTTGACTTGGTTAGTAAAAGTTAGAGCCTTATTTGGTAGTGGTCGTGATTCAGTGCTGTTCATGGAATGAATTAAATTAATTCTCAAAATAATGACGTGATGTTTAGCTGCCATATTTATTAAAATTTGCTAAGACAGCACTGCACAAGTGCAACACATAATACACAAAACACAATTATGTAACAATTATTTACAGAATCATCTTAAAGTCAGTTCATTCTTTGTACCCTTCATACCACCTGGAAATCTTCTCTCGACCATTGTACCCTCAGTCAGCCTAGAACTCCTTCTTCACTCCACACCGCACACTCATTTTTCCCTTCCTCCCTCACCCATTATCGGTTCCAAAGTCTAATGGGTGAAAAAAAGCATGCAAAGTTGAAAGACAACCTTTTGGTTAATCCGACCTTGAAAGGAGAATCAATCAACTTTCAGCTTTTCCCCGTTGGCTATATTTTGTTTCGCGAATACATGGTGGATCCGTACTTGGTCTGATGGCCGAGTGTCTAGCGCTCCGGCGTTCGGTACGACAGGTTTCTGGTTCGAATTCCCGCTGTGCCATGGATGTTTGTGGTGATTCGGAAACCATTTTAAACCGTAGGCCCCGGTCTCATATGACCGTAGAGCGTCACAGAGGCCAATCAGACTTCACACCCACATCATTCCCAAACTGTAAAGAGGCAATTCAGCTATAGGCACAGTGATGTGGTGCAGTAGTAGTAGTACTTGGTTATAAAAATATTCTTATATTCTTCAAAATCTCTTGGCTCGTTGATAACATGGGCAACTAATTTGCAGGATGTCTCAGGTTCAAAAATGTTGACAACAACTGACACACTGGCTCCGTTAAGTCATTGCATTGAGAAACGAGAAGATTCATCAGCAATTGTGGCAACGTATGTGAAGCATTTCGAAATAATAGTCTGCCTGTGAGTGTCTTCCCGGTTTTATCTCGTAAGAGGCGCAAATGTCAAGCAATTATCTCTAAAAGTCCTCCAATGAATCAGTGTCACCTCTGTTCTTGACCGTCGGCGGCACATAGAGAATACGAGGCTCAAAGATGTCCAACAGAAGATAATATTCCTTAGGAATAAACTAACTAAACTATGCACCATATAAGATTTAAAAATTTGTGCTATTGTTGTCGAATGCAGATACTTTTATCTGATGCCACTTGTCTATATAAAGCCATATATGCGATAGATTCGGCAATATATAGGATACATCTAGATACATAGAACCAATATTTTGATCCGATAATTTCGAAAGAATAGGCTTAAGAATGGTGAGTCAAAAGTAAAGGAAGGGCTTTCCTCCTCCGGACAAAATGAAAGACTTTCCGGTCTACGGATTTAGTTATTAAAACTTAATAATTGTAAATTCAAATTCACCCTCTAAATGCTAACGTGAACTAATCTAAAAAATAAGTAAAGCAATTCATTAAATCGTTAAAGTTAATGTATTAAAAAATAGTAATAAATAATAAAGTAATACATTAAGAATATAAAGTGAAGTGTTAAAATCTGTAAATTATTTATGTATGGAAACTTTTTTCTTAAAAATTAGGAATTGTAAATTCAAATATTACATTTAAATGCTGATATGAATCAGTCTTAAAAAGACATGAAGTAATGCAAAGACGGTAAATATTTTATATACGAGAAATTTTTCCTGAAACTTAATTATTGTAAATTCAAATTCAGCATCTAAATGCTAATGTGAACTAATCTAAAAAATAATTAAAGCGATTTATTAAATCTTTAAAATTAATGTATCAAAAAATAATAGCAAATAATAGTAAAGTAATGCATTAAGAATATAAAGTGTTATTTAAAATCAGTAAATATTTTATTATGAAAACTTTTTTAATAAATTAACAATTGTAAATTCATACATGACATTTAAATGCTTATGCGAAATCATGCATAAAATAATGTTAAATTCGTAAATATTTTATGCATAAGAATTTTTGTCCTTTAAACTAACAATCGAAAATTTAAATTTAACGTTTAAATGCTAATGTGAACTTGAGAAGTCAGGTGAAAGAAAGACAAAAAAATTCCTCGTTTTACCTTACAGAAAAAAAAATAAAATCTAAGTGGCTCGTAAATTGTTGAGAAAGAGCGAAATCTAGGAAATGAAAGGGCAAGAATTCGAATTTTATATAAATTCAAGTGCAATTTTTCCCATTCCCATTTCATTCCTCGTTTGCTGTTTTATTGGCCGACTGCCGCCCTCTCCCCTATTTGCAGAAACAATAACGCCGCTCAGGGGGTGGGAAGACCCCTTCACCCCAACGGGGGAGGGGGGATCGAAAATAACAACGAAAAAACCGAAAAGGAAAAGGAAAGGAAATAGAATGTGTAAGAGAGAGAGAGAGAGAGAATGCTACGAAAGAAATTGGGCCAAACGATTTTCTACTCAAGAAAAAAAGGGGGGAATCGAACAAAAAAAAAATTCCAATAGAACTGAGGACGTTCTTTTTTCTTTTTTCTTTTTTTTTTTATTTTGCTTTTTTATTGAAAGCTTTTTGGTTTAATCATCGTTATTTGGTTTAATCGATGAAAGTATCGGATTACTTTCGTTGCCAGTTTTTTTTTCTTTTCTTTAATACTTTTCTTCCGGTGTCTTTTCTTGATTTTTTTTTTCCTCCCTTCCTTTATTCGGAAGTGTTCGAAAAGGGGTGGGGTGGGGTGGAAAATAAATAAATAAAATCGAAAGCTTCGGGTTCCAGTCGAACGACACCGGTTTTAAACCCGGTATCCATTCCAGCGCTGGTCGGGGTTTACGCATCTCTAAGCAGAAGTAATCCACTCGGCGTCACCCAAATAAAATAAACCGATTTCTTTTCCTTTTTTTAATAAATAAGTAAGAAAAAAGTGGCAACGCTGTGCGGGGTATGGCTCCCGGAAGGGATTGAGTGGTTTATTAATAGATGCGAATTTGTTTCATCATCTAATGGAATTGCAATCAAGGATAAAAGTGTATTTCTTAAAGGAGAAAAAGCACTTCATATGTGGACACCGCAACTTGCTTTTATTTTGAGGAAATAAGTAGAGTTTTCCTTATTTCCTAAATGGTAAATGTGATGAAATTGCAATAAACATTTCCACACACTGATTTGTCAGTGTTTCGGTTTGGTTTGTCAAGCTATGGTAATTTTGTGCAGACTTTGGGTTAATTAGATCCTACAATTTAAAGTGGATTCCGAATCACTAACGAACATCCATGCCACCACTAGAATTCAAACCTGAAGCCTGTAGTATCAAAGGCCAAAGCGCTAGACAACTGGCCCTCAGACCGCCATTTGTCAGTGAGCACATCGTAAGGCCTTGTGATCCACTTATGTATAAGAAAAACTGCTCATCGATTGGGGATGTACGCAAAGTAATCTTCTTCTAGGTGGACTTTTTATGGATAGTTGTCTTACATTTACTAATTGTATGGAGTAAACATGTTACCTGAGCATCGATGCAAAGCTCTTAAATATGCTAACACAATTGACATTGAGTCCTCTCGTGTTTGCAATTAACACTGTGGTACTCTTCTTCTTATGTATGCCATAAACAGTCCGTTGATAATTGATTAAAGGATATAATATTTAAAAAAACTTTAAATATCCTTCCAAAAGAATATATTAAGCCTACTGGAAGGATGTTTAAAGGTGCTCGAAATCTGCCAGTTTGGCAGACGGCCCATTTAATCTGCCAGTAGGCGGGCGGCCTTGACCCACCATAGGGTGTTACCTCAATGAAGAAGAAGATGCCGATTTAAGTATCATATGGAGTGAATTCAGAAACTTTCACCAAGTATCCTTGAAGACAATCGCTGCAATACATGTTACACATGATATCAAAATAATTTTTTTTCAGAGAAATTTTTGTTCAGAAGAGCGGCAAAGAATTGATTTTCTTCACAGGTTTACTCCCCCCTCCTCCATCAAACATCGATAGGTTGTTCGCATTATAAGTATGTGAACCATTGGGACATCTACTTTCAACAAGGTGGATACCTTCTCGTGGTGAGCTCCGGGCAACGTCATAGACGGCAAAGTAATCTACAATTTTTTGGTATGTGGTCCAGACCTCCTACGATTTTTCGAAAATCTTTTCGAGTCTTACAGTGTAATGAAGGTGGTATGTCCTAGTCCCAGAGGACAGAGCTGCAGCAAACTTTGAATTCTTATGACATTGACGTCTTTGTGAAGGCAGTTGCGGAGTTTCGTCTCGTAACTGGCTACGATTCTCTTGCTACACATTTACACCGCATAAATGTACTTGAAGTTCTTTGCTGCAGGCTTTGTAACCTTCAAGAACTTATGGACTGTGTTCACCTTCAACACTGTCCTGCGCTGTCTGCCTCCTGTGGACTGTCCTCGTTAAATAGGAGTCCATTGGCTTTTCTTCTGTTGCCCTTTGCTAATTTATATTGCTTTGTTCTGTTCTGTTAAGTTTTGTTCTACATGGCTCAACTTGTGTCCTTTGTACCCTCCATTGGAAATGAATAAAAAACTTTCAACAAATAAATCGACTATATTTCCAAAAGATTTACAAATCAAAATTGTGACTAGTAAAAAATGTCTATTCTATACTACTTTTCTAAATATTATTTCTTTCAAAAAGATTTACAAATCAAATTTTTGACTAGCAAAAAATGGTCATTCTATTCTATGTTTTTTAATATTATTTCATTCAAAAAGCTTTGAAAATCAAAATTGTGACTATCAAAAAATGGTTATTCTATGCTAGTTTTTAAATATTATTTCTTTCAAAAATCTTTAAAACTCAAAATTTTGACAGTCAAAAAACTATTCCAGTTTTTTACTATTGCTATTCTTTTTCTCTATTGTTTGTGTTGAGACGTAGATATTGAATGAATAACAGTAAACAAATAAAAAAAAACTGAAAAAACATTTAAAAGAACTACGTATTTCATTCCGAAAATCTTTTCGCTCAAATCGCAGCATTCGGATCAAAAACAGATAGAAATGGATTTTCGTCAAAAACGATGTCATGTTTAAAATTCCTATGTGGATGTACGGGAGACTGCGTCTGCGGGAAGTTCTGGCAGATACCAACTCTGCAAAAACACTTCTATGGAGTGAATAAATAAAACATGGTGTGGTCGCAATAATTCATGAAGGCAGTTCAGTAAACTGTCAGGAGGCACAAATGGACATTGTATACAATGAGTTATTTCGAAAAACGTTTTCAAATAAATTGAGATACAATGTTTATGTTTCTAGGAATTGTTATGATCAGAATAGTTAAACCAATTCACTTTTAATTTTTAAAGGATCAGGAAAAAGTAGTTAATGTTATGTTTTACATTGTAATGTTATGTATTAGAAGTGTTGTTTCTTATCACACTTGGTAGACAGCAACATCTAGACCAAGTCCAAGAACAAGTGTGGTCTCATTGAAATAGGGAAAGGGTACAGCTTCTGTTGTGATGGGACACCCATAAGTAGTGGGCTCAGTGATGCTGAAGGAGGGCAGTATCTTCCGGAAGGATTACTCCGCATTTGAGTATCGTATTGGAGAAAACCAGGAATACTCCCAACAGGTAGTTCGAAGAACGAGGCAAGATGCTGAACATCACAAACGCCATCAAGTGTCATCGTTTTCAGAAGCAGTGTCTACAACAAAACCGCCAACGGATTGAACTTCTGTGCTAATACTCATCAGCGGGCCGTGGTCACTGAGTCAAGAGTCGGGCTTTTATTAGTAGTAAAGTTATATATATTATGTATTAGTAGTAATGTTATGTAACTAATACAAATATACATAACACTACTACTAATACAAGCAAAATTAATGTTATGTTTTACATTCGTATTATATTGAAAGTTATTTTAATATAATACGAATTTAATACCATCCAAATCAAATTGGAAAAACACAAAACTAATATAATCTAATGCCCAACTGAGGTCTAATGGTAACTTGGTCAGATTCGAATCCAGTGTTTCAAAAAGAGAAAACTCGATGGCGAGTCTTACATTAACAATCAAACTTGCTCATGGCAGTTCATTTAATTTTTTGCCATACGACACAATTTTTGCCAAATATTTTTGCATTTGTAAAAAACTGCAACCTGTCATTTGCCACTAAAGATTCTCTCTGAAGGCAATTACTTGGAAGTCCTCCGTGGTATATGTAATTGAGAAGTCCCCTAATCCCCATCGAAAAAAAATTATATTTTTAAATTTCTTTTGTAAACTTTAAGTATAATTTTGCGGAAAGAAAGTAGCATATTGAAGTACTTAAAAAAAATCGTTCACTTATTTTTCGGCTAAACTACTTTTTATCCATTATACATCGAATGTAATTCAATGTGCTAGAGAATACTGCAAATACAATTTAATATACTCTAGAGAGGTACAATTGATATACAATTAATATGTACAAATAAGATACAATTTAATATACTCTCTTTTTTAATACTCTAGAGAGTGATTATTAAGCCAGAGTGTATTCATTGTAAAATTCAAAAGAAAATATTTCATATATTTAGGATATATTTAATTTTTTTTATATAAATGTAGTAAGCTTATTTTATGCTATTTTTAAGAAAAATTTTTGATAAATAAATATTTTCTTTATGAACATTTACCAAAGTTTTCTTAAATTCATTGAAATCATAATTCTTTAATTCTTGGTTAAATCCATTTGATTAGCAAGTTTGGTTAGATTAATTTTCTCTGAATATTTTTAACATCCAACTTAATTTCCAGTCTGTAATTGCGTGAATTATGTTCAGTGATCTTTTAGTAAACAATGTTCAGTTAAATTGCTCGGTAGTTATGATCAAGTTTCCTGCCCCAAAGCCGTAGAATGCATTTTGACGTTTCATCCGAAAAGGATATTAGATCTTCAACCCCTTTTGTAGTCCCAAATGTATAACAGGAGGCATCCCGTCCCTAATGCTACAATAATAGCTTTCTGCATAAGATGAAACCAGAAGTTGAATAATCAATATGCCTTCAGTGTAAAATTTTCTTAGAAGGCTTTTGAGAAATATATCAGAAAGGTGTTACTGGGAAAGATTTCACATATTGCCTAAAAATGAATCCTGATGAGTCGTTCCACTCAAGGATCATGCACAAGCAGAAGGTTGGCTTCCATGATGGAGTACATTAAAGTCTTTGTTTTAAAAACAAGTAGACCAGTAGGCTATTGTGGCAAAGAATTTGCATTCAAAATTGGTTGGATATAATATTGGAAATTTTTGCTCAGTAGGACTTGTAAATGTTGGACAGTTGCTTATAAATGTATTTTATTTTCAAACATAGTGGAGGGCAACATAATCCCCAATTTTCCCTGCCTAATTATTTATGCAAAATTTTACGAATTTGGCATTTTGTTAATTTTTTTCCTTGGTAATTTAGTATTTAAGTATATTTATTTGTTAGAAAGAATATCACTAAAAAAAATTGTAAAAATTCATTTCTCTGTAATATGTGCAATCTTTCCCAGTAACCTCTTTCTGATATATTTCTCAAAAGCCTTTTACGAAAACTTTTACACTGAAGGCATATTGATGATTCAAGTTCTGGTTTCCTCTTATTATTATTGCGAAAATGTGTTCGTTGGAATTTAAGGATTAGTATTTATTAATAAAACAGTGCTTCACAATTTAGACGCAAAAAGAAAAACATTGAACTTATATGCTGTCTTGAAAATACACAAAATAAAACATGCCAAAAATACAACATCTAAATTCTATGTGTAATCTTATTTCAATATGTAGTTAGATCACCTCTAACAGTTATACAAACCTGACAGCGATGTTTCATACCCAAAATTATGGTTGTTTATTAAATTAGCTGGCAGAAAACCTATACCTAGCTATATGTTGAGTAATTACCATAGGATTTCAGTAGGATTCAGTAAGGAACCCAAATATTTGCAGAGATCTTCCCATACGTATCAGAAAGGTCCTGAAGGATTGTAGAAGGCATGCTAAGTGCAGTCATTTGTCTCCCAAGAGCATCCCGAACATGCTCAAATGGGTTCAAGTTCTGATATCTTGTTGACAGATACACGCAATAGTCTCCTTTTGATAGTGTTTCTCCACTAGCCAAGATCTGTGTGGTATAGCAATATCATCATGTAAAATAAAAACGCCACCATCTGTAACTGCGTAAAGAAGAATAAAAGGATCAAGAATGTCATCACTATCTACAAGTGATCATCTACATCATTAAGCAGTATCGGTGCCTCTTGGGGACGATCCATGAGGACCATCCGAAGTGATTTCTATCCACAAATATACATTAGATCTATTAAACTTGTCATCTGCCTCTTTCATAAATATGACTGAACAGAATTCCCTGATTTGTATTCTAATTGGCATGTTCCCAATGACTAATTGGCAATTTAACATTTCATTTAGGTGGCACTCAGTAAGTGGTACATACAATGCCTCTCTTTCATGAAGCCTTCTGCGTTCAGATCATTTGGATACCAGCCTTTCAGTGGCTGCAATAAGAAAAGATTTTAGCTTCTTTGCAATTAGCTAGGCTTCTTTGCAATTAGCTATGCAAGGCTTCTTTGCAATTAGTTATGAAAGGCTTCTTTGCAATTAGCTATGCAAGGCTTCTTTGCAATTAGCTATGCAAGGCTTCTTTGTATTTAGTTGCAAATAATAGTCTTCTAAGGCACCTGTATCTCCAGGCCTTTATGCCTGTACCTTCTAGAATCTGATATTATACTTAGAAATGGATTTGACAATCCATTAATTACAGAATGAATCACATTCAACAATATTGTTACATAGGATTGACTCTGGTTCACTTCTATTCTCACTATCTCTCACCACTCCAGTTCTTTAGAACAAACATATCACATTAAATATCACATTAAATATCACATTAAAATCAAGTTTTCCTTTCAAAACATATACAAGGTGCTCTATAAATTCGTACAAACTTCAAAAATTCATAATCGAAAAAATTTCGGTTTGTACCAATATGATCAGAAGAACATTGGATTTCTTCTCCCTGTACAAGAAATGTAATCGAAAGAGGTTCTCAAACATAAACAAACAATGAAACAGATCACAATAATATCACACTTAGCATTTATTTTAAAACAAAAGATGTTCAATATGAATACCACCACAAGGTATTAGGCAAATTATGCGTGTATTTACACTTATTATAGCTGAGTGTTGCATGTTGGCATCGATGCCACCAACGATCCGTCGAATGACATCTTACAGATCCACCAATGTGGCTGGTGAGCCTCAATACACTCGATATTATAAGTACTCCCTCAACCAAAACCCTGCGGTGGTCAAGTCTGTTGATCGTGAGGGCCATTTAAATTTACAACCTTGACTTATCACTCCGCCATAAGAGAAAGCATCCAACACGAGCGTCTTAATTTCACGATCAAATTGGAGAGGAGCACCATCCTGAAGGTGACCAGAAATGGCATATGTTTTTCCTGCAATGCATACACCACATGGTCACGAACGAAACCACTTTCAACCAGGTGTTTTATTTCTAGATGTCTATGACGTTTAAATATACCCACAACCAAATAACTTCCGTGGGCAAGTCTAGTGATCGTGAAGGCCATTTAAACTTACAACCTCGACTAATGATTCAATGAAAGCATCCAATACGAAAGTCTTGACTTCACGCGCCAAGTGAAGCGGAGCATCTTCATGAAGGTGACAACAGATAGAGAATATCTTTCTGTAATGCAGGCACTACATGGTCACGAATGGATCCATTTCCAACCAGGTGTTTTACTGTCAGCCTGATTTGCATAAAATGTCTCAGTATGATATGTGAGCACCCTCTTTCGGTTACTTTTGGTATCATTTCTCACACATGGAAAAAAAATTCAGCGTCCCTCTGATCATTTCGAGCAAACCGAAATCTTTTCCCAGCATAACTTCTTTTATTATGAATTTTTGTAACCCTATAATTATACAGTACATAATTGTATTTTATTTTACCATACAGACAATTATATTGAAATTTAAAATTTAAAAAATAATAATAATAAAATAATTTTCGAAAAAGTGTAATGAGATGAATATTTCATTTATTTTCCTACTGTAACTCTAAAAATATACTACTTACCCTTGATTTATGGATGCAGAGTAAAAAATCTTTCTGCTACACTTTGGATGCCTTTGAATTTAACGTTAAACGTTAAATTCAAATACTAAATAGTACAAGAAATAAATTAACAATACGATTTAATACTCCAGCGTTCAGGGAAGAAAAAAATGTTCAAGAAGGATATACAAATGATATAAAGTGTATGCAAAAACATGCAGCAGAAAATTTGCAAAGCAAAACATACTGCTTTTGAAAAATTGGTTTTAAAAAGATTTAAGCAAACGAGGAATAAATAAAAAAAAGTATTATTTATTTAAACTAAAATCCGGTGCGCGCTTTAATATAATTCTTGATAAAAATTTTATTAAATTTAAAAATCTGCTTAAATAAAATTAAATCTTAGTGCAACTTTCCTTTCAAAGCCTTTGAATAAATATGTCGTATGTTATACATTTTAATACAAATAAAAACATCAAAAATGCGTTTTTATCACAAAAATATATGTCTTTACAAACAGATTTTTATTTACTGTAGCACTAAGCAAAAATATATGAAGTGATATGACTTATGAATTAAATGGTACATGTTATTTTATTTTATATATCTTGTTAAATTCTGTATCATTTATATGCAAATAGTTTTAACCGTTATTAAATATAAGTTAAATTCGAGTCAATTTCCGAGTTTTTGAATATTATCATTAAATATACTTAGTATTAGATATATAGTAATAGATATATTAGATATTTATTATTAGATATATTGGTATATACAAATTAAAGTTATGCACATGATTTTTGCAGTAAATCAGAATAATCAAAGGAAGTCTATCCTTTTTCAGCGGTCTATTGAGCAACACAATACGCTCAGTTATTGGGTAAAAGTGAACTAGATATTTGCATACTATCTGCTTAGAAATTGTCGTATCAAAATCAGACAATAGGCTCTCAGAGAGAACTCTTCAGTTGTTTTATTTTTATAGTGTCATGTATTTAATACCACAAGTCGATTCTACGTGGAAACTGCAACTACTACAAATATTTAAAAAAGGATGCTAACTAAAATTTGAGGAAAGACTAATGTAGTTCCTTCAGCAATTGTTACATAGTTCAAATGAAGTATTTGGTTAAAAAATGAATAAATAGTCATATTTCAATCAATCATTCTTGTCTATTCATGTATTTCTTCCACAAAAGCAGTCAAGAGACTGTTTGATAAAAAGAGTTCTCGCAATCGTTTCAATTGTAGAATATGGAGAATCATCAACATACCTAAAGCTGGACAGTCTTAATCAATGATTACATATGCCTAGAAAAATAGTACTTAAGACAACGATTCCAAACAGTGAGTACCCAACAGTAATAACATCAAAGAGCCGCCTAGGAACGACTTGTGGCATTAAATGACGACGCCATAAAAAATAACAGTTGGAGAGTTATCTGTCAGTACATAATGTCTGCGACTGAAACAACAATTTCTAAGCATATTGTATACAAATACCTAGTGCAAAAGGTACTTTTTACCCAGTAACTAAGTGTATTGTGATGCTCAACATACCTAGAATAGTACTATTTTCGTGATTCCAAATAGTGAGTACCCAGCAGCGATAACATCAAATAGCCGCATAGGATCGATTTGTGGTATTAAATGTACGACACCATAAAAAAATAGCAACTGGAGAGTTCTCTCTCAGGGCCTAATGTCTGCGTCTGAAACAACAATTTCTTAGCATATTGTATACAAAAGCTTAGTATAGAAGGAGCTTCTTTTTACTCAGTAACTGAGCGTATTGTGTTGCTCAACATACCTAGAATAGTACTAGTTTCGTCAAGCCAACAATTCCAATAGTGAGTACCCAACAACGATAACATCAAAAAGCCGCATAGGATCGATTTGTGGCATTAAATGCATGACACCATAAAAACATAACAACTGGGAGAAAAAGGCTGAAAAAGTGTAGTCTTTCTTTAATCATTCTTTGATACATTAAAATAGAATTATCCTATTCAGTCAGAAAGCGATTAATAAGGAAAGCCGTAGTGATCATCCTCGACAATTTTTCATGCGGAGAGAGGCAGAGTCTCACTATAGATCCTTTAGCATAAGAAAAATTTACCATTTATAAATGCATAGCTTCGGGGGGACACTATGACATACAGCTACAATGACGAAGTGAAATAGCCCAGTGCTACAATGAAAACAAATCTTGGAACCTTATATGAGACTTTTCCCAGAAGCTGCTGGAAAAAACTATTTTATGAATAATAATTTAGGTCACATTCACAAATTGTCATTGATTTTTTTGGAAAAATAAGATGTTTGGCATATAAGGTGGTCAATGAAGTCGTTTGACCTTAAGAGTTTATTGTTCGGAATGCTCTATTAAAAGTCAGTGTGTAATACAACCCCTTCCAGAACCCACCAGGTGTTAGATTCGTCACTTTTAGAAAAACGGAACTTGTTGACACAGGTGATCAACTATCTCGAGGTCCATTTAATGCTGTGCTGTGTCATCGTAATCTGTATTAACTGGACAATTCTGGTTATGTGATTTATCATTTTTTCATCGATTTTGGTTTTATTTGGATATCACAAGACACTTATCTCCAAGTTCTTTTGTTTGTTATCCTATTTTTAGCTGCCTTATAGTAAAAAGCCTCTGAATACATTTTCATTACATCAAATTTACCATTTTATGAAAAAAGGGTTTTCTATATGTAACTTTAACTTGGAGCTCCAATATCTTTAAATTTTACAGCCGAGTGTCTAGCGTTGTGACCCTCGGTGTCCCAGGTTTCGAGTCCCGTTCGTGGCATGGATGTTGGTAGTGGTTCGGAATTCTCTTTAAACTGTAGATCCCCGTCTAATATTGTTATAGAGCATTTTTCGTTGGAATGACAACCCTACCCCATAAAAAGAAAGCATCTTCTGTCTCGAAATCTGCCAGTAGGCAGACGGCCTTGGCTGACTATGGGGCTGTTGCACCAATGAAGAATAAGAATATCTTTAAAAATTTTCATTGGCTTTTGTTAATAGACCAAAGAATTAAAATTTTCAGTTATATATTAATTTTGAAATTTTTTTAAATGTTAATAAATATTTCTATTCTTGAAAATGTCTAATATAATTAAATAAGTCATTTTTATAGATATTTCAACTTTGAAAAACAAAGATACATACTTTGTGTCGTTTTAAATATGTATATAGTTATTCATGCTCATATGACAGAAACACTATATAAATTTTGATCAATTATTGTTCTATTAAGCATATCTTATTTAATTTATTTCAATCTGTATCACTTGCCTTTTAAATCAACTTCTACCATAACCTCACCACTCTGTTCGCTCTGGTCTTTGTATCATATTACATGAACTCAATCAATATGAAAACTTCTAAAAACTTGGCAACCGTACCACACTTATGTTACCAACTACACCACAGAAAGAAGCTACGAGCTGTCTTCAGCATCGTGTATAAAGGCCTTTCCTAAAGTGGTACAGTAGTTCTGTAGTATAGTACAGAAATACAATAGTAGTTTGATGTGAACAAAACATTCGATAAATTTTGATAAATTATTGCTTGATTAGGCATATTTTATTTAATTTATTTCAATTTGTACCATCTTTATTTTAAAATTACCTAAACGTCACCACCCTGTTAGCTCTGGTATTTACATGAACTCATAAAATCCAAAAACTACTAAGAACTTGGCAACCGTACCATACTTATGTTACCTGCTACACCACTGAAAGAAGCTGCGAGCTGTCCTCGGCATCGTGCAGAAGAGCCTTCCTTAAAGTGGTACAACTTGAATACGCTTAAAATCAATCGATTGTAAACGAATTAAGGCCGGGCTCAGCTGCAGAAGGTCTCTTCCATTTGGAAGGCTTTTATGCTGATTACCTTCTGTCTGCTTTCTTGGAACAATCCGCGACAGCAGAAAGCGTTCATCAATTCCAATTTACTTAATTTTGCCCTATTTTCTTGTAATTTCAAATAATAGAATCAGAAATTTAATTTCAGATTTTACACGCACCCTAAATTTGGAGCTGGAAATCTCTTAATAAGATATTCTTAACAGCAAATTGCATTTGCAATGTCGTAAACACTGTTTTGTATTGTAAATGAATTTATACAGTACCAATCATGGCCGAATAGGTTAGATAACCGAAAGTTTGTGGCTTTTCAGGGAAGGTGGTAACGGATGTGCTAAGATCGGTTTAATAAATAATGCTAAAAATATTAATTTTACAGTCTCTTGAATATCTGTGTTAGTCTCCATACTGATTAAATAGGTTTCTTCTCATGTTCTGCTCTTGCAGAACAATGAAACAAAAGGAAGTATTATAATAACTTTTTCTATTCTTCATAACTTTAAGCGGCCTGATGGTCAATTCGTTAATGCTCTGGTCTTTGGTACGCAGGCCTCAGGTTCAAATCCTGGCTATAGCACGGATGTTTGTGAGTGGTTCAAAATCCACTTTAAACTGTAGTAGTTAACCACTTTACCTTTAAGCCACTTTAGCCCAACGCGTGCAAAAACTGACCGTAGAGCGACAAACCAAATCATAATATTAAACAAAAAAGAGGGTTCCAATGATGTAATTTTGTGAAGAAACTTTTATTTTAGTGATCTTCGTCTTTTTAACGAAGAAATGTTCATCATGTTTGAGTGGACAAACGTAAAAATAAATTGGGTAAAAGATACATTTTCTGTTAAATTCTTTTGTTTACTAAATGTAAAGGGCGTATAAATTTTTCCAATGTAAAGATATGTCTCACCAACAATGCCTTTGTACTCTTAATTCTACACAATTGTCATTGCAACAAAATGAAATAATACTAAAAATGATGCAATTTAATTGATGAGCAATGCAAGTCTCTTTTGATAACCATGGCAGTGAACTTGACTCCCAACTGCAAGCCGTGTGCGACTTGTGGCCCAGTGGTAACATACGCAACCAGCATGCAGGAACGGTCGGGATCGCGTCCGTTACAGTCATTGGTTTCAAGTGCGAGGAGACTCAATTGGGACTATAAATACGTTTATTATACGTCTAATAGTAATAATCAACCTGTCAGGCAAGAATCTACCGGGTTTATTGGCATATGATACGAAAATGCGGAGTAATTACTTCAGAATGAAATATCTTCTTCTCTCTGGTAGCATACATAAGTGAAACATGAGGTCCACCC
Source organism: Caerostris darwini (assembly GCA_021605075.1). Lineage (NCBI taxonomy): Eukaryota > Metazoa > Arthropoda > Arachnida > Araneae > Araneidae > Caerostris > Caerostris darwini. The sequence continues at coordinate 60,571 of BPLQ01008534.1, forward strand.
ATGTTACACAAAACTCTGCAAGGAATGGTAAATGAAGAAGTACTATTATAATTATCCACCCATTATTGTATATCCATTATACAAGAATTACATTTTTTTCTGTAAATAAAAAGATTTGATTACATGTGTAAGTTGTATTATGTTAATAACTAAATTAAGTTTACCAGGCTATATTTAGAACATTGATGTTTATATTTTGGCACGAGATATGTGGAACGGTGATACGGACCATAATTTTAAAACCCCTAAACTATTACACACCTGAAAAGTTACATTTTTCCTATCCATTTTATGCTAATTTAAATGAAATACACTGTCTGCCAATCAAAATGAAACAACATCACAACCAATAAAACATTTCACAGTCATTTTTATTACACAAATAATATACACATGGTTTAAAATTATTTAAACTACAACTACGCTTGAATTGAAAATCTGCATTTTATTTAGCCCTCATGAATTGCAATCATTTCTGGTGATGGTATTCGGAATTCGAAGCTTAATTTTGTATTAAAATATGTCAATCAAGATTTCATTCAAGAGTTTGCAAATTAAATTTGCATTTGCAAAGCCTGAATTAAATCTGGATTGTCGTATTTTGGATTATCTGGATTGTTGTGAACATGTGCATTACAACAAGCCCAGCTGTCAATAATGCACTAGTTGATGGATGATGTTTGGCTGGATTTGTTTAGTGCGATAGAGTAAAAATATTCTTATTCTGTTGTGTTCTGTAAAAATATTCTTATTCATTCCATTCGGTTATGGTGCTAAACTTAATGAGTGGGGCAAAGAAGTACTGATATCTGGTGGATAAATTGCATTACATGCTGTCAAATGTCTGCAACAAATGTTGCATTGCATGGTGTCAGGGATTGTACTGCTGGAGAAAGGTTACAAATAACCCCTAGAGTAAAGGAAAAACAATAAGCTCCAAATTTCAAGGCGGGTGGATATCGCGTTGGATTTCAGAACCAAAGATTGTTGCTTTAAAAATTCAACAAGCAATGCCGTACCGGACACTTCTGTGTCTATGGCGAGGATGAGCTGAGATTGAAATATCCTTCAGTTGAACTCAGTTGAGGAGGAAGGAAAGAACCCCTCGACACCCCTTCCCTATTCCAGTCTTCGAGGTGTTGTTTTAAAATCGTGGAAAAAAATTGTAATACAAATTATTTCACTCATATCATTTCCAAAACTATATAAGGACATTTAATCTAAAAGTACAGATATATTGTGGGGTACAGTTATGGTGGTTTAAGAATAAAATTAAATAGCATCCGATAACGTAATTGCGGATGTTAAATCATTAAGGCAATGCATAATACAAAATATGTGTGCCCTTTTCTTTTCTACTTCCAATGAACATAGTTAAGAAACTTAAACAGAAGAACGTTTCTCTTGTTAACAAGGAGCAATATATGTACAATTAATTTGGATATATACTGCAGACATAAATATTTACATGTCCTTCTATCATCTACATTTCTTGCAGTTTTCAAAACTATTGAACACTTCCTTTAGAATAACATTTTCCTTAACCTTAATGTAAAAAATGCTAAACTAGATCTAGAAATTCCTGTGATATTTCTTAGTAAATGCAAAACTTATTAAACTTTTTGCATTCAATTTTATATATTAATTACTTTTCTATGGAAAAAAAAACTAAATAATATTTTTAATTATTCATACTACGCATTCGATTAACGATAAATACTATTAAGTTTAGAACTAGTCCTAGATATTTAATTTATAAATTTAACTATAAGATTTCTATGAAATAATTTTCTTCTTCTTTTTAAGAAACAAATTACGATATTCCGTGAAGAATTAAACTCTTTTCTTTTCAATAATTGCACTTTAAATCATACCATTAACGTGCAAGTTCTTCTGTAACTATCCATCATATTCGATGACGATTTTTTTTAATGTTCTAGTTAAAACAATATGATTCATTTTTACTCATACTCTTTTCCGTAGAATAATAATGGAAAAGGGCACACCTGTCTCAAAAAATTCCGGCAAAAGATTTCCGAAAATTACCTAACAATTTCTCTTCCAGTGGGTCACACCAACTTTACTTTCCGAGAACTATCTTTTCCGTTTTCTCGGAATTCATTCTTCCCGAACCTTTGCCTCCTGGAAAAATCTTCTTTTCCACTCGAAATCGATCCTGACTCTCCGGATGACCTCCAGGTGGCGCTGTTATACTCATCGTTCGATATTCCGTGAAGCTACTACCACTCAGACGATACTGGTGACCGAGAAACGAAGTCTGGACGGCCCCTGCGCTATCGTCCAGCCTCACCATACGGGAAGGTCGAGATTAAAGTGTCCACCCTTTTCGGAGTGACCTCTGCAGTGGAGATTATCCCCCTATTCCTCCAGACGATTTTGCAGATGGATTGCATGGGCGCTAACGGTAAGCCTCAATGAATTTTTCACAATGATCCGGTCTTAGTGACTCGCTCTGTTCTTTCGCACAACACTGAATACTGTGACCTAGCAGTGGACGAAACGGAACAGTATTCTTTTGCACATCTTAACGAAAACACACACAAAAAAAGCCATCGTCAATACATGATTCGTCAAAATTAAGGCAGAAGTTTCTTGAATATAAATAAAAATAACTGCTAAATATATACGATCTAAAAAGACATTTAACGTTCAGAAAATAAATTATATAAAGTCTTCGTAACTTTGGTTTGAATTTCTGGATTAATTTATAAATATAGATATGATTTACGCCTAGATTTCAAGCAAAATAAATTATTTATTTGAAAGAATGATTTTCATTTACTTAATATTATTTGATGGGATTAATTACATGTCTTAGCGTTTAAACACACACAAAACAAGAAATCATCGTTATACGTGATTCAGCAAAATTTAGGCAGAAGTTTTTTGAATATAAATAAAAAAATAACTGTTAAATTCATATGATCTAAAAAGGCATTTAACATTCTGAAAACAAATTATACAAAGTCTTTGAAAATTTTGTTTGAATTTCTGGATTAATTTATAAATATAGATATGATTTACACCAAGATTTCAAGCAAAATAAATTATTTATTTCAAAGAATGAATGTCATTTACTTAATATTATTTTAATAAGATTAATTACACGTCTTTAAACGCACGTCACGCGTTTAAACACACACAAAACAAAAAAAAACATCGTTATACAGGATTCATCAAAATTTAGACCAAATTTCTTGAATATAAATAAAAAAATAAATACTAAATTTAAATGATCTAAAAAGACATTTAATATTCAGAAAATAAATTATATAAAGTCTTTGTAACTTTTGTTTAAATTTCTGGATTCATTTATATAGATATCACGTACATTCACCACATCCATCTTTATTATTCCAGCAAAATAAATTCATATCTACTTTAAAGTATTAATGTCATAATGTTATTATGTCATAATGTCATAATCATTAATGTCTACTTCATATTTAATGATTTAATTAATTGGCATCTCATCAACAAGATTTAATTATTTGACATCTTATCAACATTATTGGTTTAATTGACATCTCGTCAATAGTATTTATGATTTAAATAAACATTTTTTAGAAAATTATAATCAAAGTCTTTAAAAATTTTGTTTGAACATTAATTTATAAATGACCTAGCAATGGACGAAACAAAGAAAATAGTAATTAATATTTTTGATGCACATCTTAGCGATTAACCCACAAAACAAAAAATCGCCGTTATACATGATTTAACAAAATTTAGGCAGAAGTTTCTAATATAAATAAAAAAATAACTACTAAATTCATTTGATCTAAAAAGACATTTAAGACTCAAAAAACAAATTATATAAAGTCTTCGTAGCATTGGTTCGAATGTCTGGATTACAGATATCCTTTACACGAAGATTAAATAAATTCATAACAAAATAAATTCAATTCAATTAACAAAATAAATTCATACCCACTTCAATGTCCTTTAATTAATATCATTTGATGGGATTAATCAACATCTTTTAATTAACTGACATCTCATCAATATGATTTAATTAATTGGCATCTCATTAACAATATTTTAATTAATATCTTGTGAATAATATGTTATTTATTTTAAAATTATTCCTATATTTAAAATAATTTATTCTTATCTATTTTTATTAACTATCATTAACAAGATTTCTTGAAGAAGTTTTGAAATATGTCAAGTAGATTTTTTATTATTGTTTTTCAAACAAATGTATTTTAGAGGTGACTTTTTTTAAATTTAGAATTCTATTAGAAATTTATATTTACTTTTCTGTTAAAGAAACAAACTATAAAGCAGGATCAATTTATTTATAAAAGGCATGCTATAATCTTATATATAGTATATTTGATAAAATTTGCGAATGCCGACTTGAATTTGCAGCTACTTTTCAAATAAACTTAATTACAAAAAAAATGATAAATTTGGATTTTAAAATGTAAATCGGATTGTTTGAAATGATACATTCAAATATACAGTATAAATTTCAAATATTCGCTAAATCAAATCTAAATCTATAGTCAAAAAATTATATTCCATTTTACATTAACAAAAGGAAATTTCGTTAAAAAGAAATATCCATAATAAAAAAAATCTATTAATTTGTTTTAAAAAGATAAATGTCTTTATGTTGAATTAATTTAAAAACTTCATTTTGATTATTCTTCTGAAATTACGAATTTTTAACATCAAGAAATAAAGAACTAAAAGAAAATGGTAAAAAATTAGACCTACGTTAAATTTTAATTTAGACCTATGTTATCAAATTTAGCAATATACAAAAACGGCCTTATTTAAACAATTTAAAAACATTATGTGTATGAAAATCACCATATTATTAAATTTCATCAAATGTATATTGCTTTAATTAAGTTTATATATTTGTAATACCGTATTGTTTGTATCTACATATCATTAAAGGTTCATAAAAGCTATAACCTTTCTAGTTTTAATTCGTTTATTTTAGATTATTTCAAAAGAAAAGGAATGAAATTTTTTTTTACCTTATTTTTATTTTCTCTTGTTGAAAACTCTCAAAAACAGCAAATTAAATTTTATACGCTTTTCTAGATTGTCTATGACGGCGAAACGTGACATTAAAAAAGTGAAAACTTTCATTTTAGGTTGCTAGGTTCAGAATATTTGTCTACAAGTATGTTTATAATTTAATATTTCAATCACACTCGACGATATATAATAAAAATTTGAGTCTGCAAAAAAATTCACGATTGTTTATAGCGAAATAAGTTTTATATCCTCCAATCCTGATGTTGTTTTGGTAAGGCAGCAGCTAATCACATTCACTCTTAATATAATATATTTCTATGTTGTTAGTTTCAATGTAAGCGAGTAGAGTACGTTCATTACTGATTTGAAATTGGGATCAAATTGACTCAGTAAGTATATTAACTATTTAATGGAACATCCCGAGTTTACTCTTAAATCTTATTTGTATCTTTGCAAAACAATACGAGTAAATTCGTGCGAATATTATTATTTTTTTTTTTTTTAGACTAAATCTAACATTTGGGCTATCTTGTGTTATTCTATGGCGTAGAGGAATTCATTTGCGATACATCTCTTTTCCCAACTGCCGTTCTATAGTTTTCTTATCCCAGTTTAGTCGTAGCTCGTATTTATATCTTTTCGAAACAGCACGAGTAAACTCGTGCAAATATTATTATTATTTTTCATTTTAGATTAAGATTAGTATTTGGGCTACTTTGTATTTTTCTATGGCGAACAGGAATTTTTTTTCTATAATCTTACGTAGTTATAAGTCGTAGCTTGTAAGTTTTCAAGACAACACGAGTTAACTCGTACGAATATTATTTTTTTTGTTTTAGAGTAAAATTAGTATTTGGGATATTTTCTACTATTCTCTGGCGAACAAGAATTTATTTGAGATGCATCTCTTTTCACATCTGAAAACAGTCATTCTTTAGTTTCCTTTTTCGAGTTTATTCGTAGCTCGTGTTTTTATCTTTTTAAAACAGCACGAGTAAAATCGTAAGATTATTGCTTTGTTTTTTTTTTTTTTAATTTTAGATTAAAATTAGTATTTGAGACTACATTGTATTATTCTATGCGAGGGCTGCCATAAGCGGTGGGGGTGTTGTACTTATTACAAATCACCTTATCCGTATAGCCGAATAAGGCGGTAGCCTGAGTGGGTGCTATCGTACTTCAGGTAATTCAGTTACCGTATACCTTCTGGTGGGACGGGTTATTATATTTTGAATTGTATTATTCTATGACGAACAGAAATTTTTTTGCGATATTTTCTCTTTTCACAACTGCCATTCTATAGTTTTGTTATCCCGAGTTTAGTCGTAGCTCGTATTTATATCCTTCGAAACAACACCAGTAAACACGTGCGATTATTATGTTTTCAATTTAAACTAAAATTAGTATTTGGGACTACCTTGTATTATTCTATGACGAACAGGAATTTATTTAAGATACATCTCTTTTCACAACAATCATACTTTAGACTTCATAGCCCGAGTTTAGTCATAGCTCGTATTTGTATCTTTTCGAAACAATATGAATAAACTCATACGAATATTGATTTTTTTTTTTTTTCATTTTAGACTAAAATTAGTATTTGAGTTATCTTGTATTATTCTATGGCGAAGAAGAATTCATTTGCGATACATCTTTTTCCACAACAGTCATGTTTATACTTCTTATCCCGAGTTTTGTCGTAGCTCGTATTTATATCTTCTCGAAACAACCCAAACTCATACGAATAGTATTATTTTTTTCACTTTAGACTAAAATTAAAATTTGGAGCTACCTTGTATTATTCTGTGGTGAACAGGAATTCATTTGTGATATTATACATCTGACGACAGTAATTCTTTAGCGATTCAATGTTGCTTGTAGACACATGAATCAATGTTCTTCAATAGTAATACCAAAATATTTTTTCTGGTGATTATTCTTTTTTTATCGAGTACTTTCACGTTACTGTATCAAGTTCAAGTTTTCAAGTCCCATTAGTACTTAATAATTTCTAATCATCGTTCAACTGTTGAAATATTATGGTCGATTTGAATGCAGTTTTATCCATTTCTTTCTTTTTCATATTTACCCATCTTATTTCTTTTCTTTTGGTTGCCGGAAAATACGTGCAAAGATTCCTTTCTTTTAAAATTGAATTTGTAAATTATCATAGGCAATGAAATCAAGAATTTCGAGAGTTAGTTCCTTTATAAATATTTCTTTTTCACTTCTATCAAATTGTTTCGTCTGTAGTATTTTAATAGTATTTGGATAAATTGAGATAAAGCAGCATCAGCGAGCATACATCTCAAAGCACCTAGTCAAGACCAAAAGATAGTCGAATATCTGCCGGAAGAGCTTATGGCAGTTTGCATTTAATTTCCGTTACTTTATTTCAAAATAAGTAAAAGTAAAAAGTGATAAATAATATGGCGGTTGGTAGTGGTAATAGCAGCGATAAATAATGTGGCAATCACGAAGTTCTGGCGATGAATCAAAACTATTATAGATTTGATTATAACGTTTAATCCTAATTCCTAAATTGATATTTGTATTTCTACAGTAAAAAATAAATAAAACTGGATCATCAGTCCTAATTCTAACAATGTGCATCGTCGATTTCATCTCAAGAATTATTTTTTAGAAATCTGATATTTTAAGAGGTTTGGTTTGTAGCTCTACGGTCATTTTGTGCACACTTTAGGCTAATTAGACCGGAACCTACAGTTTAACGTGGCTTAATACTAAAAAACACCACATCAGCCTAAAGCTGAATTGCTCCTATACAGTTAGGGAATGATGTGTGTGAGTGGGCTCTGTGACGCTCTACGATCATATTAGACAGGGACTTAAGGTTTAAAGTGGATTCCGAGCCACTACAAACATACATGGCACCGCCGGTAATCAAACCTGATGCCTGTGACACCGAGCGCTAGAGTATTAGATACTCGGCCATTCAGGATCCTGTTTAACGTGGATTACGAATCACTAACAAAACTACATGCTACCACCAGGATTCGAACTTAAAACCTGTGGTACGAAAATCCAGAGTTCTAACCAAATTGACCATCAGGCCGGTCCTTTAAGGTGTAGATATCGAAAAAGCTACAAAGCATACTAATCAAGGAATCGAGGGTTTGGTTTGGTTTATCGCTCTACGGTCATCTTTTGCAAATGTTAAGCTAATTAGACCGGGACCTACTGTTTAACGTGGATTCCGAACAACTAACGAACATCCATGTCCCCGCTAGGATTCGAACCTGAATCATTTGGTATACCAATAGCCAGAGAGCTAGCCAATTGGCCATCAGGCCGCAGTAATTGAGGGAGGATTAAATTTGCAACAAATAAAAATCACTTCATAATCTATTTATTGGCGTTTCGTATTTTTACCTACTTAGATTACAGAAGCGCATTTCATAAGTAAGAAAAATCAATGGCTATCAGCGAGAAATAATTAATAGACATAGATTTAACTTGTACAAAAATTGCGAACAAGATAGATCATATAAAATTCATTTCTTTTTCATATGATCCATACTGTTCATTACATGGGATACGGTTTAGCGCAATACATTGGTTAATTCATTTAAGTGCAAGTAATGTCTTATATGATTTTATGCATGAATTTGTGAGGTCCATGTGAAATAGGCCATCGATCGCTGTGCTTTCTTCTGCGTCTGGGTTGGCTTTGTGTTTTATCGTGTTCACGCAAAACGCGCCGAACATCGTGCCTTATTACAGATCTAATAAATTTGCAAAGCGAATCGCCATGAATTTTGCATGAGGCCTTTATTATCCATCTAAAAGGAATAAATGTATACGTAGCTCTGTTATTCAATTCCGCCTTGTGTGTAATTGTTTTGTTGTGTACGATAGCAATTCGTTTTATTTATTCATGTTTTCGAAGAGGCGACATTAAGTTTTGGAATATCACGTTTTTATAGATGTAACATTTTATTTAATGATATAAAACAAATTCAACTTGATTTATTTCTGTAGAATATTTCAACGATACATAACTATTTAAAATTAATTTAGATTTAAAAAAAATTTTTTAAGTATATCTTATTTTCTTTCACGTTCGGCGCCACAAGTTTCAGGTTCGATCCCGGTTGTGCAGCGGATGTTCGGAATCCACTTTAAGCAATAGGTCCCGGTTTAATATGACTGTAGAGCGTTGCGAGTAGGGCTGAGAACCCTAACCATAACAGGAAAAATATTTTGTCCCGAAATATGACAGTAGACAGGCGGCCTTGACCCACCATAGGGCTGTTGCGCCAATGATGAGGATGATATATTATTTTTAAAACATTATTATGAATAAGAGATACCATTAAGATTAAATTGTATTGCACATATTGGTTGGTTTGTCGCCCAATGGTCATTTGTTTGTACATTAGATTTTATGAGGCCGAGATCTTCAATATAGTGGGGATTTCGAACCACGAACAAACATCCAAGCCACTACCAGGATTCGATAATAGACATAGATTTAACTTGTACAACATTTGTGAACAGGATAGATCATATAAAATTCATTTCTTTTTCGTATGATCAATACTATTCATTATACGGGATACGGTTTAGCATAATAGGTTAATTCATTTAAGTGCAAGTAATGTCTTATATGATTTTATGCATGAATTTGTGAGGTCCACGTGAAATAGGCCATCGATCGCTGTGCTTTCTTCTGCGCCTGTTGTTGGCTTTGTATTTTATCCTGTTCACGCAAAACGCGCCGAACATCGTGCCTTATTACACATCTAATAAATTTGCAAAGCGAATCGCCATGAATTTTGCATGAGGCCTTTATTATCTATCTGAAAGGAATAAATGCAGTCGTAGTTCTGTTATTCAGTTCCGCCTTGTGTGTAATTGTTTTGTTGTGTGCGATAGCAATTCTTTTTATTTATTCACGTTTTCGAAGAGGCGGCATTTATGCAGTATCATGTTTTTTGAAGATACATTTTAGTTAATGATATAAAGGTTTAAAAAAATTTAACTTTTTGCATCGTTAAGATATTGAAAATAAAAAATTATCAGTGTTAATTTAGATTTTCAAATTTTTTTCTTAAAAGTATATATTATTTTCTCCTGGCACTCAGTGCCATAGATTTCGGGTTCGAGTCCCGGTTGTTGCCATTGATATTTTTAGTGGTTCGGAATCCACTTTAAAACGTAGATAGAACAAGAGATATGTAGCAAATTCAGCGTTAAATATGAATGAAAGATTTGAGAGAAAGTTTTACTTATTGTATTACGCATTCATCACTCCTAATTGAAAATAAACATATATCGCTCCATTATACTGTATATTTTTCTTGAATGGCGAGTTAGCCCCATGGTGAGCCAAGGCCATCTGGCTACTGGCAGATTTCAAAACAAGATATGTTTGCTTCTTTACGGCGTAGGGCTCTCTACAGCTATATTAGATCGGGATCTACGGTTCAAAGTGGATTCCGAACCACTACAAGCATCCATGGCGCAGGTGGAACTCGATCCGAGATCTATGGCATCGAGTGCCAGAGTGCTAGTCAAACGGCCATCAAGCCCCTTATAATGGAATTATAATAGTACATTTTCATTGCCTAACCCTTTTAGAAATATGTGAAACCTGGGGGGATCTCGTGTTTCAATTATGTATGCTACCATAGAGAAGAGAGTATTTATTTCTGATACACTTTTATGAGTTAACTGCCCTGCATTTGCGTATCACATGGCAATAAACCCGTTTGATTCCTACCTGGCAGCCTGATGATTACTATTAGACACATTATACAAGTTTTCATAGTCACTATTGAGTCTCCTCGTACTTGAAACCAATGACTGTAAAATAAGCCGACAACAGCGGCGATCCCGAGCCTTCCCGCATGTGGTTGCGTACTTTACTGCTGGGCCACACCGATGACCAGAGAACTAGTCACTCGGAGGCAATATGTTAGGCTTAATATTATGGAGGATCTTGATATTGACGCGGTAATTAAGATGGTGAACATGGTAACCTTCATACCCCTAACATGGTGATTAAGCTTAATGTTATAAGTGTTGCGATACTAAGCTCTTCTGATTTGGATATGGAGAAACATCATAGCACGAGTGTTATGATTATGTGATTATCTTCAGTAAACTCAGTCTTTGGTCTCTTTAGAAAACTTCCTCTCCATGAAATCATCGAATATTGAAAACGGGGACTTACCAAATTATAAAGGGGGCCTGTTGGCCGAGTGGCTAGCGCTCTGGCGCTCGGTACCACAGGTTTCGGGTTCGAGTCCCGGCGGTGCCATGGTTGTTTGTAGTGGTTCCGAATCCACTTTAAAAAGTAGGTCCCGGTCTAATAGGATCGTAGAGCGTTGCGGAGGCATTGTTACTCCGCGTCCGTGGTTTATCTTCAAGTTACACGCGCCCCCTGGGTAATGCAAAGTGAGTACGTCTGTGCAGCACTTGCCTTAAGGCATCCAAGCTGTCTGTGTTTGCCAGCTGCATTAGAAAGTAAAAAAAAATATTCATAAATGTGTAATGTATTTGCAAAAAGTTAGATTATTTTTAGAATAAATTATAAAAAATCACAAACTCAATTCATGCGTTACTTTTTCTTGGTTCGATTTTAATTTATGAAATATCTAAAAATGTCTTTAACTGGATAAATTGAGCAGATACTGATTCGCGCACACATCAAAGCTAATAATTATAATCATCTCTATTAATTTTCACTTCCTTCAAAAAAATTATTATATTAAAAAATTATTTCTTAAAATTAAGATTTTAAGAAATAATTTTTTTTAAAGAATTTTTGTATTGAAAGAATTTTGTTGAATTTTTTTTAAACCTTTTTGAAATATTTTTTTCAATTTCTCTGTGTAAACGATTGATGTTTTATTAAATTAACTTTAAAAAATGTAAATCCTATGTATATTAAGTTAAAAATTCAATTTTTTATGTATTTTTCAATCTATTTGTTATAAATTTTTTAATGCTTACTGTGATTAATTAAGTAAATATTATTGTGCCAAATTAAGCTTGATTGTCGATAGAAGTTGTCTGCACAGTCTAATCCTGAAAAAAGGCAAAAACGCCTGCAACGCATGCCTCCACGAGATGCGAACTTATGGTTTTTACCCTTTTTACCTCTACATTAGGCTCCGTATTAGACACATTTCTTCATTAGATCTGAAGTAAGGTAATCACTTCATATTTAGTACTTGTGAATCCAATTGAATTTAAATATCATATTTAATTTCACTTATCATCATTATTGGCACAACAGCCCCATGGTGGGTCAAGGCCGTCTGTCTACTGGCAGATTTCGAGAAAGAAGATGTTTTTCTTTTTACGGGGTAGGGTTCTCCCAACAGTCATATTAGACAGAGAACTATAGTTTAAAGTGGATTCCGGACCACTACAAACATGCGAGACTTGAACCCGAAACCTGTGGTACCGAGCGCCAGAGCGGCCGTTCAGGCCCAAATTTTCCTTATACGTAATACAAATGAAGCCAGAAACACTTCCAGGAGAATATTTCTCTTCCTATAAATGAAGAAAGTCTCTGGATAACGCTAAATCTACTGCTAATCAATTGTATTAGTAAAGAATGCTTAGAATTGCAAAAAGTATAATTAACTATGGAGCAAAGAAATGATTAAAAGCAGCACTTAAAACGTTTTCAGTCTACTTTAGTTCTTATTAGCATAAGTGATGGCATTCTAGTTCTATCTGATTAGTGATGTTTTATAGCCTGTGCAATTAAAGAATATCTTTTAGTGTTTTGTACTCTCTCCCAGACAATTTTATTCTTTGGTAGTTTATTTCGGTCTAACTAAATCTAGTTAAACAGTTTTCCAGACGAGTTTATTGCTTTATTATTTCTTCTTCCGGTCTTAATTATATCTCCGTTTTATGTTCACACTCGATTTTAACTTATTAATTATGTTAATATTATTAAAACTTTGTTATAACTATAACATAGTTAACGTAAAACTTTAATAGTTAATAAATTTCTCCAATTCAGGTTATATTTCTTTATAGATTTAATGCAATCAGTTATTTTCACTGCAGATTAAAATCTAATAGATAATCTCTCATTGTTTGACTTTAACTCCTACCTCTATCGTACCAAGCTAATGGGTGAGTTAACAGTAAGTCAATTCCTTCTGGTAGTACGTGTACGCGACTACTGCTTTCAGAAATAAGAAACCTCACTGTCGATTGAGACAACATCTGTTTGTTGTTTCTTATCCCACTTGGCTGGCCAAGTCCATGATCCCATATGTACTCATGATTGAAGGGAAAGGAAGCAGCTTCTGTTGTGATGAAGCACCTGTAGGTAGAAGTCTGACTTTGGCTCCGTGACGCTCTTGCAGTCATAGGAGACCGGGACCTACGGCTTAAAGTGGATTCCGAACCACTACAAACATCCATGGCACCGCCGCGATTCGAACCCGAAACCTGTGGCACCGAGCGCTAGGCACTCGGCCATTCAGGTCCCAAATTTGTGAATGCCAACGGCACGCGGTGTTCCCAGGTGGTCACCCACCCAAGTATTGACCGCGCCCAACGATGCTTTGACTTCAGTGATCTAACGAGAACCGGTGTATTCAGCATGGTATGGCCGTTGGCTTGAGACAACATCTGCAACATATAAATAATCTATCTAATTCTAATTAGTGGGAATTTTTCTAGTTTTCTCCCATGAGACACGCAAATGGGAAACACTTCTTCCTAAAAGCCCAAAGAAAGACAATGTTCGCTCTTTATCGTTTTCAGGCGGCATTTTATTATATTAATGTTATTGCTGTTGTTGTTAGTAATCCCCCTGGTGCAGGAAAGTCTACACCTGGTCCATAAAGTTCGAATGGTCCATTACTAAGCGTAATATGCAGCTTCATTTTAACGAGAAATCACGAGAGCAGAAGACTGACAAAACTCAAGACAACGCTCTACGGTAATATTAGACCGGAACCTACGGTTTAAAGGGAATTTCGAACTGCTACAAATATTCATAGCACTGCCGGGATTCGAACTGTAGGTTCCAGTCTAATTAGCCCAAAATGTGCACAAAAAGACAGTAGAGCGACAAACAAAACAAATACAGAAAATACGTTTCGGAATAAGTATTGTAAATTGTTTTAGAAATTCTCAAAATGCTTGCAATTCAATTTCTACCTGTGACAAAATAAAAACCGTTTTAGCAAGCTGGAGCTTCAAATTTTTTATATTTTTACAAAATTCTATATTTTTACAAATTTTTAATTTTTAGTATATTCTAATAGCTGAAAATCCAACGGGCTTTATAAAAAAAAAGTATACTTAATGATTATTAGAGAGAATACAGTTCACCAACTCTTTTTTTCCTATATACTTCATTTACTTTTTCAAAATAGCTAAAATTGTATATATTGATTGAATCACTTCGTAGCAAACAAGGGCCTTAATTGTACCTTCTCGAACTCTCCTCCCACCCCATACAGATAGGATGGGAGGGAATGACAGTTTAGCACCCCCGCCCCCTACACCCCATCAGCGCATCCGCCGCCTGTTAATGAAGCGCTTGTTCGGCTGATGCCATGTGCCACTCTCAAAAACTGTCGGGAAGCGAAGAAACTCGGCTCGCGTCGCAAAAAAAGTTTTCAATGAGTATTGATTGCGGACATTAGGGGAAATGGACGAAGGCGTTATTTATATGCAAATGAACAACATTCGGTTTCCGTTTTTAGCTGTGACGGAACAAAAAATCGAATACTTTGTTTCCAGATTTCGTGCTACAACTAACTCTTCTGCGATTGTGTTGTTTCTCGATTTTGGGTGTAAAGCTTTTCGAGTTTGAACCGGTGTTTGTAAGCATGGACATTTATTATATGCATTCTGCAATTTCAAGTATGCCCATACTTAAGTATGAATGTTTAATTTTATTAATTTACTTTGTTCTAACAAAAACGTTTTTTTAATTCCTACTATTAGTTCACACTCTTCCTATATATATCTTGTTCAAATTTGCAATGGTTAATGAAATACTTTTGAGTCATCCACTGCAAGTTCAAATACATTTTTTTGAACTTGCAGTGGATGACACTTGAGGTTAATACGGTTTTTTCAAGTATTAATTCAGTAATTAAATTTAATTAATTAATTTTAGTTTTTTTTTAGATTTAAGTTGCATGTATCTAATAATAGATGGCGCCACATGTAAGAGGAAAATTTCAACTTTATTTGTAAAGGAATAGTTCTGCAATAGAGTGAAAAAAAGTAGGAATTGACTTTAAAAAAAAAATTTTATATTACTTGTTTTAAATCTGTTGTAGATTTATTGATCGTATAATCTTTCAACAATAAAATAAAAAACAAGTCATATATGAAAATTAATCTCATTTTATTTAACTAATGATGTGCGGTCTGATGTCCAATTCGCTAGCTCTCTGGCCTTTGGTACCACAGGCTTCAGGTTCGAATCCTGGCTATGGCATGGATGTTTGTTGGTGGTTCGGAATCCCCATTAAACTGTATGTCCCGGTCTAATTAGTCCAAAGTGCGCAAAAAATGACCGTAGAGCGACCAAGTAACCTTCATTTAATACTGTTTACAATTGAATAAATAAGTTTACAAGGAGTTGCTTACAGCCATAAGTTATGGACATTGGTTAGGACGTCCTCTAGAAGTGAATACCCCAAAATAATTGATGAAGTCTATGATATGACGTTAAGTGATCTATGAAAGCGCCAAATTTTCTGGAGCGGGGGTTTCAATATTACACGCAAAACTAAACATGAAAAATACCCGAAAGGCGGGTGTACAATATCGTGTTGTCGATTCAATAGCTGTTTTATCTTCACAATCCTGGCGGTGTTCTGTGAGCATCATTACACTCCAAAGAAGAAAGAATAGTCCAACAGTGGCTCCATGTTAGGTGTGGCAACTCGTGGCACGGATATTTGATAACCCCTGCAAGAGGGAAACCATAACGAGTATCTTCCCTATTCTATGGGAGGGCGAGGGGGAATGCAACAGATTGGAATTGGCTAAGGCAAGACCTTATTTGGAATCTGTATAAAGCGATTTGGTAATTATATTATAAATAGATTTTTATAGATTTATATGTGTGTTGTCAGGTTTTGTTGCGTTAATTGTGTTAGATAAAATGATGAAAAGGCAAATTTGAAACATATTTGAAAGGACAGCACATGGATAGGCATGTTAGTAGGGATAGTTCATCACATAAGGCAATAACGGTGAATTCAACTAGCAAGGGTGATGACCATAGTTTTTGGAGATGAACTGGGAAACGTCTGCATTGACTACTTGGAGAAAGGATGTATGTTAAATAGAAAGTGCTATGCGTCATTATTGAACCATTTGAACAATTAAATAAGAAAATATGTCCACATTTGTCAAAGAAGAAAATGCTCTTTCATCAAGAGTATGCTCGGGCGCATACTTGTGCTATTTTGATGACGAAAATGGATGAATTGAATTTGGAATTGTGTCTCAACCAGGTGTCCCCGTATTCACCAGATTTGGCATCCAGTGATTTTTTTCTCTTCTTAAATATGAAAAGTGGCTTGTCAGGAGAAGAATCACGTCGAGCAAAGAAACAGAAGCTTATTCTGAGGATCTTCCGAAATCCTATTTTTGGATGACTTGTAGAAATTGAAGAAACGCTAGGCAGAGTTGATCTAGCGAAAGAGAAATATGTCGAAAAATAAAAGTGAATCAATACAAAAAAAAATTGTGTTTTTCTATTCTTTTGTAAAACTTATTGATCAGACTTTGTGTTTTATCTGCAAACGTATACAATCAAGTTGATCTATTGATGGCGGGGCAGTTTTAATCAAGAACATAATGAGTCCTATTATCAATGGATCAACATGGCCTCATTAGGCCTGCAACAATGCTGCCATCTCGTACAGCCGTTGAATGAGTTGATGGTCCCTTATTAACTATGTGTTTATGGTCCCTTAGTAAAAGAGAATTGAGTAAAAACGTGCTGGCATCTATGTTTTGAGATTTTAGAATTTGGTGGTAACCTACATTGACCTGTAAACATTGATGTATTAACGGAAATATAGAGTTTGTGAGCACACTATCTAAGATAGCTTAAGATAAAAAATGTTGTTTTACCGTAAAGTAAACAATAAAGGAATTCTTGAAATATAATTGAGCTTATTCATTATTGAAAAATTGGGGGGAGGGGAAATGTGTTTAATTTGGTGGATAATGCGTAAGTATGATTAAAGAGTAGAAAAAAAATAATTAAAGATAAAAGTAAATAAAAAATAACTGAATATAAAACATAAAAATAAATAAATAATAAAATAAATAACAAAAAATAAAATAAATAATAAATAATAAAATATAATAAAAAATAGTTAAAAAAAACTTTTTATAAAAAAAAACATTTTTTTAAATGCATAAAATAATTAAACTGCAAAGATAAAAAAATTACCTCATGGTTTAATGCAAACAGGAAATTAAATTATTATAGTTACAAAATTCCCCCGCAATTGTGTATCCCAGATAATAAATTAAAAGTCTGCCTAAATAAGTAAATCTAATAATAGAACGGTTTTATCAAATGTATAATCCATTATCTTTAAATTTTCAAATTTTTTCTTAATATATTTTTATATAAGAATTTAAAACATTAAATAAAAATTGTTTGATTAAATTTCCTTTATTTTTAACGGTTGTAATAAAAATCGTGTTATAAACTGGATATTTATTCAATAAGATTTAAACTTTTTTTGACACGAAAATTTAAATTTTTTATAGACACTTTCGTAATTGAAATTCCATTAGCTTGGAATTTTAATATTTTTTATTAAATTTCCATTCATAATTTGATAATGGAATTATTTATAATGTTCTAATTATTATTCGTATGGAAAATTGTGAAGTAATTTTACGTAAGGAATTATTTAATCTCTTGTTTCAATTAAACTATGCAACAATTTTTTTAATTCAATATTTTATATATTTAAGAATATTTTATAAAACTTGTTTAACTTTGTAACTTTAAACTTGTAATTTGTAACTTTTTTTTATATTAATAACAATTCAGCACTGAGTAAGTTCGTGAGCATAATTTTACTAATTATTACTAGTTTTAGTAAATCTAAGTTTACTTATTTATAATAATACAATTATTACTAATATACTATATTAATTAGTACTAATTTTAATAAATCTAATCTTTTTTGTAATTAATTTTAATTATTTATTACTTATGTACACTATTTATTACTTATGTAATTTATAATTAATTTTAATTTTACTCAAATTAATTTTACAATTTTTATTAATTATTAAATTGTAACATTAATAAAATTCATGAGCACAATTTGCTAACTTTTACTAATTTTAGTAAATTTAATTTTACTGTAATTAATTTTACTTATTTATTTATTATTAATTTTAATTTTACTTTTTACAATTTTTACTAACTATTACTAATTTTAGTAAATCTAATTTTATAAATAATTTTACTTACTTATTACTTATTTAATTATTTATTATTAATTTTAATTTTACTCTAATTTATTTTACTAATTATACTAACTATTAAATTGTAACACTGATAAAGTTCATGAGTACAATTTACTAACTATTACTAATTTTACTTATTTATTATTAATTTTAATTTTACTCTAATTAATGTTACAATTTTTACTATTAAACTGTAACACTGATAAAATGCATGAGAGCAATTTTACTAATTTTAGTAAATCTAATTTTACTGTAATTAATTACTTAATTACTTATTTACTTATTTATTATTAATTTTAATTTTACTCTAATCAATTTTACTAACTATTAAATTGTAACACCGATAAAATTCGATATAAATAATGACAAATAAAAAGATTACATACATATTGTTTACATTTTCGCAAATGAAATAAAAAGAAAATGTCTTGTATTAAGAAATAAATTAATAAAATAAAATTAATTAATACAATGAATTAATATAATAATAATTTGATACAATTTAATAAATTAATACAAATAAATAATAAATTAATGGAATTTAATTTTACTTATTTATTACTTATTTACTTATTTAATAATTTTACTCTAATTAATTTTACTAATTTTATCAATTATTAAATTGTAACACATGATAGAATTCGATGTAAATAATAACAAATAAAAAGATTTTATACATATTGTTTACATTTTCGCAAATGCAATAAAGAGAAGATATCCTGTATTAAAAAATAACTAGATAAAAACCAAATCCACTTTTATCCAGTACAATAAAAGTATTATAAACAACCAATAGCGGGGAAATATCAAGTCTGACAATAAATTTTCCAAGTATTCAGCTCCTAAATTCAGAAGACTTTCACTGGGTATCCCCAGTTGTTATGGGATTACATTTTTACAAAGATCACTTTATACAAAGCATGCTATCAACAATAAAACTAATAGGCTGCTTTTGTAACATTTCTAAGATCCTTCAATAACAATTTATTCTTCGAAATAAGAAAGAGTAAGAAAGAAACATTAATCATAATTTTCTCTGCCATTTTTTCTTACTCCAATGTAAGCCTCGACAGTTTCTTATCACTGATTTGAATTGTTATGTTACAATTATCGAATTTCCTTCGACAATACAGTTGTGAGCTACGCTATTTGTCATTGTTACTGCAAGAAAAGGAGAAAAAGTTAAAAAGTCAAAGAAATATGTAACAGCTAAATTGTGATAAATGGTCTTACTTTTCCTGTTTTGGTTTGTTTATTTTTATTTTTTAAATTTTGCATTTTTTTTCAATGTTAGTTGTAACTGTCTACTTTGTTATGTTTTAGTTATATGGTTTTTATTACATGAAAAATCGTTTTTAGTTTGTTTTTAAATACAAAATATTTGAACTTTAATATTCTTATTTTTAAAGTAGGATCGTTTATTTTCATTTATAGTAAGTTTATGTTCAAGATTTTCATTATATTTATGTTTATTGTATAATAAAATCCTATCATTTATTTTCAATTTTATTCACCATAAACAAATGACTGCTTTTTAAAATTCAAAATATTTTAGTAGTAAAATTGTCATGAAGATGTTTATTAATATGTAACAGTTTAAATTAATTGATGATGTATATATTTTTTGATGCTATGGAAAATGTGAGAATCTAGTTTTTATCAAGGAGATAGTTTCATTTTTATATCTATTCTGCGTTTAATATATAAAAATAAAGATAAATTTAAAAAAATTTTAATAGATGCAATTTTACTGATGTGTTGTTCATTCTGATTTTTTATTATAAAATTTAATATAAGCTGTAAAAACAACTTTATAATTTTTTTTATTTGCTTTTCTTAAAACTTTAGTCTATAATAAAATTATACATAAATAAATAATGTATAACATAATATGAAAATCGCCCAGTATAAAATTTTGTTTAATAGCTTTAAATTGCATTCTTAAAAAATTCAAGCTTAATACTTACTATAATTAAAGAACTATCTTACAATAAAATTCTTTTATAAATTAAATTATTCAGATTTATTTATTAATATTAAAGTAAAAAATTCTTTGTGTGTGTGGCTATCATAACTTGTTCTAAATCACTTCAAAGTTCTCACCTCTTTCTTAAAGGTAATATAAAATTTAGCGACATATTCTGCTACATTGTTCAGTTTTAATCTATAGATATTCAAATATAATTTTTAAAGCGTAAAATGCAATTATGTAAGTATAAATTACCACAGTATCAACTAGCAACAAAATAAACAAAACGCACGCTAAAAAAAAGTTAATGCACCTTAACATTGTTTTTTCTGTATAGTGTCTGTTATCGAAAGGAAACATCTTTTACAGAACATATTTTATAATTTTTTTCCCTCCTAGCATTTTTTAAACAAAGAAAATTTCTTTATTAGTATTTAAAAAAGTAAAATTTCTCGATTTATTATTTCTTTTGAAATTATTTTGGCATGTAAACAAAAATAAATGCATTTATAGCGAAACTTAATGAACTAAATAAAAAAAACTTGCTTAATTCTTAAAGCTTTGGCTTGAATTAGTGAAATTCAAGCTTAACATTTGCTATAATAAAAGAATTATTTTACATTAAAATCCATTTTTTATAAATTATATTATTCATTAATATTAAAGTAAAAAACTCTTAATTATTTATCTCTAATTTATTTATTAATATTAAAGTAAAAAACTCTTTGTGTGTGGGGCAATTACATGTTATAATTGCCACATGTTATAATTGCTCTCACATCTTTTTTAGAGGAAATATAAAATTTAGCGACATAATCTGCAAGAATGTTTCAATTTTAATCTATAGATATTTAAATATTATTTTTAAAGCGTAAAATTCAATTATGTCAGTATAAATTACCACTTAGTATCAAGTAGTACACAATAAACAAAACTCTAAAAAAAAATGTTAATGTACCTTAGTATTGTTTCTCCTGCAGAGACTCTGTTAAAGAAAGAAAACAACTTTTACAGAACATCTTTCTTCCTTATTTTTTTCCCCCTCCTAGCATCTTTCTACAAAGGAAAATTTCTTTATTATTAGAAAAAGTAAAAAAATTTTCAATTTATTTTCTTTTTAAATTTTTTTTGCGAGTAAGCAAAAATAAATGCATTTATAGTGAAACTTCATGAATAAAAAAATTTTGCTTAAAAAAAGTAAATAATTCTTTAAAGAATTACGTCGAGATATTTCAATTTATTGCAAGCTAATCTCATTATTAATTCATCTTTGTTTCAAAATTTTTAGCTGTTTATTCAGATACTAATAAATTTTTAAATATCCTATTTCACAAAAAGCAATAAGCTATTATTCACTAACTACTCTTTTTTTTTTGCATTATTATATTATCTAAAAAAGTATTTTAAACAATTAAATAAATGTAAAGAAATAAAAGAACAATGCTCAATAAGTAACTGAGATCTTTTTTTATTTAAAATAATTCCCTTTGAATTGACATCTTATTTTATTTTATTTGAATATCACTCACTTTATTAGAGAAAAACTTATCCTTGCAACGAATAACTGCCAATACTTCGTTTCATTTTTTTTTTTCAAACTACGATAAGAAACATTTATTTATACATTTTTTTCTACAACTTTTTCTAAAAGAGATATAAGTAAACCATACAAAAAAAATGTATAACGAAACACAAACGTTCTATTTCGTTACTTTCTAAAAATGGCTAACTGGATAAAAGTTCTTTTTTTTTTTTTATTTAAAAAAATGGCATAAAGAGGCAGAAATATAAAGAAAACGAAGAAAAACAACGGAATTCCGTTTCTTAAGGAAATCTAACTATAGTGATTATAAAAAAAAATTAAATTAAAAAAAAAAAATTAAAAAAGGAAAAAAATAATTTGAAAATAAAGAAAGTAAAAAGTCAAGTGGCAACAAAAGGCTCTTGAAAGGAAAAAAAAAAAAAAAGAAACCAAATTGAGTTGTCGGCAGGTAACACTTTTCTTTCGGTACTCCAAATTTAATTAATTTAAAACTGTCGGAGTTAGACGTTTTAAGTTCAACCATTTTTAAAAAAATTTCCTTCTTTTCAACTTTCAGCTGATAGACTTCGCGAGGAGTGATTTAATGATTTCTTAAATGAGTGGCGCAACTTCACTTATTTTAATGGCACAAAAAGGAAAACTTAAACATTATTTAAATGGGTTTATAAGTGAATTTTCATCTTCTTAATATAAAATGTTACATATTTTTATCTTTTCCTAACATGAAACTTTAAATAAGTTCTTCTTTTACGAATGAAAATTTGTCCGGACCCAGTTCTAAACCACTTCAAGGCTCTCGCATTTTTTAAAGGCAATATAAAATTTGATGTCATATTCTAAAACAATGTTCAATATTAAACTGTAGATATTCAAATACTGTTTTTAAAGCATGAAATTCAATTATTTAAGAATAAATTATTACTTAGTATCGAGTAGTAACACAAAAACAAAACGGTCACTAAAAAAGTTAATGCACCTTAGCATTGTTTTTCCTACATAGTATCTGTTAAAGAAAGGAAACAACTTTTCAGAACATCTTTTATCATTTTTTTTTTTTTTTTTTTTTCCTCCTGGCATCTTTTTGAAAAAGAAAATTTCTTTATTATTAGAAAAAGTAAGACAATTTCTGTATTTATTTTTTCTTTTTAAAATTATTTTGTGAGTAAACAAAAATAAATGCATTTATAGTGAAACTTCATTAAACATTTAAAAAAAGCATTTTTACTTTTAAAAAAGTTGATAATTTTTTAAACGATTTCGCTAGGATATTTCAATTTATTGAAAGCTAATCTCCTTATTAATTCAGGATATTCTTTGTTTCTATATGTTTAGCTGTTTATTCAGATACTAATAAATTTTTAAATATCCTATTTCACAAAAAGCAATAAGCTATTATTCACTAACTACTCTTTTTTTTTTGCATTATTATATTATCTAAAAAAGTATTTTAAACAATTAAATAAATGTAAAGAAATAAAAGAACAATGCTCAATAAGTAACTGAGATCTTTTTTTATTTAAAATAATTCCCTTTGAATTGACATCTTATTTTATTTTATTTGAATATCACTCACTTTATTAGAGAAAAACTTATCCTTGCAACGAATAACTGCCAATACTTCGTTTCATTTTTTTTTTTCAAACTATGATAAGAAAGATTTATTTATATATTTTTTTCTACAACTTTTTCTAAAAGAGAGCAATATAAGTAAAGAGAAACACATACAAAAAAAATGTATAACGAAACACAAACGTTCTATTTCGTTACTTTCTAAAAATTGCTAACTGGATAAAAGTTCTTTTTTTTTATTTAAAAAAAATGGCATAAAGAGGCAGAAATATAAAGAAAACGAAGAAAAATAACGGAATTCCGTTTCTTAAGGATATCTAACTAGAGTGATTATAAAAAAAAATTAAATTAAAATAAAAAAATTAAAAAAGGAAAAAAATAATTTGAAAATAAAGAAAGTAAAAAGTCAAGTGACAACAAAAGGCTCTTAAAGGAACAAAAAAAAGAAAAGCCAAATTGAGGTGTCGGCAGGTAACGCTTTTCTTTCGGTACTCCAAATTTAATTAATTTAAAACTGTCGCAGTTAGACGTTTTAAGTTTAACCGTTTTTTTAAAAAATTTTCCTTCTTTTCAACTTTCAGCTGATAGACTTCGCGAGGAGTGATTTAATGATTTCTTAAATGAGTGGCGCAACTTCACTTATTTTAATGACACAAAAAGGAAAACTGAAACATTATTTAAATGGGTTTATAAGTGAATTTTGCTCTCCTTAATATAAAATGTTACATTCTTTTATCTTTTCATAACATGAAACTTTAAATAAGTTCTTCTTTTACGAATAAAAATTTGTCTCGGATTTTTTTGCCCAGTTCTAAACAACTTCAAAGCTCTCACATCTTTTTTAAAGGCAATATAAAATTTAATGGCATATTCTTAAACAATGTTCAATATTAATCTATAGATACTCAAATATTTTTTAAATCATAAAATTCAGTTATAAAATATAAATTACATTTGAGTATCAAGTAGTAACGAAAATAGTGACAATAAACAAAACGCTCACGAAAAAAAAAGGTAATGTACCTTAGTATTGTTTTTCCTGCATAATGTCTGTTACTGAAATAATGTTATTTTTTTTCTTCTTAACATTTTTTTAACGAAGATAATTTCTTTATTATTAGAAAAAGTAAAACAATTTCTCAATTTATTTTTCTTTTTAAATTATTTTGGAGAGTAAACAAAAAATAAATGCATTTACAATGAAACTTTATTAAAAAAATTTTGCTTAAAAAAAAAATTGATAATTCTTTTAAGAATTTCGCTGGGATATTTCAATTCATTGAAAACGTATCTCATTATTAATTTAAGATATTCTTTGTTTCTATGTGTTTAGCTGTTTGTTTGGACGGTAATAAATTTTTAATATCCTATTTCACAATAAGCAATAAGCTATTATTCACGAACTATTTTTTTTTTTTTTTTTTTTTTTTACATTATCATATTAGTTATCTAAAAAAAATTTTTCAAACAATTGTAAAAAATAAAAGAACAATGCTCAATAAGTAACTGAGATCTCTTTTTTATTTAAAACAATTCCCTTTGAATTGACATCTTATTTTTTTTTTTTCATTTGATTATCACTCACTTTATTAGAGAAAAACTTATCCTTGCAACGAATAACTGCCAATACTTAGTTTCATTTTTTTTTTTAAACTACGATAAGAAACATTTATTTATATATTTTTTTCTAAACATTTTTTTCTAAAAGAGAGCAATATAAGTAAAGAGAAACACACACACAAAAAAATGTATAACGAAACACAAAGCGTTCTATTTCGTTTCTTTCTAAAAATGGCTAACTGGATAAAAGTTCTTTTTTTATTTAAAAAAATTGCATAAAGAGGCAGAAATATAAAGAAAACGAAGAGAAACAACGGAATTCCTTTTCTTAAGGAAATCTAACTGCAGTAATTACAAAAAAAAATAAAAAAGCAAAAAAAGGGTAAAAAATAATTTGAAAATAAAGAAAGTAAAAAGTCAAGTGGCAACAAAAGGCTCTTAAAAGGAACAAAAAAAAAAGAAAAAAGAAAAGCCAAATTGAGTTGTCGGCAGGTAACGCTTTTCTTTTGGTACTCCAAGTTTAATTAATTTAAAACTGTCGCCGTTAGACGTTTTAAGTTCAACCATTTTTTTTTTAAAAATTCCTTCTTTTCAACTTTCAGCTGATAGACTTCGCGAGGAGTGATTTAATGATTTCTTAAATGAGTGGCGCAACTCTACTTATTTTAATAGCACCAAGAAAAAAAAATGAAACATTATTTAAATGGGTTTATAAGTGAATTTTCCTCTACTTAATATAAAATTTGAATATAAAATGTTACATACTTTTATCTTTTCATAACATGAAACTTTAAGTAAGTTCTTCTTTTACGAATAAAATTTTGTCTCGAATTTTTTGTAAGGAAAACGTGCTTTCTTATCAACAGACGTGTATTCTTTGTAGCCAACTTTTAAAATAAATCTGTTTAAGGATTATTTTATTTCATATAAAAATTAAGATTTCGTTATTAAATTAATTAAGTATTTTTTTAACTTTTTAAGAAAAATTCTTTTCTTTATTATTTTTAGATATTTTTTTTTTCTATTGCGTAGAAATAGAAACTTTTAATAAGCACTATCTTCACTTATTTGAATAAATTTTTTTAAGCAACATCACTTGATAACTCTATTTCTATAAAGCACTGAAAAGCAAGTAACTCCATTTTCAATATTTATACTTATTCTTAACTCTATTTCTATAAATCAATACTTATTTTTATACAATAATAATTAACTAACTCCCCAGCACTACAGTTCTTGTTGGACTATGGCCTCCTAAACAATACGAGTTCAGCTTTGTTTTCCAATTTGTGATTCTTAGATTCTTCAAATCTTTTTGCACTCCATCAATAAATCTTCTTTTTGGGGGGGGGGGGCTTTTTTTCTTTGATCCTGTCACTTCCCCTTGAAAATCTTTTTGTACTTCTGCTATCGTTTATTCTCTCTATGTGTCCAAAGATTTCCAAAAACAGCAATATTACTCTCCTTCAATCTGATCTCTTGAATTGCCGAAATATCCAGTTTAGAAGGTGATTATAAATAAAGTCCCACTTTCAAAATGCTGTAAAAAAAACACTTGTAACAATGAGTTCACATTTGAACCGAAGATACTTGAAGAAGCGGGAAACAATAAGACATCAAAAAAGTTTCTAAAGTGTATTAATAGATGGCGCTGCAAGCGGCATGAAGAAAAGGAATTCAGCTGCCAGTGATATTTTGAATGGAAATTACAACGTATTTGGCAGGAGTTGCACATTAAATCAGCTGTAGTATTCAATGCGCTTGACTGTTTTGGTTTTTTGACTGAAAAAAAAGGACTTCCAAGTCATTCAGCAGTTGTTACACTATTAGTGGAAAGTTATGCATGTTTACATGTTTGTCACAGCATCAGATCTTGGAATCAAGTATGAAAATCATCATGAAATGAAAGGACAATATTATTATGCCTGTTTATCACAGCATCAGATCTTGGAATCAAGTATGAAAATCATCATGAAATGAAAGGACAATATTATTATGCCTGTTTGTCATAGCATCAGATCTTAGAATCAAGTATCAAAATCATCGTGAAATGAAAGAACAATATTATTATGCCTGTTTGTCTCAGCATCAGATCTTAGAATCAAGTATCAAAATCATCGTGAAATGAAAGAACAATATTATTATGCCAGTTTGTCACAGCATCAGATCTTGGAATCAAGTATGAAAATCATCATGAAATGAAAGAACAATATTATTATGCCTGTTTGTCACAGCATCAGATCTTAGAATCAAGTATCAAAATCATGGTGAAATGAAAGAACAATATTATTATGCCTGTTTGTCACAGCATCAGATCTTAGAATCAAGTATCAAAATCATCGTGAAATGAAAGAACAATATTATTATGCCTGTTTGTCACAGCATCAGATCTTAGAATCAAGTATCAAAATCATCGTGAAATGAAAGAACAATATTATTATGCCTGTTTGTCACAGCATCAGATCTTAGAATCAAGTATCAAAATCATCGTGAAATGAAAGAACAATATTATTATGCCTGTTTGTCACAGCATCAGATCTTGGAATCAAGTATGAAAATCATCATGAAATGAAAGAACAATATTATTATGCCTGTTTGTCACAGCATCAGATCTTGGAATCAAGTATGAAAATCATCGTGAAATGAAAGAACAATATTATTATGCCTGTTTGTCACAGCATCAGATCTTGGAATCAAGTATGAAAATCATCGTGAAAAATTATTATGCCTGTTTGAAATGAAAGAATCAAGCATGAAAATCATGAAAGAACAATATTATTATGCCTGTTTGTCACAGTATCAGATCTTGGAATCAAGTATCAAAATCATCGTGAAATGAAAGAACAATATTATTATGCCTGTTTGTCACAGCATCAGATTGGAATCAAGTATGAAAATCATCATGAAATGAAAAGAACAATATTATTATGCCTGTTTGTCACAGCATCAGATCTTGGAATCAAGTATGAAAATCATCGTGAAATGAAAGAACAATATTATTATGCCTGTTTGTCACAGCATCAGATATGGAATCAAGTATGAAAATCATCGTGAATTGAAAGAACAATATTATTATGCCTGTTTGTCTTAGCATCAGATCTTAGAATCCAGTATCAAAATCATCGTGAAATGAAAGGACAATATTATTATGCCTGTTTGTCACAGCATCAGATCTTAGAATCAGTATCAAAATCATCGTGAAATGAAAGAACAATATTATTATGCCTGTTTGTCACAGCATCAGATCTTAGAATCAGTATCAAAATCATCGTGAAATGAAAGAACAATATTATTATGCCTGTTTGTCACAGCATCAGATCTTAGAATCCAGTATCAAAATCATCGTGAAATGAAAGAACAATATTATTATGCCTGTTTGTCACAGCATCAGATCTTAGAATCCAGTATCAAAATCATCGTGAAATGAAAGGACAATATTATTATGCCTGTTTGTCACAGCATCAGATCTTAGAATCCAGTATCAAAATCATCGTGAAATGAAAGAACAATATTATTATGCCTGTTTGTCACAGCATCAGATCTTGGAGTCAAGCATGAAAATCATCGTGAATTGAAAGAACAATATTATTATGCCTGTTTGTCACAGCATCAGATCTTAGAATCCAGTATCAAAATCATCGTGAAATGAAAGAACAATATTATTATGCCTGTTTGTCACAGCATCAGATCTTAGAATCCAGTATCAAAATCATCGTGAAATGAAAGGACAATATTATTATGCCTGTTTGTCACAGCATCAGATCTTAGAATCCAGTATCAAAATCATCGTGAAATGAAAGAACAATATTATTATGCCTGTTTGTCACAGCATCAGATCTTGGAATCAAGCATGAAAATCATCGTGAAATGAAAAACAACACAATTATGCCTGTTTGTCACAGTATCAGATATGGAATCAAGTATGAAAATCATCGTGAATTGAAAGGACAATATTATTATGCCTGTTTGTCACAGCATCTGATCTTAGAATCCAGTATCAAAATCATCGTGAAATGAAAGAACAATATTGTTATGCCTGTTTGTCACAGCATCAGATCTTAGAATCCAGTATCAAAATCATCGTGAAATGAAAGGACAATATTATTATGCCTGTTTGTCACAGCATCAGATCTTAGAATCCAGTATCAAAATCATCGTGAAATGAAAGAACAATATTATTATGCCTGTTTGTCACAGCATCAGATCTTAGAATCCAGTATCAAAATCATCGTGAAATGAAAGAACAATATTATTATGCCTGTTTGTCACAGCATCAGATCTTAGAATCCAGTATCAAAATCATCGTGAAATGAAAGGACAATATTATTATGCCTGTTTGTCACAGCATCAGATCTTAGAATCCAGTATCAAAATCATCGTGAAATGAAAGAACAATATTATTATGCCTGTTTGTCACAGCATCAGATCTTAGAATCCAGTATCAAAATCATCGTGAAATGAAAGAACAATATTATTATGCCTGTTTGTCACAGCATCAGATCTTGGAATCAAGCATGAAAATCATCGTGAAATGAAAAACAACACAATTATGCCTGTTTGTCACAGTATCAGATATGGAATCAAGTATGAAAATCATCGTGAATTGAAAGAACAATATTATTATGCCTGTTTTTCACAGCATCCGATCTTGGAACCAAGTATGAAAACCATCATGAAAGGAAAGAACAATATAATTATACGTTTAAATTATACGTTTTACAATATATATGTTTGTCACAGTATCAGGTATGGAATCAAGTATCAAAATCATCGTGAAATGAAAGAACAATACAATTATGCCTGTTTGTCACAGCATCAGATCTTTGACTCAAATACGAAAATCATCGTGAAGGGAAAGAACAATATAATTATATGTATTTGTCACAGTATCAGGTATGGAATCAAGTATCAAAATCATCGTGAAATGAAATAACAATACAATTATGCATGTTTGTCTTAGCATCAGATCTTGGAATCAAGCATGAAAATCTCAAATTTTTAAAAATAAATCTGTAAATGCCTTAAATTCTGTAAATATGTAAATAATAATAAATCTGTAACGTAATAAAGAGCACCTTTAGAGATGCAAAGGTGTAAAAATGAGATGCCCTTAACTTGGTCAAGAACATCGAGTTTTGAAGTGGTTGTTACTGTTGAAGTGTTAAGAAATTAAAATCGATGAATCTGTATGAAATAGCTACAAAGAGAAGAAATGCACTGAATGGTTAATAATTAGTTGTTGTTCTAATGCAGCTGGCAATACAGAGATAGTTAAAATCCATGCCATAAGCAAGGGCTGCACGGCTTTTACTCATTTAGCACTACCCCGGTCCACGTGTAGCGTGAAGATATGCTACGAAAGCGAGTAACACTACCCCCACAACGCTCTACGGCTCTACGATCCTATTACACCGGGACCTACGGTTTAACATGGATTCTGAACCACTACAAGCATCCAAGGCACCATCGAGACTCAAATCTGAAACCTCTGGTAATGAGGCCAGGGGGCTAGCTACTCGGCCATCAGGACACTAGTTCGTAATAAGTTGTACATTAAAAAAATTACAGAGAATTGTTGACATTTTGTAAATATTGTAGAACTTATTTTGAGGTTGCAGAAGATTATGAAGAAAAATGATGCACATATGTTTCTCATTTGTTCCATAAATTATTTATAATTTTTTTTTCATTTGTCAAGTACTTCGCATGAAATTCTGCACACAGTAGATCTGAAATGTAAAATATTTTTTAAGCAAGCATTACAAATTTATTTCTATCGTTGATCATAAATACAACTCACACTAATAAAAGTAATTGAAAACCCATTTATGAAAAAAAAAGGAAAGACTACAATTTGATGTAGTACACAATTTCAAAACTAATGGGACAGATTCAAGCATTCTGGCTATTACATCATTTACCATACCGAAACTTTACTCGAGAGAAACATTGTCCTGCCAACGTTTGCCAAGTCAATAAATAGTCCACCCGATCTCATATATATGCTGAAACTGGAGTAGTGACCGTCCTGCGGTTGACGTCACCGGTACTCCCCCTTCCCGCCAAACAACCTCAGGTGTGAGACCGGACTCATTTATTGATCACCGTCCCTTCGATGAAATCCCGCACACAGGAATAACTTTGCAGGACTGCCCTGTTAATAACTGGACACGCATCCATGCGTGCTATTGAACTTGGGAGTTGGGTTGATGCCTTTTTAATTGGGTTTTTTTTAAAACAGAATAGATTATACAGATGGATACAAACTGGTTGGAAATTTATGAAACATGCGAGAAGTTAATCTGTAAATAAACTTTCAACAATTCATTCATATAGATGTTTTTAAAAGTGAATTGTCATGGTAATCAAGATTTTTTAAAAATTAAAAATTAAAAATTTAAAAATGATTGAAATGTCAAAATAATGGGAAGAAAGGCCTCCTTTATTATTCATATCAATAACGATAGTCATAGAAATTGCTTTGTTGAATAAAACTATATATATATATATATACACAGTCCAGTCACATTAATGTGACCACCACCTACTTTCGACGTCAACGTGAAATAACAATCACAAAAGGTAGGTGGCAGCACATTGCAGTGGAGTGTATATAAAGAATTCCACTTAAATTAATACCCCATTCCCCACTTCATTTAAAGCCAGAATATACAAGAGTGTATATTCTGGCTTTTGACAGGTGGTCACATTAATGTGACTGGACAGTGTATATATTACAGTCATAGGATGTATTTTAATATCATATGGGATCTCCTTTCCCCGATGAAGAGTAGCAACTTGACGCGGTATTGACTCTAGTCGTCTACAGTCCCATGAAGAATTATTTAGCTGTGCTACTTCTTCTTCATTGGCCGCAACAGCCCCATGGTGGACCAAGACCATCTGTATTCTGGCAGATTTCGAGACAGGAGATTTTTTTTATTGGGTAGTGCTATGAATCAGCCTATGAACTTTTCAGCCTGCCTGTTTATATATATATATAAACAGGCAGGCTGAAAAGTTCATAGGCTGATCCATAGATGGCGCTACTAGGATTAAATCCATATGATACTCTACTGCTTTATTATTGGCGGCCTGATGGCTGATTGGCTAGCGCCTTTGTTACCACTGTAATCTGTGGTAATCTTGGCACCGCTGGCTGTGGCATGGATGTTTGTTAGTGATTCGGAATCAACGTTAAACTGTAGGTCTCGGTGTAATTAGCATGAATTATGCCTAAAATGACCGTAGAGAGACAGTTGTATTGTATTATTGTTAAGAACATTTACGAATGGCAAAGGGCATCACAGATTTTAGTGCGTTCTTATTCACCTTATTTATAAATATTGTTGCTGTTGTTTGTTGTTTCTTATCCCACTTGGCTGGCCAAGCCCACGAGCCCATACGTACTCATTATTGATGGGGAAGGAAGCAGCTTCTGTTGTGAGGGAGCACCCGTAAGTAGAAGACTTTGGCTCCGTGACGCTCTTACAGTAGAAGTAGTAGGCTCTTACAGTAGAAGTAGTAGGCTCTTACAGTAGAAGTAGTAGACGCTCATACAGTAGTAGGCTCCGTGACGCTCTTATAGGAGACCGGGACCTACGGCTTAAAGTGGATTCCGAACCACTACAAACATCCATGGCACCGCCGGGATTCAAACCCGAAACCTGTGGCACCGAGCGCTAGACACTCGGCCATTCAGGTCCCAAATTTGTGAATGCCACCGGCACGCGGTTTGTTCCCAGGTGGTCACCCACCCAAGTACTGACCGCGCCCAATGATGCTTAACTTCGGTGATCTAACGAGAACCGGTATATTCAGCATGGTATGGCCGTTGGCTTATTTATAAATACATACAGGAAGGACCTAATATCATATGTGAAGAATAATATTTCCAGAATAACATTTTCAATCTGGAACTATTTTGATGCAGTGTCCTGGTAGCGTTATCGCTTGAATCTATTATTTTTATTTTTCACAATTAAGATGTTTTGGCACTAGCGATTAAGAGTTTTTTTAATGTATAGGTTTCACATTTGTCTGCCAATTTTAAAATCGATGTTAGAATGCATTATTTTCATTATGTTTACCAAGCTATCTCTTTGATTTAAAAATTGCTAGGGCATGGAAATTAAGAATGTTTTTACTTTCTGTCCCCAAGAAATGACATGATAGTAAACAATACTAGTTAATTATCTATTAATAAACAATTCTAGTTAACGAATAATTTCAATAATAAATAAAAGTTTTTATTGGCTATTTGCTTATATTCAAAAGTATTTTTATAGCATGCTCTACTGATGTGTTAACTACTTAAAAAAAACTATACCAAGTTATTCACATATCGTGCATGTGAATTGATGAAACTTTTCAAAAACCCAGAGTTATTTTCTTTTATTGATTTAAATACAATCACTACGAGATTACTAAATTATTTCTATATATACTTAACACCCATTTTCTGGAATTTAACGATCTTAATATTAATAATTAATCATTTTTATTCTGTGAAACAAGAAATCCATACATTTATGGCCAACTTTTTTCATCAATAACTCATTATATAATGTAACGTGCGTAACAAACTTTAGTTGTTATGCGCCAGTATTGATTATAACGTCGAGCTAATAAACAATTTATAATTATAGTTGTGTTATATTTTGTTTAAAAAACTGCATTGTTAAAAAACACACAATGTATTCCGTACCTATTTTGTTTTAAACATGAAAAGATAATTTTTTATTCAAACAAAAAATATTTGTTTCGTAGTTATTTTAAAATATTTTTTTTTCTTATGACATTTTATTTTCTGCATATGCATTAATTTGTTCTTTTATGAATATATAATAATTATAAAAGTCTAAAAAATAGAATAAATAAAAATTGTGTTTCTGAAAATGTAATTTTTATTTACAGTTTTTGAAAACATTTGATAATTTATTTTTCAAAAATTGCCAAAATAAAACATTAGCCAAAAATCATATATCTATTATAAAAATAATTACCAAAAATCAAAGAATAGCCAAAGTTTTCAATAATTATCGGAAACTTTGATTATTCAATTATCATTTGAAATTAATTATCATATCAATTGTCTTATTCAATTTTATCGAAATTATCTTATTCAATTCATCTTTTGAAAACAATGTTATAAAAACCATTTATATCCCTTTATGTTAACTTTTTTTAAAAATTTTATGAATCTTAACATATCACGTTTTGCATCATATTTTATAAGATATGTTGTAAATAAAATAATGATCATGCTATCTTTTGTTCTTTTGTAAAGTACTTTTTTAGTAAAAATAATTTATAAAACCTCCATTCGAATGCATTCGACTTGCCACATTACTGAAAAGCGGTGTAAAAATTTAATTCATTTAAAACTTGTTTTAGAAGTACAATTCATTCAATTATTCATAGTTTTTAAAAACATGTTATAATAACATCTTTTTTTTATAGAAATATATTTTCGAAACATTTGAAAAAAAAAATTATCATGTCCAATTAGGAGATAAATCAATTCCACCATGTGAAAATACAACTGAAAATAAATATAAAATAAATTTCAATATGTAATTAAAAAAATAAATGAACACATTCACTTGAAATGTTATGAAATATTTTTTGTTTCGATACTTAATAAAATTCACTAGAAAATATAGAATTAGGCAAATCGTATTACTGTGCAATTTCTCCAACAAAATCACCACTTTTTTCTTCCGAAATCGCTAAATTTTTAGGTAATTTAACCTTCTAATACAATATAAAATTTACTACTTATTTCAAAACAATAAATACGAAAAAAAACCGAATTAGTTAAAATTTAACAATTATTTTTTTAAGTTTTAGATAACTTAGCCTTCTAATACAATGTATAATTTACTATTTACTTCAAAACAATAAATACGAAAAAAAAAATAATTAATATTTAACAATTATTTCTTCAGTTTTAGGTAATTTCACCTTCTAATACGATGTATAATTTATTTACTTCAAAACAATAAGTAAAAAAAAAACCGAATTAATTAAAATTTAATAATTATTTTCATAGTTGCTAAAGAAATTTATAAGTCAGTCATCTATTGCTCGTAATCATTAAGATATTTATTGTAAATATGTAAGTAATTGTTTACTTTAATATTATATTAATTAATGTATATTAATTTATATAATTTTTAGTATATTAATTAATCTGATTAATAATAAGTAAGTAATTGTTTACTTTAATTTATAGTTTTTATAATTTATTGAGATACTTATTTGGCTTATTATAAAATGCTTTTATTTTATAAAAAAGCACCCAAATGTACATTGTACGAAGAAAATTATTGAAATTATTACCAAATTGTTAAATAGCTGGGTAGGATATTTGGCGGTGTTTGCTATCAACATTTTTTCGAAGCTACCAGAAACTTGAAGAGAACAGACAGCTATTAACCCAGCTGGAGCAATTAAGGTGAAATCTCTCAGAAATCCTCCATCATTTAACAAATCCTGTGAAGGACCCCATAAAATGCTTCCACAGCCTACATTGTGTCTCCAATTTCGTGCAGTGTCTTTAGAGGGTTTTTTTTTTTTTTTTTTTTTTCATTTGTGTTTTGTTAGCAATTGATTAAACTACTTCTATTTGCTTGCATTTGTTGCTTACGATGAAACTCTAGTTCAGAAGTTTAGATAAAGGTGTAGTTAAAAAAAAAAAACTAATATTTTTTAATTTACTGAAAAGTCCAACTAGACCCAACTGGGTCGTATTGGTTCAATATTATTTAAAACTCAATGGTCATTTAAAAACGTGAACAAATAATGGTGTCTCGATTTGGTTTGTCGCTCTACGGTCATCGTGTGCACACTTTAGACAAATTAGGACTTGATGAGAGGGCCTAATGGTCGAGTGGCTAGCGCTCTGGCTCTCGGTACCACAGGTATCGGGTTCGAATCCCGGCGATGCCCATGGATGTTTGTAGTGGTTCGGAATTCAGTTTAAGCCGTAGGTCCCGGTATCTTATGACTGTAAGAGCGTCACGGAGCCAAAGTCAGACTTCTACCTACGGGTGCTCCATCACAACAGAAGCTGCTTCCTTCCCCTTCAATCATGAGTACGTATGGGCTCGTGGGCTTGGATAGCCAAGTAGGATAAGAAACAACAAGGACTTGATTTATTTTACATTTTTATGTACACAAGACAAATTTCACGTTGCATTCATGTACGCCACCGATACAACGAGTGATAATTGAAGCTCTTTGCTTAACGTGGGGACTTTCAGAAGTAACTGACCACTTTCTCGTGTTATTTGAAAGAAACCCTAGAAAACTCGCATCATTCACACGTAGGGATTGCAACATCGGACCAAAAGTTTAATACCGGTATTCGGTATTTTTTAGATCTTAATACCGGGATACCGGTTTCAATACTGGTAGTAGAAATTTTAGAAAAAGAAAGAAAACACGTGTTTTTTTTTATTTATTTGCCAGTTTTATTAGAGAATGTAATTTTCACAAAAAACACTCGAAATGGCAAACCATCTAATGCTGTCATTTTACTTTGAATTTCATCCAAATTATCTTTTTTTTTTTTTTTTTCAAAATAATCTAAAATCCCTGATAGCTTGGGCTTTGTATCTTCATCGCAATTAGATTATTTCCTCTTTAAGAAATTCTTATCATGTTTCGTTTTTAAATGTGTATGGAGTCCGCTTGTACTTCCTCCATTCACTTAGAAACTCTTGAACATTTTTTACATTGGGCTACCATATTCTTTTTATCATATAAATAATGAAACCAAACCGAAGTATTATCAACTTATTTTTTTTTCTTATTCATTATTATGGGGTATTAATTTTGAGTGTATATATAACAAATCTGAAAAATAGTTTCATCTCTAAATTATGATATGCAAATAAAATGTGAATAACAAGCTCACCAATTTAAAAAATATCGCAATATTACACACTTTCTTCACAACTACAACCTTGTTTTCACAGATGAGAATTTCTAGTTTTCAGATAAGAATGGGAATTTCACAAATAAGAACTCTTTAAGAATTCTAAATTTCTAGTAAATACCGAAAAAACGGAATTTAAACTTGTGAATACCGGTATTACAAAATTGTACAAATGGCTCAAAATACCGGTATTCGGTATCCCAGTATATCGGTATTGCAATCCCTATTCACACGGGATGGGATGTCGATGCGAGAACCACAAACATTATCACATCTACCACAGGGTCCTCTCGTTTTTGAAAACAGCGACTACTACACACTTTATCAGCTAATACACAATCACATTGACCAGAGACCTACATCATTCTAGCCCTACAAATTATCACTGGGAATGATACGGATTAGTAACAATTTTTTTCCAAAGACTTTTGTTATTTTAACAAGTATTTTTCCACATCAATATTTTCACTTGGTGAATAAACTTCAAAAATTCAATTTTCCCAACCAATCCCCACGAGGACGATATTTTGCTGGCGGAAAAATCTTTTACCATCACTTTCGTATTCCACGCAGCTCTACCGAATTGCGGACTCTGCACTTTTTTCTTCGAAATTCTGATTCATCTACATGTTATTGTTGAATATTTCAAGTCAGTGGTTCGTGAACGTTTCTGAAGCGTCAGCCTTCCATGGGCAATCACTAAAAATTTTTTTCCTTGTGTATTTACTCAATAAAGTATAAAATTCCTTTTTAGTTGTTGCAGAATTAAACAATTATGCATTTTAATCGCTGATTTAATTTATTTTACATATTAAAGTCAATATAGCTTCCTGATAAAAGAAAAAGAAAAAGAATTTCGTTCTTCATATTGCAGCACTTTTTTCTCACGAGAAGAGTTTTGGTATTTCATTCCTAGTAGAGAGGAATGTATGTTGTTTGACAAATATATAATAAACCCATTACTCAAAGTTGGCAGCAGACGATCTTTATTGTGAATAGTTATATTACATGCAATTAGAGTTTTGTATTAATGAGAACAATCTTTCACTCAAATCTAATAGCAGATATTCAATATCACGGATAATGAGACCTCATTATCATGAAATTAGCGAATGTCTGTGCGACCTTCACAGATCGAAACAACTACAGATTGGATATAAATTGTACTATGAGTTGTTCCATCGGGATAGGTTATAGACCACAAGCTGAGAAATGTCTACTCCAATGAGAAGTGACGGAAGCTGCCCCCCCTCTTCTCTTGTCGGATTGTCTTGAAAAGAAA
Source organism: Caerostris darwini (assembly GCA_021605075.1). Lineage (NCBI taxonomy): Eukaryota > Metazoa > Arthropoda > Arachnida > Araneae > Araneidae > Caerostris > Caerostris darwini. The sequence goes on from BPLQ01008534.1 coordinate 98,933, forward strand.
TTTTTATTAAAGAAGGGAGGGAGTTCCGCGACGAGTCGACAAGAAGTGTTGTTTTATTCTTTTTTTCTCTGAAGTGACTGAACAAATCGGATTTTCAGCCTGTTTATAAAGTGAGCCTCTTGTGGTTTCGTGTATCATGCCGTGTGTTAATTAAAAGTCTACCGCAGACCAATGCATTAATTTAGTCGTAGACTCGAGAACTCTGAAAATCTCCCTCCTTGAGTACAATAAAAATTAGAGATATTATCTAATAGGCCCAATAAATCCTTTTTCAAACGAAAAAATCTTTCGTGCGTTTTTATTATGTTCCATCCATATCATGACTGAAGTTTGCATAATCACACCAGTAGCCAGCAATTTTATAAATTTTCTTTGGTTTCTAATACATTAGTCAGTGTATACGAATACACAATGTGTTACGGCATCTATTTTTGTAGGTCATTAAAAAAAGAAGGGAAGTAAAACTTTTAAGAGGATTTTCTGAGAAAAAATTATTGAAATCACAGTGTACATGTATACATATATACAATGTACAAGAGTCTATCTTTGTAGGTTACTAGAAAAATAGGAGAATCAATCACAGCTTATTGAAATCACGGTAAACATGTATACAAATACGTAATGAATTACCGGTGTCTACCTTTTGTAAGTCAATAGGGGAAGTAAAACTTTTAAGAGGATTTTCTGGAATGAATATCCTATGTTTACTTGTCTTATAACAGAAAATCCAGAAATCTCCAACCAGACAATCCGACTGTTGAAGCAAGTGACAAAAAGTGTCCAAAGAGTCTACTTGTTTTTTAAATATATGACTACAATGCACGCCACCCACGAAATCCAAAGAAGCTAGAATTCTCTACTAACAAACTGATTGAGGCACAGTCACTAATGTAAATTTGTATCAAACATGAACAATTTGAAACGAAAAAAAAAAAACTACACACTTTTAAATATTAAAACCCATAAACATTCTACTGACATTAAAATACACATTGGGGTCTTAAAGATCAATTTTCCTTGGATGTATTTTACAAACACAAAATAAAAATATACTTAGAAAAAGTATTATATTTATTTCAAATAGTATTCATATTTTAAAAGAGCAATTCTTAACCATTACAAAAAAAAAGTTTTATCTGAAAGAATATTCTCAGAGTAAATAAATATTGTATTTATAAACAAACATTTCTATATCTAAACATGGCTGTATGCAAACAAGTAATCTGTATCTATTTTAGAAATACTGAAGAATCCCTCGAGAAAGATCGAAAGTAATATTTTAAAAGGAAAATTTCAAACTGAATAATTCTTCCCGGGGGGTCTTTTAAAACTCATATAACTGATCCTTTTTCCATCCCATTTATAGACATTAGGCTTCGCACAAAATGTAAAATTCGTTTAAAACAACGACATGTCCTGATTAATAGAGAAAACATAAATAGATTACAACAATAAGAGAGATTTGTTTATGAAAAATAACATCATTTAGATAATGTTACTTGTTAGGATTTTAAATCCCGTAGAGTAAAAATTTATTGAAATTGTTATTAAAAATTCAATAATTCTCAACGGGGATTTTCGGTCCCCTATCCTCAAGCCTTTAAAGACAATTGAGAAGATTATTATACAGTTCCTTTAGGAATTAAATCCCATTATTTTAAATATAACATATTGTCTAAAAGGAATAGACACATTCATAAATAAGAAGATTTATTTTAAATTGGCAATTTTTATAACATGTTTCAAATAAAAGTTAAAGTAATATTTTTTTTGGTTAAATAAAATTGTTTAATTATATTATTGATTATTATACATTATAAATATATATTTATATATTATTATATATTATATATTTATATATTTGAATATTATTATATATTTGATATTATATATTTGATGCAATAAATGATTGATATCTTGTTGGAGACTTTTATTGAAATATCAGCAACCGTAATAACAAATAATTTATTAGGGGAAAGTTATATATAATATAAAATGATAATCACTAGTAATATTTCTAATTTATAGAGGATATTGTAAAGAAAAACGCTCCGTTAATTCTTGAACTTTTAGTAGCTGATAGAATTAAATCACCGTTAATAGTATTTCATTGAACATTTATTTTAAATTGACAATTTTTATAACATGTTTTCAAATAAAACCTTCTTAAAACAAGTTAACATTCACTGATTAAGGCACAGTTACTAATGTAAGTTTGTAGGAAACATATGCAATTTGAAGCGAAAAAACATACTTACTTTTAAATATTAAATCCCATAAACATTCTACTGACATTAAAATACACATTGGGGTTTTAAAGATCAATTTTCCTTGGAGGTATTTTACAAACATAAAATAAAATAAAAAAATACTTAGAAAAAAATATTATATTTATTTCAAATAGTATTCATATTTTAAAAGAGCAATTCTTAACCATTACAAAAAAATTTCAGCTGAAAGAATATTCTCAGAGAAAATAAATATTGTATTTAAAAACAAACATTTCTATATCTAAACATTGCTTGTATGCAAACAAGTAATCGGTATCTACTTTCCACATACTGAAGAATCCCTCGAGAAAGATCGAAAGTAATATTTTAAAAGGAAAATTTCAAGCTGAATAATTCTTCCCAGAGGCCTTTTAAAACTGATATGACTGATCATTTTCCATCTCATTTATAGATATTAGCTTTTGCGCAAAATATAAAATTCATTTAAAACAATGACATTTCCTGATTAATAGAGGAAACATAAAAAGATTACGACAACAAAATGGATTTGTGTACGAAAAATAACATCATTTGGGTAATGTTACTTGTTAGCATTTTAAATCCCATAGAGTAAAATATTTATGAAAGTTGTTATTAAAAATTCAATGATTCTCAACGGGGATTTTTCGTTCCCTATCCTCAAGCCCTTAAAGACAATTGAGAAGATTATTATACAGTTCCTTTAGGAATTAAATCCCATTATTTTAAATATAAACATATTATCTAAAGGGAACAGACACATTCATAAGTAAGAGCATTTATTTTAAATTGACAATTTTTAAAACATGTTTTTCTAATAAAAGTTTGACTAAAAAAATTTTTTAATAATCCAATTATATATTTGATGCAATAAATGTATTACAAAGTTCTATCTTATTGGTTATTAGAAAAAGAAGATTAAAGTTAAAGAGATTTTAAGGACTTTTAGAGGATTTTCTTAAAAAATGAGCAACCGTAATAACAAATAATTTATTAGGCGAATTTGGAATGATAATAACTAGTAATTTTTCTAATTTAAGCAGATTATTGTAAAGAAAAATGCACCTTTAAGGCACTCATTAATCATAATTAATGAGCTCATTACTGTTAATAAGTTAATGCTCTCAACGTGCACCACTGGTGAGCATTAGGGAGGAGGTTCAATCCCCTGGCAGCTTTATTGTGGACACTGTTTCAAAAAACATGATGATCCATAACGTTGGTAATTTTCAGCGTCTTGCCCCGTTAGTCGAACTACTACAACTACTACTATTCCACATCACACTGCTTAGAGCTGAGTTGCCCCTATACAGATTAGGAATGATGTGGGTGAGATTAGAGGTATTGGGCTCCGTGACGCTCTACAGTCATATGAGAGCAGGACCTAAGGCTTAAAGTGGATTCCGAATTACTACAAGCATCCATGGCATCGTCGGGACTCGAATCCCAAACCTCTGGCACCGAATGCCACACATTCAGCCATTCAGGCCCCTGTGCAGATGGTTCGCCAAACAGTCATATACCACCGCATGTCTCAGCATCGTAGCTGTCAGGAAATCAGGCTGAATCCCAACTTTCATATATTATGACAGGCCGCCTGCATTCCATTGTAAAACATATTTACGCATAGACATATTTTTTAGTAGATTTTTAGCTCAAAACTGTGAGGACTGAATGTCTAAATGCTCGTTTGTGAATATTACAGATTTTTATTAAAAAGTTGAAACATCAACATAAAGTCTTGTGATAAGGTCTTCGATAGTTTCATTTGGAGTTTTCAATGGTACAAGATCCTACAGCTTTCCTAAAAAAAGCATTGAGGCTGGTAAATCTAGAGATCATGGTGTCCAATTTGCTGCTCTTCATAATAATTGCCTCCATTACCTACATAATAATTGCCTTCAATGAAAACACTATTTTTTTCTTTCACATTTTTTTTAAAACAAATTATTAGCAGATTCAAAAAACATAAACATCTTGTAAACAAAACAATTATAAACGTAGTCTATTATTTATTCAATAAATTCATAAAGAATGTTGAAGGCGCAAAAAAATGTCTTGCGACCAAGTCTTCAATAGTTTCATTTGGAATTTTCAATGGTGAAAGATCCTTCAGACGTCCAAAAAAAAACAAAAAACATTGACATTGGATTTTTTTCCTAAAGCAGCTGGCCAACACTTAGACAGTTGCCTTTGAAGTCCTAACGTAAAGTTGCTCACTTAATACTTCCCAGGAGGTGCGTGTAACTTGAAGATAAGTTACGGACGCGGAGTAACAATACACCCGCAGCGTTCTACGCTCATGCTAGACAGGGATCTACGAGTTAAGGGGGATTCCGAACCACAACAAGCATCCATGGACTCGAACCCAGTGGTACGAAACCGAAACCCAGCCAGAGTGGGCCACTCGGCCATCAGGCCTCTATTGACATGGGATAAATCTTGAGATAGTGATGTCTAATTTTGTGCTCCTCTCATTATAATAATTGCCCCCGTTTCTATTTTTTGTCTCATGTATTTAATTGTTTTCTTTAAAATAATAATAATAATCTGTTGTTGTCCAAAAACAAATTACTAGCAAATTCAGAAAATTGCCTATATATAAACATATAATCCCAACAGAAATTCTTCGGTTGGTAATTTAAGAGTTAACTATTAAAGAAATATTTGCTTTTAATTGTTAGGGCCACGTGCACTCATTTAGTGCTATATGAAATATGTTTCTTTTTGTATGCTTTGAACTCTGCTTCATCGCATATAAAAATCATATTTTAGGTTAAAAAAAATTTTTTTTTAATAAAATATTTTTGCAAATGCAAATTAATGGATAAACAGTATGCCTAATTTTCGAAAATTCTATCTGAGATTAAACTAACTAGTATGAGTAAGTCAATTCTTGGAATTCCATTTAAATATTTGTCTTTGTCGTTCTTATCAAGAATTCAGCAAGAGAGAAAATTTTTAAAGAATTGCTTCATCTATTTTTAAGCGCAGTGAGTAACCTGCAATCGAATTACAAATTTTATCTAAAAAATTACAGACCGATAGTCTGTAATTGTTTTCAAATGTGGATATAGCCAAAGCCTATAATCACATCAATCATATAACCAAATCTTATAAATTAAATTTAAAACAATAATAATAAATAATAATAATAATAATAACAAATCTTATAAATTAAATAATAATAATAATAATTTACCTATAAATCAAAATAATAATTAATATCCATACTACATGACCCATCATCGTTAATAGTAAATGAAAAAAGATTTTAGCGTCTAGGGCGTGCAATTGCCATTTTTTTTCAATCCCAGGCGCTTTGGCCCGAAATCGTACGTCTCTAAAAGAGCAAATCTGTAATAGATTCAGCGTTATCCAGGGTTCACTATGGAGGGCTTTCTGTACTGCACCCATATTATGTTTCTGCAATTTTGAACAGACGTCTCAAATTAGACTTCGAAAGGAAACATATTGTCGTCCCGTACTCCATGAAAAAAACGGCCAATTGGCAAGTGCTCTGCCCTTTGGTATCCCAGGCTTCAGGTTCGAATCCTAACGGTGGCATGGACGTTTGTGAGTGGTTCAGAATCTACGTTAAAATGTAGGCTAATTAGCTCAAAGTGTGCAAAAAAAATGTCAGTAGAGCGACAAACCAATCCTTGATCCTAACGGTAGGACTTACCAACTAACAGATTTCTCGTACCATATACAAAATATACCGAATAAATCGGCAACATCTTTTCAGTTTCGAACCAAGCCGCCATATTTTATCCCTACAAAAGCTTTCGGTTCGACATCTTTTATCGGGTTTCTAATCGAGCACCTTTAATTCAGAAACCCAAAGCGTTATCTACCAGGTTACTTCAGTTCCAAAAATGTTAAAAATATATTATTCATTTTTAAATTTTTTTTTTTCTAATGCAGCTGGCAAATAGACCGTGATCTTCGCCATAAGGGCTGCCCCGATGTTACTCACTTTGCATTACCCAGGGGGCGCGTGTAACTTGATGGTAAGCCACGGACGCGAAGTAACAATGCCCCCGCAGCGCTCTACGATCCTATTAGGACCGGGACCTACGGCTCAAAGTGGATTACGAACCACTACAAGCACCCATGGGCAAAGCCGGGATTTGAACCCGATACCTCTGGTACCGAACGCCAGAGCGCTAGCCATTCGGCCAGCAGGCCCCCAAAAGGGAAAGGTTGCCAGAGGATTGGAGATACCTGGTGCTATGGAGCAGTTACTCTACCAACCATGCCACCCCCCCCAAAAAAAAAATATTTTTTTAAATCAGTATGCAAAGTTGGGGATTATATTTTTTGAGGAATTTATTTTTGGCACAGCCTACAAAAACAAATCGTTTTGTAACAATTAATAATTACGTTTTTCATTATTGTAATGATTTACAAACCTGAATTTTTTTTTTTTTTTTTTTTTTTTTTAAGGGGAAGGGGAAATTTAACAAGGATATTGAGCCCAATAAAAAGGTAAAATCTATCAACGAAATAAAAAAAAAATGGATTACTACTACTTTCTTCCTCATTACATCTGTCGTTTATAGCTTAAGTGGATAGAACTGGATTATCATCGGGATATCCTGCCAACAAAAACTTGAAAGCACATGGAGATTTAGGAAAATTGAAAAAAAAGAAGAAAAAAATAAACTCAATAAATGTCTAAATATTTTGATTCGCAACTTTAAATTGGTAGTAGTTAATTAATTTTTTTTTCAATTGCCTTAGTTGTTAATCTCTAAAACTTTAATTAGAATGTTTTTAAAATTCTCCAAATGTTAAGCAATTCCCAAATTCTGAATAAAGTATAATAATTAATTTTTGATAAAAAATATGTTAAAAAATAATAAAAATATAATAATATAATAAATATAAAAAAAAACTCACATTTTAAAATTGTAGGTATCCAGATGTGTTCATTATTTGTTTGCGTATAATAAAGTTTATTATTATAATAAAATATGTTCCACTGTACAAATAATAGAAAGTCAAATATTACTTGATTATCAAATATTACTTATCACAAACAATGTTTTTTTTATTGAGAGATTATTTATTTTATTTTTTAAGTAAAATTTTCAGGTTCTTTTTTTTTTTTTTTTTTTTTTATTTATTTTTTTTTTTACTGATAGTATATTACTTGAAAGATTTTTGAAAGAGAAATAAAGCGTAATTTTGCAAAGCTGTTTTCTGATGAAAAATAAGTTCATTACTTGTTTGCGGAAATAAAGCTTAATTTTGCAAATCTATTATCTTATAACAGAATATATTTCAAGGTGCAAATAATCGAAAAGCATCAATTATAATGATAAAATATCACCTATCACAAGCAATGTTTTTTTTATTTAAAAAATTTTAAAGTTATATCTTTTTTATTTTTCAAGTAAAATTTTCAATTTTGTAAATATTGTTTGATAATATATTACTCGAAAGATTTTTATTTATTGCAAAACTTTTACTCCAAGTGAAATTGCATAATTTTTGTTGATACTTCCTAAGAGATTGAAAGACGATGTCTTCCGCTTATTTTATTTCCAAATCGTTTTTCCAGTTTACAAACTGTTTCAATTCAAATAGCGGAAAAAAATGACAAACGACGATCCATGTCTTCGTGAAAACAGCTTTAAAAGGACTTTACAAACGTCTTCCGAAAAACGACGCAGAACTGTCTAGAGCAGGCCATGAAATATTTCCATCCTATTTATTTTTGTTTATTATATCTTCCCCTCTCTCTCTCTTTCTGAGAAATAAAAAATACAAAATGTTTCCATGTTCTTTTTTGTAAGAAGAAAGCAGACGATTTTTTTTTTTAGAACGTTTATTTTTATTCCTTTTCGAAAACAGATTCACTATCGTTTGCTGGAAGAAGATAATAAATATAAAAAAAAACTTTTAAAATTGTAGGTATCCAGATGTGTTCATTACTTGTTTTCGAGAAAAAAAGCCTAATTTTGAAAGTTTATTATCTTATAATAAAATATGATTCATGGTATAATGGTATAAAGTATAAATAAAAAAACATCAATTATAATAATAAAATATCATTTATATATAAGCAATGTTTTTTATTGAAAGATTAATATTTTTATTTTTTAAGTAAAGTTTAAATTTTTTCAATTTATATATTATTTGAAAGATTTTTATTTATTGCAAAACTTTTGCTCCAAGTGAAATTGCATAATTTTTGTTGACACTTTCTAACTATAATAAAATATGTTTCAAGGTACAAATAACAGAAAACATCAATTATAACCTATCACAAACAATGTTTTTTTATTGAAAGATTATTTTTAAGTAAAATGTTATATTTTTAACTAAAATTTTCAATCTTTTTATTTTATTGATATATTACTCGAAAGATTTTTATTTATTGCAAAACTTTCACTCCAAGTGAAATTGCATAATTTTTGCTGATACTTCCTAACAGATTAAAAGACGATATCTTCCGCTTATTTTATTTCCAAATCGTTTTTCCAGTTTACAAACTGTTTCAATTCAAATAGGGGAAAAAAATGACAAACGACGATCCATGTCTTCTTGAAAACAGCTTTAAAAGGACTTTGCAAACGTCTTCCGAAAAACGACGCAGAACTGTCTAGAGCAGGCCATGAAATATTTCCATCCTATTTATTTTTGTTTATTATATCTTCCACTCTCTCTCTCTCTCACTCTCTGTTTCTGAGAAATAAAAAATACAAAATATTTCCATGTTCTTTTTTGTAAGAAGAAAGCAGACGATTTTTTTAAATTTTTTTTTTAGAACGTTTATTTTTAATCCTTTTCGAACACAGATTCACTATCGTTTGCTGGAAGAAGAAGAAGAAAAAATAAATAAAAAAAAAAGAAGAAAAAGGAACAGAGTTTAAGAGAAAATTGTCCCGATTGAAAACTAAACTATTTGTTTTGGATCCTTCATTAGAAGGAAGGGAAAAGAGAAAGTGCCGATTTCAGCCGAGATTTGTCATCCACGGGAATCAATTTCCTTCGCCTTCTGTTTTCTTTCGAAATTATCGGATAAAACCTCGCTCTTTTTCTTTCTTTTTTTTCGGGGGGGTTCTTATATATCCTTACTAGTTAGAGGCCCCTTTGTTTATCCGGGTGGTAAAAATAGCCGGAGATCCAGTCAATAAATCGGACCCATTAGGCCAGTTAAACGAGGAAGTCATTAAGACGAATCGCAGTCTGGACTTCAGCGGATTGCTCTTTTGTTTTGTTTCGCGAGGTCAAAATGAGGAAATGAACTTCTTGAGGTCGATACTGTTTTGCTTTCTCTTTCCTAAATTATCACCTTAAAAAAACAGGGTTTTTATTTTTTTAATTTTTGTTTTAAAGGAAGAAAAGTATGATTGGGAAAAGAATCTATCTCATAAAACCTGCTAATTTGTTGAAAATTTCGTTAACCATTAATTCCTTTTTTCAATTCCTTCTATTAGCTCACACTCTCCCTATATATATCTAGTTCAAATTTTCAATCGTTCATAGAATACATTTTATTCATCCACTCAAGTTCAAATGCATTTTTTTTTGAACTTGTAGTGGTTGACACTGGATGCTAATACAGTTTCTTCAAATATTAATTAATTCATTAAATTTAATTATTTATTTTAGGTTTTTTTTTAGATATAAGTTACATATATCTACCAATAGATGGCGCCAGATAAACATTAGAAATGGATAAAAATTATTTATAAAGGACTTTCTGCAATAGAGTGAAAAAAAGTAGGAATTGACATAACATTTTTTTTTTTTATTAATTGTTTCATCATTATTTCCTATAGGTGGAAAATATACTCCTATTATTCACAAAGATTCCATTCCCAACAGCTAAGTCTTAAGCTAAATGAATATCAGTTAGCTCAGCACTGAGAAGCGATGCATGCTGTTGGCACCAAGCAATAACTTTAATGAGGAAGCCTTATATACCGACGTGCAGTAGTTCTATCGTAAAGAGTACAAATAGGCATCAGAACCTCACAGAAAAGCACAGCCAAAAATGCCGCAGAAAGTGAGGACACAAATGCAGTATAAAGCATTTTATTACATTCAATAAAAAAAAAAGCTAAAAAGTAAAATAACCGGAACATACTTAAGAAGTTATCACAGGAAGAATTCAAAAATTTTCCTATTGTCACAAAAAAAACCACCTACACTTATTGCATAATGAGACGACGTACATTGCTGAAATCCCATTTGGCAGTAGGATCTCGACACAATCATATAGCAAAGCAACCATTCCAAATATCTAGATCTTACACTAAATGAATATCAGCTAACTCAGCATTGGTGAAGCGTTCACATTGATTGCACCAATCAATAATTTTAATGAGGCGGCCATGCAAGCAGACGTCTTATAGTAAATCGACACTTATAAACTTCATTCCTTGACCTACAATTTAACGTGATCACTAATCACTAACAAACATCGATACCACCGCCAAAATTCAAACCTGAAACCTGTGGTACCAATGCCCAGGGCGCTAGCCAATCGACCATCAGGCCGCGATTTAGCATTGAGAAGACTAGATGGTTGTTTTAACAACCGAGTGTAAAAACGTCGCACATACAGAGGATTTAGGGTTTTACGGTTTTCTTCCATACGACACTCAAATGAGGGCCAATGTTCCTAAATGTCCTTCCGGAGCTCAGTATCCAACCTTCAGTGGCATACATAAATGGGACACCAGAAATACTGATGTACAACAATATAATAAATAAAAAACTCCAGCAAAAATTTATCTGAATTCAACAAAATAATGAAATATTTGCGATAAAAATAAGCCATTTTTTTATTTAAAATAATCAAATAGTCAGTAGAAACTACTGTAAAAAAATGATTCTATAATTTATCGCTTTATTTATATAATTGCTTGCATAATAATCTATATAACTGACGATGTTTTCAGTTTCATTAACGCTGATATGCAAGCGCAAATTATCCACTCCATTTTTTTTCGATAATATTTTAAGTTAATTAAGAAAAACTCTTTTTTCTTTTTTTTTAAATTACCATCAAGGTAGGGCTTTGCATTTAAAACGTGCGCGAAAAAAAAATAATAATAGGTAATTTATTCGATGGATAATATTCATTTATGAATCAATAATTAAATGTGCAGTATGAGTTCAATAATTAAGCGCGTAGTTTTTGTAGACATTTTTTACTTTTCTTTTTCGTTATTTTTTCACTCCTGTCCTTTAGTTGAAAACGAGCAGTAACACATCGCACGTAATTACAACAAATCCCGCATTTTCGATATCATTAATCAAATTTGCTACAGAATTTTTCCTCTAAGTCCGTAACCAACAAGATAAATTTTGAGAAAAATAAAAAAGAAGAAAAAAAATGGAACGCGAATTTTCTTTTCGTTCACGGTTAATTTACTCAAACGATTTTTTTCACCGTTGCCAAAAAGGAAGAGCGAAAATTGTTGAAGTTTCCTTTTCTCGGCAAAGCGCTGATGAGTTTTGCATTTTTTAATGATGAAAAGTAAATAATGTACGAAAAAAATGGAATTGAGTCGAGCTTTTAATTCGAAAAGATATTTACCAAGGTTTGTATTTTATTTATTTACATTTTTTTCTTCTTATTCAGAGCTTTTATGCTACTTCTTTCTTCTCGGCCAAAAGAAGGAAAATTTGTTCCAAGTAAGATTGTATTCTAAGAAAGCTTAAAATTTTGTTCTTAAAAGGTGTCTTCTTTTAATGGATTCTAATCTTAAATGCGAAGTCAAAAATAGAGCACATTTCAGTTATTTTGTTTAAAATTCGTGCTACGCGTAACTATAAACAGTTTTTAAAAGCATTTTAGTTAAAAAAGAAAAAAATAGAAAATTTAAATCGTTTGTACTGAGGAAAAAAAGAACTGTTTTGCATTATGGAAGCTTTTTGGAACTCGAAACAATAACTTTCAACATTTAAAACACACAAAAGCAAAAGATGAGAGACAATTTAAGCAATTAAGTGCATTTAAAATTAGACGGGAACCAATTAATAACTCTCCAAAAACTCGAGATATTGAAATTTTATACATTGAAGTATTGAGATATTGAAATTTTATATTGCGTGTATGCTACTTCTTTCTTTTTATAATGAAATTTTATATTGCCTTTTTGCTACTTCTTTCTTCTTACTATAGTACCCAAAAAGTAAGAATAATATATTTTTTTTCAAATACTCTTTATTCATACATCCAAATTTATTTAATCGCCTTCAAAGTAATCCCCTGCGGACACAATGCACTTATGCCAACTTTTTGTCCAATCCTCAGTGCATGCTAAGCGCTCGCCGATTCACGTTGAATCTCTTCAATCGACTCAAAACAGCGTCCCCGGAGTGGTCTTTTGGGTTTAGGGAATAGCCAGAAGTCACACGGTGGTTGTGAAACGATATAGGTTTCATTTTTGGCGGAAAAATTACAATGCAGTGTGAGCTGGCGCAATCAGTGTTTTCGGTGCCAATACAGATTTGAAGCGTTTGAGGCCCAAAATGGAATTGACTGATTCTTTTGAAATTCCAACATTAGCAGCAAGGTCTCTAATTGTAAATCGACGGTTTGCAAGCACCAAATCTTTAATTTTTTGGACGTGAGCTTCGTCGGTTGAAGTTGACCAGGGGCTCTTCGTCTTCAACGCGTTCTCTGCCTTCTTTGAACTGATTTACCACTTCTAAACATTTCTTTCCGATATAGGAATGCTCACCGAATGACTTCAGCAACATTCTATACATTTCCGCAAACAAAATTTAATGCAAGTTCTTTGCTCAATTAATTCGAACATTTCAAAAATCGCCGGAATCAGTTTTAGCGTCTCACGAAGCCAAGCGTAACTCAAACACTAATGAATATTTTGACGTGAGATTTCACACAGATGTGAAGGACAGGGCCAGCAACCTAAAAAAGAAAAAAAAATTGAGATTCCATAAACCCCCTGGAATTTTAAATTGATGGTTTGGTTTGGTTTGTCGCTCTACTGTCATCTTATGCCCACTTTAGGCAAAACAGACCGGGACCTACAGTTTAACGTGGATTCCGAACCACTACAAACACCCATAGCATCGCCAAAACTCGCACCCGAAACCTGTGGTACCGTGTGCCAGAACACTAGTCACTCGGCCATCAGGCCTCTTTTTAAATTGAAAATTGGTCTTACTTTTTGACACAGTTGTATTCTAAGAAAACTTAAATTGTGTTCTTGTGGCTTTTTAAAAGGTGCCTTTTTTTAACGAATTCTAATCTTAAATACGAAGTCAAAAATAAAGCTCATTTTGAGTTATTTTATTTAAAATTCGTGCAAAGCGTAACTATAAACAGTTTTTAAAAAGCATTTTAGTTAAAAAAATAATAATAAATAAATAAAAAGAATAAACCTTAAACAGTTTGCAATGAGAAAAAACATTAAAAAAAAAAAAAAAAAAAAAAAAAAAGAACTGTTTTGCATTATGGAAGCTTTTCGGCACTCGAAACAATAACTTTCAACAATTAAAACACACAAAAGCAAGAGATGAGAGACAATTTAAACAATTAAGTGCACGGAAGATAAGACGGTGACAAATTAATAACTCTCTAAAAACACGAGATATTGAAATTTTCTTTTTTTTTTTAACCCCTCCTTCAATTACAAGATTTACTTTTTTACTTTTTTGTACTTTTTTTACTTCATTCTTGTTGTTTGATTTGTGTTTTTGCTTCATTTTCATCTTTTGTTCGTTTCAAACTTTTTTTTTTTTTTTGGCCGCGCTATCTTACTAATTTCGAATTGTTCTGATTCACCCAACCTCATTAGCAATACGATTGTTGGAATTTATGTTATAGTTATGTAATTCTTTTATGTTTTAATTCATTCTTTTGTTACTTGTTATCTACTTTTATCTTTTTCTAGACTATCAACATTTAGATTAAACCTGCGTTTTTTCGTAGGCTGCGGACACAATTAGCTGGAAGGCTTTTCAATTAATTTTCATAAGGAACCAATATGTTTGAAGAATTTTAACAAGCGAAGTAAATTTTAATTGTATGTTTTCATCTATGCGTGTAAAGTTCATAGTTCATAAGCCTTTAATTTTTTTTTTACCTTATAATATTTACTTATTTTTTTGTTCCATGTTTGAATATACATATATATAATGTATACTTTGTCTGTATGCTCTGGCGCTTGGTACCACAGGTTTCGGGTTCGAGTCCCGGTGGTGTCATGGATGTTTGTAGTGGTTCGGAATCCACTATAAATTGTAGGTCCCAGTCTAACATGGCTATAGAGCGTTGGGCGCGGGGCTCACAACCCTACCCTGTAAAAGAGAAGGCATCTCATGTTTCGAAATCTGCCAGCAAGCAGACGGCCTTGGCCCACCATGGGGCTGTTGCGCCAATCATGATGATGATATATGTCTATATATATATATATATATGTATATACACTCAAGAGCCAAAACATTATGACCACCCCTACATTTTTCAATGAACTCGCCTGGATGACATGGAAGGCACGTGATCAGGTGGAAGTGGTATTAAGTGGTGGTATTAATCAATGCCAAGGTGGGTTGAAGCTGTGTTGCGCGCCAAAGGTGGGCCAACACGTTATTGACAGGTGGTCATAATGTTTTGGCTCTTGAGTGTATATATATATATATATATAACAGTATGAGCATTTGCAAATTGACGCATGGGTGAAGATTATACCAAACATGGAACAAAAAAAAAGTAAGTAAATATTATAAGCTGAAAAAAATTAAAGGGGTATCTGAAAGGGGAAGGACATTCCGGCCTATATATTTAATGCGTTCATTCTCTACAAAAGTATGAAAGCTTTGGCTAGACTTCTGACACACCGGCAATATGCACAGCTAGCAAGCAGGATGACAAAGGTTCGAATCCGCTGTTGCCATTGTTGTAATCACTCTTTGCGGCTTAATGCCAATTGGCTAGCGCTCTGGCTTTCGGTATCACAGGCTTCAGGTTCGAACCATGGAAGTGACATGGATGTTTGTGAATGGTTCGGAATCCAAGTTAACTGTAAATCTAATTAGCTGAAAATGTGCAGAAAATGACAGTAGAGAGACATACCAAACCACATCACTCTTTCAGACTGTTTGGTGATTAAGTGTGTAATGCATCTCGCATCAATAGTCAAGCAGCCTGATGGGAGTTTCACGGGTTTTCTCCCATACGACGTACAAATGCTGAGCAGTTGCCCCTAAAAGACCTCCCGGAAGGCATTGTATCTTCCTCAACACCCTCCGGTGATATGCTCGTGATATACGTGAGACCCATCGATGTCCCATCTCATCTTTCTAACTGGTAGGGGGTTACATTAACACCTCCTAGATATCGGTTCCCTATATAACCCTATGTACGGAGATGAGGTGTGTAAAAAGTAAAAGGAAATTTTGGAAAACTAGGGCCTGAAGGGGCGAGTGACTAGCGCTCTGGCACTAGGTACCCCAAGTTTTGGGGTCGAGACCCGGCGGTGCCATGCATGTTTGTAGGGGTTCGGAATCCACTTTAAAACCGTAGATCCCTGTCTAACAGGATCGTAGAGCGTTGCGGGGGCAGTGCTAAGGCTCGTTCTCACCTAGGCAAGAAGCTTTTAAGCGACAAGAGTTGACCAATCACTAGCCTCACTGCGTTCGCCTGAAACCGGTTTGAAATGAATCGCTTCGAGTTGACCAATTACTTTGACCGGAACTTCACTAGGCGTAATGCTATTTCTGACGTTTCGCTGTGAAGGGGTCGAAAAAATTTTCTTCCCTGTCGCGTGAAGCGTCGTCGCCTTTCGCCTCGGTGGGAAGGACCCTTTACTCCGCGTCCGTGGCTTACCTTCAAGTTACACGCACCCCTGGGTAATGTAAAGTGAGTAACGTCTGTGCAGCGCTTGCCTTAGAGCGTCCAAGACAGCTGTCTAAGTGCTTGCCAGCTGCATTAGAAAAAAAAATGTTTGGAAAACTCAACTTGCTTTCCATCGGCCCATTTGAATGCAGATAAAATGAAGTATAGCTACTGTATTGTCTCAAAGAAGGTGCTCCCCTAATTTTTCATTACCCTCAAAGCTTTGATTGATTTTATTACATACATATTTTTATAAGTTTGTCTTTAATTACTATTTTTATTTCGGGAAACTGGTCATAGATTGTTATCCATTGTTATAGTAATTTCGAATCAGGGGTGTTAATGCTTATAAGAATTGGGTCCTTTTCCAAGGGACTACCAATTACAGTGTGGTCAACCTGGTTTCTCTAGGGGTATTTGAAGCTTTCCAAACCACTCCTCGAACCCAATGGAAAAACATTCCTGCACACGGATTTATCTTTTCCTCCTCGGCGTTTGGTTTGTCGCTCTATGTGCTTTTGTTCACATAGAGCGACAAAGAGCACATATAGCACAGTAGGCTGATTAGACCGGGACCTACAGTTTAAGACCGGATCCCCGGGACAACCAAAAAACATCCACGTCACCGTCAGGATTCGAACCTGAAACCTGCATTACCAACGGCTAGAACGCTACCCAATTGGCCATTAGACCGCCATCCCCGGCGAAAGGAATGCCAGTTCGGTTCATTTGGGGAGCATTTGACAGAATCTAATAATTAAAGCACTTTTACTTTTGTATATTTATATTCTTTTGTAATTTTATACTCTTAAGGTTTCAATTTTTCAATACTCAGTATTTGCAATGATTTATTCATATTTTCTGAAGCCCGGCTCGTTTCTCGGTGGCAATGCGCACCGCTGGTGAGCAATACGGCGGAGGCTCAATCCGCTGGCGACTTTGTTGTAGACATTGTTTCAAGAAACGAGGAGACTCGATGGCGTTTGTAATGTTCAGCATCTTGCCTGGTGAGTCAGAACTATCTAATGGAGTTTTCCGAATTTTATCCCATACGATACGCAAATGCGGGGAGTTCCCCCAAGAAGGTAGTTCCTACCGGAGGGCACTTCCCTCCTCTTTCAGCGTCATGGAAGCAAGTCAGGCTTCTACCTACGGGTGCTCAAGCACAAGAAAAGCTGTCCCGTCCTATTTCCCTCCTTTCATGAGACCACACGAGTTCTTGTACTTCGTCTAGATGCCGCTGTCTCCCAAGTGGGATAAAAAAAAATTTTTTTATAAAACGCCGATAGTATATGATTACAGCAGTATTAATTTTATAATTCAGAATTTCAAAGTTAACTTTGGTTGTGATGCAATTCTTTATTGTGAAAATTGCCAATATTATTCTAAATCAATAATAATTTACACTGCTATGAAAATTCGCTGAAAAAAAAATGTGAAATGACTCCAATTTAAATAATTATAGAATTCAATTTATAAATGTTTTGTTTTATTCAATAATATATTATTTTATTTGATTTTAAGGTTATTTTTTTTAATTAGAAACGATTTTTCGTTTTCTACTCTACAATATTTTATTATATTACTATTTTATATATTTAAAGAGCTTTGACCTTTATAATTCAAGGAATAGTTTAAATTTTAATCATATCTTAAAGAATTTATATTCAAAATTCCTGAACGAAAAATATTAAATTATTCTTTTATTGAGTGATGGCATGGCGCAAATTACCATATTAACTTTATTTTATGAATTTTATGGAGAGACGGATTTTTATTATTATTTACTTTTTTTTTTAAGAGGAGAAAAATTTTCATTTCGGAGGAATGAATAGAATAAATTTCTCAGAATTTGGCGTTCATTTAATAAATTTTGTATTTTTCCATTTTTTTTTATTTCTTGTTACTCTTAATGATGATGGGAAGATCTTTTATAACTTCTACATGTTTATTCTTATGTGTGAATTTCTTTTTGACTTTTAATCAAGTAGTTGTTCTCAATAAATTTAATTCTCTTATTTCATAGTTTTATAAGGCTTCTTTTTTTTTTAAATGAAATACCGCATTAAAAGGAATTACTTTAGTCCAGTCAGAAAGTTACGACATTTTTGAATCTGTTAATTAGTTGTCTTATTCAATTAATAATTATTTTTAGTTGCGAATAGCTCGTTAGTTAAAATGCTATGAATGTATATATATATATATAATATGAAAACAATACTTATAATTATCATATAATTATATATATAGAGAGAGAGCGACAAGTCCTAGATCCCTTGTGGTCTCATGGAATTCGGGAAAGGGGACAACTTCTGTTATGAGGGAGAATCCATAGGTAGAAGTCTGACTTCGGCTCCATGTCGTTGAAGAAGGAGGGCAGTGCCTTCCGAGAGGACTTTTATGGGAAGATATCCATCATTTGGGTATTGTATTGGAGAAAACCCGGAAAACTCCCACCAGGTAGTCCGTCTAACGAGGCAAGATGCTGAACTTGGCAAACGACATCGAGTCTCTTCGCTTTTTGTAACAGTGTCTACAACAAAGTTGCCAGTGGATTCAACCTCCACCCTAATGCTCACCAGCTACACACGTTACCACTGAGCCACGAGTCGGGCTAATTAAATTCCGATTTTTAAGAACACTGATATTTAACAATTTACCACACTATCACAATCAGGTGTTCTCTTTTCCTAAAGTCATAACTGAGATGGAGTCTGATAGCGAATTCATATTTGAAAACTGTAAACTAACTTTACCCATTAGCTGAGCGTGTTGTTCTTGGGCCATAAGATGGACACTGGGACAGATAACAACGGAAATTTTGCTTCTGATCTTCTGTTATTTAAATTTCTATAAAATTGAAATTCTGTAATTCAGTATTCAATAAATTTAGAGAAATATTTTGGTAAATATGCAAAATAGATGAATTAAACTCATTTTCATTATAAATCATTTCATTATAATCCAACGCAGGTCAAATTCAAATTGTTGATGAGATTTACACTTTATATGATGTCCAAAAAAGTTAATTCTATCATTTATCTACTATTACTCTACACCACACCACATCACTGTGCCTAGAGCTGAGTTGCCCCTTTACAGTTTGGTATGATGTGGGTGAGAAGAAGTCTGATTGGGCTCTGTGACGCTCTACGGTTATGTGAGACCGCGACCTACGACTTAAAGTGGATTCCGAACCACTATAAACATCCATGGCACCGCCGGAATTCGAACCCGAAACCTGTGGTACCGAGAGCCAGAGCGCTAGCCACTTGGCCCTCATGCCCCACCTAATCTATCTTTTATCTGCCTATTAGAATTTTCTAACATTTAAAAAATATCACTATCATCATCAATGGTACAACAGCCCCATGGTGAGCCAAGGGCGTCTGTCTACTGGCGGATTTCGAAACAGGAGATACTTTCTTTTTACGGGGTAAGTTTGCCAGCTGTACGATCAACAGTCTTATTAGACCGGGTCCTGCAGTTTAAAGTGAATTTCGAACCACTAGAAACATCCATGGCACCGCAGGGTCTCGAACCGAAGCCTGTAGCACTGAGCGCCAGTCACTCGGCCACCAAGCCCTTTAAAAAATATAACACTTAAAATTCCAATCATTTTTCTATGAATTTATTATTTTTGCATGATAAAAAATCATGAAAAAATTCTTAGTATTTATTTAATCATTAAATAAAAAAAAAAAAAAAAAAAACTAAAACCGATCTTGTTTTAAAAATAATAATCTATCTTTAAATTTAATCTGCTATGTCTTGTTGTTATTATCGATTTAAAGGAATTGCTAAGGTTAAATATCTAAAGTGACTTAAAGTGTAAAAAGAGTTAATTATACTTAATTTAAAACAGAAAAATGTACTAATATAAAAAAAAAAATTTCAATACTATTTTAAGAATCGTTATCTCAAATGATGTGACATTTCTTTTTTAATTTAAAAGCTTATCATTGCAAACATTTTTGATAATATTGTAATTTGATAACGTTTGATTACAATTGGCATTACAAATATATCATCACGGGATAATAAATCATGTATTTCTAAGATTATATTCAGTAATGCACACAAATTGATTTAGTGACATCTATGTATATCTATTTGTATTCTGTCTATTTGCGTTATCCTAAAGTTTACAAAATGTATCATTTAAAAATCGAATGTTTTTTTTCTTTCATTTTATTATATGGTGCATGATCAAAAATATCCACAAAATTCTTATAACTTATTTTAAAATTAAATAAAAACTAAATTTTATTGAAGTATAATAAAGAAGTTGTAATTAATTGAAATTCAATTCTTTGTAAAAAATAATTTTTATTGCAAAATCAATGTTTACATTGTTTTTTTTTCTGATAATATCAGTATTTAACTACTTGATAGGAGAAATCAGTGTGATATTTTCTGTATTTGTTTCACAATTCGAATGTACAAAAATAGAATATACAAAAAAAAAAAAAAACTAAATTGGTAAAAGTATGACCTTTATTTTTTACAAAACTGAAAACATAGGCAGATCATAGACATATGATTCATGATGTTGCTTCTTATATTATGCATATATTTGAATATTTGTACTTAGAAATATGACCATGACCCTATGATTTATAATAGAAAAAAATTATACAAATCTTGCATACATTAATAAAAACGCATGTTTCTTTAAACATTGCTGTATGTCCATGAATGACGAAATAATATTTTTTAAATCTTGATCAGAAAGTTTTTTCCGCCCACGAATTCTAATATTTTATTAGAAACATTAAAATCTTAAAATAATTTTTTTAATATATAATTTAACATTAACGATTCATTTTTGGTGAGTTAAAAGTTATCGAACTTTACTATATTAATAAGAGGTTATATTTTTAATTTGTTATAAAAGCTTAAAAATATTTGTTTAATTTGAAACCTCATAAGCGTCCACTCGCGGTCAGCAGCTAGCGAGCGACCGGCCTTAGGTTCAAATCCGATGTGGCATTGTCATTGCTTTTAGAAAGAGGTTTGGTTTGGTTTGATTAGTAGCTCTACAGTCATATTTTGCTAGTTAGGCAGAGATTTGTAATTTAATGTGGGTTCCGAACCACTAACAAACATCCATGCTTTAGCCACTCAGGTTCGAATCTTTATAGACTTCAGATTCGAATTTTGGCGGTGGCATGTTTGTTAGTTTGGAATCCATTATAAACTGTAGATCCCGATCCAATTAGTTTAAAGTGCACACACACACACAAAAAAAAAAAATTAAAAAAAATTAAAAAAATAAATGATCGCAGAGCGATAAACCAAACCAAACTTCATGGGAATATTCAGATTTTCTCTTATTGCGATGAGGGACAGTTACCCCTAAAAGTCCTCCTCTCTCATCTTCCACCGCGCTAGTGGTTGGTTCATGGCATAAAAAAAAATGTAAAAAAAAAAAAAAACTCGAATGTTTAAAAAACAATTCAAAACTGAAAGGAATTTAGTTATCTCATAATATATACTAACCGAATACAGAACGGTGAAACTTCATTACAATTAAAACGAAAATTGATTAATTGATAATTGATTAAAAAACTTCCAATTTCTTTTCAAATGTATTAATAAACGTCTTTAAAATCTTTAAATACAAAAAAAAAAAAGTTTGCAATCTCCCAAAATATATTCATAACCATTTTGTTAATTCTTAAAAGTGTTACAATGGTTTAAAATAATTTCAATTAAATAATAATAATAATTTTAATTAATAACACAACTTTTATATTTTTGGTCGCCTTTTTTAAACGTTTATTTATTTTTTGACATTGCTTTTAAACATTCTTTACATCAATGAAATTTTATATTTCATTTGAAATTTCCAGAAAACCTAGAAGAAAATTAATTTATGCTTGTTAAATTAAAATTCATCTTATTTCTATTAAAAAATCTATAAAGAATATTGTAACGAAAATTCTTCAAAATGTAAACATGTACTAGTTAGTATAAAGCATGGCCAACAGATGTCGCTACAGAGGAGAGAA
Source organism: Caerostris darwini (assembly GCA_021605075.1). NCBI lineage: Eukaryota > Metazoa > Arthropoda > Arachnida > Araneae > Araneidae > Caerostris > Caerostris darwini. Next base: position 121,030 of record BPLQ01008534.1, read on the forward strand.
GCTCCAATCACGTGACCTTAAATATCGACCAATGAAGAGGGGAACATGCATGAATATCTATCTAACCATTGCTTGTGTTTTTAAGCGATCGTTACAAGCAATTCATAGGAAATAAACTCGAGGAATTTCCGTTCATTATCGGATGCTTAATTGTGGATTACTATATTCGAAAGATTCGTGAATTATTCACTCGGATATCGTGAACGTGAATGCCCCGTGCATTTTGTAAACACAAAAACCTTTCCTTCTGTTTGGCTTGAGGCCAAGCTTTATACAAGAGCTGGTCTAGCTTCGGGTGTTGTTTGGCCTTGTATCTCTCTGTTACACAAGTGGACAAAAAAACGTGAAAGTAAGTTTATATCAAAATGTTTTCTGCAAAGTGCGATGACAACTGAATGGCATGAATCTATTTGCATGCTGTTTGCATTAACTTGACTGTTTCGTGGAATTGTGGTAACACGTTTTATTGCAATAAATGTTGTAATTCGGCAATGAACGTAATATATAATATTTATGCTTTAACATTCGTATGTTTTATTATATAAAATTCTAAATTTCACTTATCTATTTATTTTATTTTAAAAATTTTTATGAATTGTAGTCGGTATATACATTTTATGCACGCTTTATATTTTAGTAATGCATTCAAATTATGCTTCGAAAAAACTTCCGTAAAACTTATCAATTTGCACATATTAATTTTTATATTTTATTTATTGTTGTATTTTAGAGATTTCATTTAAAGAATTGTATAAAAAAGTATTTAGTATTAAATTAATAAATAGGCTTATAAATTGATAGGCTATTGCTTGAGTTAAAAATAAAAAAATGATTTAGAAACATAAATCTATATTTTAAAATATTGACAGAATATTAGTATTAATTGGAATTATTAAATCTGTATATTTGAAGAGAATAGTAGTGGTTGTTTATACATAATCATTCACTTATCAATACTATTATTGTTCAATTTTATTTGTTTAACTGTGTTAACTTTTAAATGCTGTCAATTTAAATACACATTTCTGTCCACAAAAATGTTTGTAATAATGTCATGATTTTTTTTCAAATTAGCCAACAGCATAAATAAATAGCATACAATTGATGCTATGTATTTTTATTTCAAGAATTCTAAAATATTATACATTTCAATGTTTATAAATTAGAATAATTATAAAATGAGTTTGTTCCATAATTTTATCAAGATTCCCTTGAATATATTGTTCCATATTGTAAACATTTAAATTTTCCATTTTATAAAGTTAGCTGTTTTGTTAAATCCTCATTTATGAAATTAATTGTAAAGCTTTTATCTTTCGTTGTAGTTTGTTTGACAGTTTTGGAACTTTTATCAGTTTCAAATACTTGTCTGTCTCGCAGGATGCTCCATTGCTGATATCTTTATCTGTTTTAGTTTCCTTTTAATTTTTGAGTAGTTTTTCTTATGTTATCACTTTTTTTTTAAAGTAGTGTTATCAGTTTAAACTCTCAGCTAGTTCTGCGATTGAATTTCTATTCTTAATAGTGTCTTAACAAAGAATATTATCATGTAGACTGAGATTTAGAAAACTACTTAATGTGTAAGATAGTCTCCATCATCTCTTAATTCAAATAAGTTATTAAACTAATGATTCATGAGATTTATTTCAAAACAAATTTCTTTGTTACAGTACATCTTACATTGACCATAACAATTTAACTTTTGATACCTAAATTAAAAATATTGTGAATATACATTTACTTCTTTGCAAGTCTTAATTTAAAGTCCATTTTATATAATTAATGCATGAATATAAAAAACATCAGTCAGAATTTAAGGTTTTTGAATTGCATTATAATATTTCATTAGTTTTCTAATGTTTAGCAGCATGTAAATTATACTGCTCTGCCATCAAAAACTATTTTAATTGTTAAATTGTCTTTGTTTCTTTAATCCTCACTTTCATTTTTTCAGCCACTTTTTTCTTTTTCAAACTTGTTTTTGTTGTTGTTTAATCATTCTAAATTTGTTATTAAAATTGTTTATCATTCTGAAGTTTACTGTTACCTTTTAGGGTTAGGGGCCTTTAGGATTGACTTTTAAGGTTGTTGAAATTGCCATGTATTGTAAAAAAAAAAAAAAAAAGCTGTTTACTGCTTGCTTCTGTCTTTTTTAAAGTGATTAATAGAAATTTTAATAAATTATTTGTTAAAATTTCAATTAAAGTTTATTAAAAATGTACTGACAATACAGATATTTTTGAAAATATTCTAAATATGAGAATTTTCTTTTGTAAATACATCAGCTAAATAATTTGTTATTCATCTCAATTTTTTATGCAACATATATAAATAAATACAAATTGTTTTATTTTGAATTTTTCTGTCATTACAAAATAATATGTAGTATAAAAGAAATAATAATTTTATATTTTTATTTTTGATCAAAGTCATTCATCAATTTTGACTTTAAAATGAAAAAGAAAAATGTATTTATGCAAGGGATTTGGACTTAAGATGTGGATTGGTACAGCTTTTAAATTACAATATGAAGTTTTAATACAGCTGATGATTGCAGGCCTTAATGTCACTTCTAATATCATAAATGTTTCAGAAAAATTTATTGAAATAACTACAAATAAATAAACTGTCTATTAACTGTGGTGTATTGATAATGTAGTGTAATGTTTATGAAAATATGGCCAAATATGTTTTTCATTAATGAGAGCCTTCATTTTAATGAAAAACATATTTGACCATATTTTATTATTTTTTAACAAGTTACTAAAAAAAATTAAAAATTTTAATTTGTATTTTACCTGTAAGAATGTTTTTTTTTTTTTTTTAAATAATTCTATACATCACCAATAATTACCCCCTATTTGTACGTTGCTTCAATTTAAAATTTAAAAAAAAATTTTTTTTTTTTTAAATCGGTATTTGCGTTTTATTGTTAATTGCCGTTTCCAATGTAATCATTTATGTATGCTAAAAAAAATTTCTGAGTATTTAGATATTCTAATTCATTGATAAGTAAAAAATATATAGAATATTGGAGAAACATAATAAATGAAGCTTATCGGAAAAAAAATATTCATTTTTCGAACAGTTGCGAAAATGAGTTGCCGTATTACAGCGCTATGTTGTGTAATTGATTATTTGGGATTAAAAAACTGCCAGCATATTAAAAATAATCAAATTTTAGATTCTCGTAATTATAAACGCGAAAGCATTTTTTGTTTTTTGTTCCTTTTATTATTTCCGCGTTTTCTTTCCACTGTTACAAACGCCGACATCTTGTGAAATGAACCTTTCGTAGAAATAAATATATTCCGAGAAATGAAATGTATTTTATGTAACTGTAAGAGTGCTCTTTTTCCTTTATGTTTTCTATTATGAGTTATAAAGTGGTACTAGAAGTTTCATTGCTACAAGGATAAATAAAAAGTAAATATAAACTCAAAAATACTTGTACGTAATCCGAAGTAAATGTTATCTCCAAATTTTATTCGACTTTTATAGTTTTTCTTTTTTATCCTGGCGAATAGAATATTTATATGAACTTTGAAGTAAATAAATTCCTAATAATATATAGATCATAGATATTCTCAATTTTTAAAGTTTTTTCTATTTCATACATTTTTTTTTTCTGCGTACATGGGGCATATTAGAAATATATATGCATAATTAACAATTTTTAATAATTGAAAGTTAATTTTAATACATTTCATTTTCGTTTTATGAGAATGCTTTCTGGATCTTTTAATTGAGATAAGATTTTCTGCGATGTTTTTTTTTTTTTTTTCTTTTTACATTTTAGCAAAATTATAACTAATATGATCGTAATTGTATTTATGATAGAAAGTAAAATAATAATTTAAATTTTGCAACTAATAATCTCAAAAGTACAAATCCTTTTTCCTTCTTTGAGTCAATTTAACTGAAAGTATCAATAACATGAAACAAAGTATTGGAATCCGTACCAGTTCTGCCATTGTTTCAATTATTCTCTTTGTATACACTTTTGGATACGAGTTATTGTACAACTCTGTAATTTCGGATCTACGCAATTTAGGAGAAATAATATATTGTACAATTTCAATAAGAATTCGAATTTTTTTATGGGAACTTGATTCTTGATTATAATAATTTTATTTCATTTTAAGAAATACATGTTGAATCCGAATTCGAGATAATCATGTCGGCAATTCTATTTTTTGTGAGTATTGTAACAAGCGCAGTTTTTTTAAAGTAGTTTCTAATTGTATTGATTCGTGATTATATGCTAAATAGGGTCTATATGGTATTGAATTTGGTTTGTCGCTCTACGGTCATTTTGTGCAAACTTTAGACTAATTAGACAGGGACCTTAGTCTAGTCTTTTAAACGAATGATTTCCACTGCAAAAAATTGAATATAGAAGAATCCATTGTATGTAAACATAAAATATTTAATTAGTAAAAAAATTCCTTTATTCTAGTTTATCTGGAGAGGAGTTAATGAAATTATGTATGTTATCTATTCTCTGCACGAAATATATTGATTGAAATTTAAAACGAAAACATTGCAAACCTTTATTATGTAAAACACTTGTTAAAGAATCCATTGCCAATAACGTGTTCATTTTATTTCAATAAACTTATCGTCTCGATGCACACAGCCAAGAAATATTAGTACATATTGTGTGACATAACACTTTATTTGCCTCATGCAAAATCTCCTTGGAATATCGCTCCCGTGTTAAACAAAATGTGGAATTATGTATAATACTGTGCCCCAAAAGTAGAGCCAATTATTTTTTGAAACAAAATTGAATGCAAGTTCTTCCTCAATTAATTCAGACATTTCAAAAATCGCCGAAATCACTTTTAGCGTGTCACAAAGCCAAGCTTAATTCAAACACTAATGTATATTTTGACGTCAAATTTCGCACAGATATCAAGGACATTGCCAAAAGGTAAAAAAAAATTTGAAATTTTGTAAACACCGGGAATTTTAAATGGAAAATTGGTCTTACTTTTTGGACACAGTAGTAAAACAGAAACATTGCAAACCTTTTTTATTCCGTTAAACACATGCTAAAGTATCAATTGCGTAGAAAGAACATGTTCGTTATATTTCAATGAACTTATCGTCTCGATGCGTACAGTCAAGAAATATTAGTACATATTGTGCGACATAACTATTTATTTGCCGCATGTAAAATCTTCTTGGAATTTCATTCCTGCGTTAAACAAGATGTGGAACTATGTATTAAAAAGTCTAGACGCTGTCAAACTAAGTATCAAAATTGTTGATGCTGGTAGCCCCCCTTTTTTTTTTCTCATTCTACGGTCGGTTACCTGTGGAAAATTTATATACCCTTAAATTATGTGCTCTACATTCGAATGCCAAAGTAGGTTTATTGGGTCATTTTGCCTAGTTTGCCTTGCAAATACTTCTTCAGAATGATATATGCATTCGCTTTAGTGAATTTGGCTGAAATATCGTCGTCTTTTATAACCGCGTACTGTATTTAAAGTTTTAGATTATGGAAAAGAAGAAAATATTAAATCGCTGTAATAAAACCAGGACGACTTTTAAATTTAGGAAATCTTTTTGGGAGTTCCAATTGTTGGAACTATACTGACATTTTTTTTTTTTTTTTTTATCTCTAAGTACAGTTCTTGTATTTATTATGTCAAAGAGAATTCTTATGAATTATGGCTCTATGCCTAAATTCTGATATTTTCAAAATGGGCATGAATAGTCGAGTGTCTAGCGCTCGGTGCCACAGGTTTTGGGTTCGAATCCTGTCGGTGCCATGGATGTTTGTAGAGGTTTGGAATACACTTTAAACCAGAGGTTCCGGTCTAATATGATCGTAGAGCGTTGTCTTGAGATTTAGTCAGTCTTCAATACTGATGGTTCCTCGCTAGTGAGCGGCCTGATGGCCAATTGGCTAGCGCTCTGGCGTTTGGTACCACTGGCTTCAGGTGTGATGTTTGTGAGTGGTTAGGAATCAACTGTAGGTCCCGGTCTGTTGAGCCCTCGTGTGCACAAGATAACAGTAGAGCGGCAAACCAAAACTGAACCTCGCTAAAGTGAAGCTGCATATTTCACTTAGCCATGGCCCTGTCTCTTGCGACGGGTCTTCTGGACCTGGCGTAGACTTTCCTGTACCAGGGGGATTAGTAACAACATTTTCAAAATGAAAGAAATTATACTAAAAAAATTAAATTATAATTCTGTACAAAATTAAGTGAATGAATCTATTTTAGTTAAGGATCTGCATAGTTATCGGTGATTTCGTATTTAAAATTAGCAAAAACATTTTCTTTTTCCCTAAATTTAGTAATGAAAATTCATTGGTATTTTATTCATTGAACTTTTATGTTAAAACATTGAAAATTATCTAATAGTTAGATCACTCAGAATTTTCTAAATCTTAATAAAATGACTCCTTCTATTATATATGAATTTTTATAAAGTTGCTACTTAAATATTATCTTATTGAGCAGTTAACCAATTGAGATATTTGTTAAAATATGCCCTTGAATTCTTAATTTGACTATTTTTTTTTTTCTTTGCATGTTGTATAATTATGTAGTGGATTACTAACTGTACAGTAATACATATTTCTTTTAATTTGAGTAAGTGTAAAGTTTTGTCTAAACGCTCAATTCACAATAAGAAACTAGTGTTCTCTTCTTTGTCAAATGTTTTAAAGAATTTTTATTTTTATTTATTTGAGGTTTTTTCCACTTATAAATTTAATTAAGAGCAAAATAATAATACTGAATATAATATCGGATAATTTTTAATGTTTTGAGTTAAAAGTTCGAAGAATAAAATCTTACCAATGAATTTTCATTAACAAATTTAAATGAAAAGAAATAAAATGTTTTATTTTAAATATGAAATCACCGATAACTATGTAGATCCTAAACTAGAATAAATTTATTCACTGCATTTTTGCACAGAGTTATAATTTAATTTTCTAATACAATTTCGTTTATTTTGAAAATACCCGAACTTAGGCATAGAGCCATAATTCATACGAAGTCTCTTCAATTAAATTCAATTGAGCAACTTTTAATATTTATTGCAATGAAGAAGTATTCGCTCCGAAGGGTCCCATAAATATTTTGTAATCCATAGCCTTCGTTATTGAAATGTAACCTTGCTCAAGAATGGAACGTTTTGTTATTCTCCCACCCTCATGAAAACATAACTCAAGTCCTCGAATATGAAGACCTTCGGTTGGAAGCCTCTTATTTATTACTTTGTCATAACTTTTTCACCCCCGAACTTCACAGAATCCCTTCCCCCTCTTTTCTGAAACCGTAGACCAACAGTTTACCCCCTCATTCATCAAGCAGCACGAAAACTACTCAACTCCCACGCCGATCGTTTGCAACGGCAGCGGGTCAAATACATTTCATTCCTTTCTTCAACTTTCACCCCTTTCTGGCCCAGGCGATGTGGGCCTTGGGATTCGACTGCATTTATCTTGGCTTTACCTGGAAGGAAAAAAAGAATGAATGGATTGAGACCACACACCCCGCTCACTGATGGTTGCAGAACCATTTTGGAAGCAGATGGCACTGATTTCTTTGGAAACCATTTTGGTTAAAGGAGCTGGTGAGAAAGATTGCTCAATACTAACTGAGTTTAGAAATGTGTAATTCTTGTTAATCACATTCCATTTGGCGGAGTTAAAATTAAATAAATATCCATTTGTCGTATTACAATTATCCAAAAAAAAGTCAATTTTGCAAATTTCTTCTTCAAATTCTATGATATAAAACGTAATCATCAGAAATGTACGGTTCGGAATTCACTTTAAACTGTAGGTCCCGATCTGTTTAGCCTAAAGTATGCACAAGATGACCGTAGAGCGACAAACCAAACTATCAGTAATGCAATGCTTAAAATATTTTTTTGGAAAAACAATTGAAGAATAAATAAGCATCATCAGAAAGAGCATAAAGCATCATAAGAAAAAGAATCCTCGTACAAAATCTGTTACATTTTGGAATAGGAAGTAATTGGTTACATATTAAATTTAAAAAAAATTAAAAACTTTCTTCCATTGCAACAAATTTAAGCCCTTATCTGTAAAAAAAAAATGCTTAAGTGAAATAAAAATTTATGGATTAATTACATCTAGTTGGAAAAATGCTAATTTTGTAAAATCTATTTCAAAAATCTTAAGTCGTCGAAAGAAAAAGAAAAAATCTGTTTTCTTTTTGAAAGTTTACGTTGATTTATCAATGTATTATTTCTTTGATAAATTTTAAGTTACTTTTTGTCATATTTCATAAAATTTACATAACTATTTGCTAGTGCTTTTTTACTGGAATATGCCTCTAGCAACTAATGCAATGCAATCATCGATGGTATACGAACTTGATTTCTTCTATGATATCGGGTTTTATATCTCTAAGATCGAATTTCTTATTGAATTCTTTCCCAATCCTAAAATGAGACAATTTCTGTATAAATCCGGTGTAATAACAAGATTAGCACATTCGATCTGCCTTAACAATCTGCTTTCTTGTACAATTGTGCATTACAATTGTGATACATGGGTAAAACATTCTGATTTCGAACTAATCTATTGGCTTATATCTCTCAGTCGTCGATAATATTTCTTCCCATTCGTTTTTGTCGTTTTTCTTTCTCTCTTTTTTTAAATAATAAATCTTTTATTTTCTAAATATAGTTTTATATATACAGAGAATGAACGATAATAAAGAGTTTCTTTTAAATGAGTACATGCAGTAATGTGCAGTTTTTCATTGTAATTATAAATAATGCTTTCGATATTTGCAGCTGATCGAAAGTATTCAAATTGTAATTATAAATAATGCTTTCGACATTTGCAGCTGATCAGAGTACTCAAATTGTAATTATAAATAATGTTTTCGACATTTGCAGCTGATCAGAGTACTAATATTGTAATTATAAATAATGTTTTCGACATTTGCAGCTGATCAGAGTACTAATATTGTAATTATAAATAATGCTTTCGACATTTGCAGCTGATCAGAGTACTAATATTGTAATTATAAATAATGCTTTCGACATTTGCAGCTGATCAGAGTACTAATATTGTAATTATAAATAATGCTTTCGACATTTGCAGCTGATCAGAGTACTAATATTGTAATTATAAATAATGCTTTCGACATTTGCAGCTGATCAGAGTACTAATATTGTAATTATAAATAATGCTTTCGACATTTGCAGCTGATCAGAGTACTAATATTGTAATTATAAATAAGGCTTTCGATATTTGAAGCTGATCAAAGTACTCAAATTGTAATTATAAATAATGCTTTCCATATTTGCAGACAATCAAGATGCTGAAATGGCTAAACATGCTCTTTGCTGAATTGCGTTTATCGTTGTCAAAATATATATCCAAATTTAGAAGAAATATGATACAAATATATAGTTCGGAATAAAAACTAATATGAAACAAAATTTAAACTTTCCTTTATTTAAAAGCTGCCTGAGTGGCCTGGTTGAAACGAAGTCCTTGAATCGATTCCATTTTGTTATTAAATTTAGACAGAATAATACCAGTGAGTGATCTGTTTTGATTTAAAACAATGCACAGAGCTATTTTACAGTCAGACATAACGATAAAAAGTGGCAGCACTCATCCATCCTGCCGATGTAGTGCAAGGACAGCTGTTTTCCATTACCCTTCAAAAAAAGAGCGGAGGCTTGCCCCTTCCCCAACGTATCCGATGACGTAAGAAAAGGAATAAGTGGATATAAAGAGAGAGGTGTAGGTTCCGTAGTGTCTGGCTCGATCCGTCGACTCGTAGCACTCTCCATTGTTCCGGGCAAATGAAGCGAGAGAAAAAAACAATGGGTCACCCCCAACCTTCCCCCTCCCCTGACTGAAAATGAGTTGATTTACCTGACTTCCCTGTTGGATGGGTGCTGGCTGTGTCATTCACACTTTGGGGTTGAATTTCAGTTAGTGGTGCTGGCTTTGTGTATGGTCTTGTTTGCTCCCCCAGGGTTTTACTCATTGATGTAATTTTGTGAGTGGACGCTTTCTTTAATTTAGGGTGCAGAGGTCATTTTCAATTTTCGTTAATAGTTTTGTATTCGTTATTGTGGAAAAACTTATTCGTTAGTATTATTCAAACTCTGTAATACTTGAAGTTACGCACCTAGAAAAGATCGTGTGTGTGTGTGTAAATATATACACAATTTTAAATTTCTTTGAATTACAGAAATTTTGTTTTGTTCTCCTAATTGGAACGTCTTTAACGGAAAATTAAAAAAAAAAAAAAAAAAAAAAAAAAAATTGCTAATTGTATACTCCTTTCTTGTATGCTGCTGATGGCCAACTGGCTAGCGCTCTGGTCTTTGGTACCGCGACTTCAGATTCGTATTCTGGCGGTGGTATGGATATTTGTGAGTGATTCGCAATCCACGTTAAACTGCAGGTCCCAGTCTAATTAGCCCAATGTGTGAAAAAAATTACCGTTGAACGACAAACCAAACCTATCTTGTATTTTTCAACAGGTGCCAAACCTTCTGAAATAGTAATAAATAAATAAAAAAAACACGTTAATTTATAAAACTAATAGATATCAGTAACTAAGAGTTAAAGCATTTATTCATCAATTAAATCAAGATAGTTTGTTTATTGTGTAAATAAGATCTTATGGTATAGGATTACTGATTTTCTATTAGAAAATGTGTATCAAGAGAATTGGAATCTATTTCTGGATTTTAGCTTCAAAATACTTTTTACTAATTTTGAAGCATATATCATAGCATTCCTGGCTCAAATTAATGTTTAACAACTTTTAACGAGGTATAATTTTCTCTTCAGATCGTCTTAATATAACAAAGAAATGTTATCTGCAATTACTCGTGTATTTTGAAACTATCTAAGAAAAAAATTATTACTGTATTGACCAGAAATCTTAGATTTGTTTTATAAATCACACCGTATAATTTCCAATATGCATATCATGTACAGAATAACGAGTTCGTGGTTACATACAAAATGTATCTTGTGGTAATTTGTTTAGATGTCCTTTGTGGTATAGCTTGATCGGGAATTGTGGGTGGACTTTTTTGAGTGGAAACTGCTTGTAAAACGCCCTGCCCATCGTACAAGGTTATAGGATGGTACTACAACCTTGCCTTCTTGTGAGGGTGTACTATGACTGGGCTCCCTAATTCTCTGTGTGCCCCTCCTAAGTGTCTCTAATGTGCTTCCTGCCCGTAATGATTCGTCATCTGGCACTCGATTTGGGACTGAACTCTGCCCTCGAATATAGCCATGAGTCTTTCTTTCATGGAACTCATTCTGCGGTTACAAAGAAATCTTGGATTGTAAATTTTTTATCATTGTTTCATCAAATTCAGCCAGCTGAATTCCTAACAGCAATTTATGGCTTGAACTCGTACTTTACCCCACTTCATATCTTGATACCTAAACCGTGGTCATACGAGGATTAAGAGATATACGAGGGTGGTCTGATAAAGAAAGTATTTTTTTAATTTTAGATTTTATTTTTCACCATAATCCGCACAAAGATTAATACACTTTTCATATCGAAGCTGAAATTTAAAAATGTCATTTTTATAAAACAATTGTCGAACCCGACAAAATGCCCACTTGCAGCTACGCAATGACTTCGTTGGTTGCAAATCATTGTCCAATAAGCTATTTTTGGATTTTAAGGTTTGAAAACATGTGGTAGTTGCTAGGTGCTAAATCTGGTGAATATGTTGGATGAGCAAGCTATTCGAACTTAGTTCGTTGTGTTTAGTCATTGGGATACGATTTAGAATGTGCTGGAGCATTGTCATGACGAAAAAAAAAAAAAAAATTCCGGGTAGATGTGGTCGCTTTATCTTAACCTTGTCTTCCAAACGCCACAATAAATTTACATGGTTTCCACCATTAATGGTTTTGCCCTTTTCAAGGTAATCATTGAATATAATTTCTTTTGGATCCCAGAAAACAGACTATATAACCTTGTTGGCTTCGGGATTTGTTCATTAGCCTCTGTCCATTGCTTTGCCTGTTGGTCGATGTCAGGATCCAAGTCTCATCCATAGTTATAAATCGATGCAAAAGTTCATTGGATATCCGCTTAAATAGTACTAAACTTTCAGCTGAAAAAGTTTCTAGTCGAATTTCTCCAAACGCGACACCCTCGCACAGTTCTGCATGCCCAAAATGTTCTTTTGATATTTTAACAATTTCAGCTTTCTCAGTGTTAATTTATGGTCTTCCAGCACGATTTTAAGCTATATTTAATTTCGAGAGTCGTCACCTCAATGGGACGTCCTGAACAAGGTTCGTCATTAGTGCTAATACGACCTTTTTTTTTTTTTTTTTTTTTTTAATTCAGAAATCTATCTTATCGTTGAATATGGTGAAAAAGTGTCTTTTAATGCTGAGTCCATTTCATTTTTGATCTAAAGGGACGTCAAATCTTTCAAATGGAAGTATTTTATAACTGCTCATTTTTCCAATTTGTTCATTTACACAAAAGTGGCTTTATACACTTCACTCACAACACTGTCAAATGTATACTAACTAAAGGATTGTCTTGAAATTTTATATATGAGCTAATAAAGGATAACACTATAGACAGCCAGTGAGATATTAGTTTGTTGATGCCACCTCTAGGTCAGGTTGGAAGTTACCAGCCCACTCTCGTGTGTCATATATACATTAATCCGTTGTAATGATCAATTTACATTGTTTATCAAACCTTAAATAAGATTTGAATTTTTTTAAAAAATTATTGCGATAATTTAGTTTAAAGTTAGTTAGTTTTAGTAGACTAATAGTTAGTTAGTTTAGTAACTAGTTAATTTGATCAAAACTTGAAGTTTAGTTTAGTTTTAGCTCACCATAAACTTTGGCTGCTTTTAAAAATAGAAATCACATATATTGTATTTATGCATTTAATAGCGCATTATTTGTTGTATCAATATAATTTAATCATTCATTTGCAATTAAAAAACTAAATAGGAATTTCATGTTACATTATTCTGAGTTAGTATTTCCAATCTTAGTCACGTTGTCTACTATAATTGCGATTTCAAAATGTTTGTATTTAAGGAAGTTTATAAATCGAAATATGACTACGTAGTAACTACTAGTAGTAGTACACGTTATAAGTTGAAGAAACAGCAATGATGTAATTTAAGTGGAAACGCCATGTCCGAAATACCAATTGTTTGATTGCTTTCTGGAAAAAACTATTTGCGAAATAGCAATACACCCAAGTTCATCGGCGGCGTGTTATTTACATTTTTTCCCATTTACTCCGCCATTGCCCTTTCGGCCAAGATCGTATCACGTTTCTTCGTGTCGTTCCGGCATGTGTGCCTTTTTGCGAAAAACACTTCGGATGGAATGACGTCATGCGTCAATACTCCGACATCTCGATGACTTACAGCAGCATGTACTGCATCTGGCACTCCATCAAAAGTAACGACCGTAAATAAGAGGGTTTTTTTTCTTTCTTTTTTTCTCAGTCTTTGGCCTTGTGATGCGTGTGCGATGTTACGTTGAGTAAGCACCGTTACCAACTTTTTCTATATCTCTTTTTAATAAGCTTTGTTTGGTGGGCATGTACTTTTGCTTGTGTGTAGGTATTTTATTTTTCTGAATTTTACGATGGTTGCTGTTCATTTCGGAAATGCATTAAAACAAGTACAACAGAGGATTAAATTACCGTGATGTAAGAAATATGAACTGTTTAAAAAGAGGCAAATTGAATATATTTTATGTTATTTAAAATAATAGTGTTCTCTAAGTGGCACACATATTTCTCTCATAATTCCATCATGCAATGCCCATGTGTTAATGGTTTTGTTTGTTTAAAATGCATGAATTTTAATCGGTTGTTTTTCCTTTTTAAGAAATGGGAAAAGACCCTTTTTTTAATGAATTTTTTGGGTTCTGAGATTTTTAAAAATTATTTTACTTATAAATAATTATTAATATAGTATAAATATATTACTACATTATTAGCCCGACTCATGGCTCAGTGGCAAAGCGCGCCGCTGGTGAGCATTAGGGCGGAGGTTCAATGCGCTGGAGGCTTTGTTGTAGAATGATTCAAAAATGAGGAAATTCAATGGCTTTTGTGATGTTAAACATCTTGCCTCGTGAGTCGGACTACCTGGTGACAGTATTCTCCGATAACATAGGTGGTAGTTCCCTCTAAAAGTCCACCTTCAGCATCACAGAGACAAATCAAACTTCTACCCACGGGTGCTTCATAACAGAAGCTGCCCCCCTTTACCACCTTCCATAAGATCACACGAGTTCATAGACTTGATCTAGATGTTGCCGTTTATCAAGTGGGATAAGAAAAAAAAAGTTATATTATTAATTATTAGTATTAAATAAATGTTTAATTCTCTAGCGTGTGTTTTCATTTTATATTCTGCAAAAATGTTTCCTTTCCTTTCATTTCATCTTCCAAAAATGTTTTGTTTCCCTTTCCTATTTATTGCAGTACTTGAAAATTTTTAGTGTTTTTAAATATCATCCTTTAAAAATAATAGAATTCGTTTCCTTTGTTAAAAAAAAAAATGCCAAGTGAAATATTAGTATCGTGATAAAAAAAATTAAATCTTTGGTATTGTTTAATAATATCCTGTTATGGCAACTAATTTATATTAAACCTCATTGTTTTGGATAGCTTAAATGATTGTTGTGGTGAAAATCAAAAAAGGCTTCTGTTGGCTTTGCCTAATACAGTTGGATTTTATATATATATATATATATGTTAGATTATTCTATTCAATTTAGATATGTATACGTACAGCAACAAATACAGTTAAGAAATTAATCTCAAATATATAACATTATCCAAGTGAAAGACTAGTATTGTGTTAAAAAAAAATTTTAATCTTTGTCATTATTTTGTAAAATCCTAAATTAAAACTAATTGACATTAAACAGAAAATGTTCTGGATAATTTTTTAAATTGTTGTGAGGTAAGCCAAAAAGGCTTCTGTTGACTTTGCTTAATGAGTTGGCTTTTATATATGTGTGTGTGTGTGTGTGTCTCAGATCACTCTTTTTTTTTTATCCAATCTAGATATGTATACCTACACCAACAAGTACAGTTAAGAAATTAATCTGAAATATGTGTCATTTTAAATATTTAATTATATTGACATTGTAATAAAGACTACGGTACTACAATCATGTTTTTCAAGAGTTCGCATGTGTATTGTTACCTTTGTTGGCTAATGCTAGTTAATTAAATAAAAAAAAAAAAAAAGAATAAGATAATGGGATGAATCCAAACTCTTATAAATAAAATTTTTAGAAGCAATTTAAAACTTCTATAATAATAAAAAAAAAACGTACTGAAATTGTCTAAGGAAAGTAGCGGCCGAATGGCTAGCGCTCTGGCGTTCGGTACCACAGGTATCGGGTTCAAATCCAGGCTTTGCCCATGGGTGTTGTAGTGGTTCGGAATCCACTTTAAACCGTAGGTCCCGGTCCTAATAGGATCGTAGAGCGCTGCGGGGGCATTGTTACTCCGCGTCCGTGGCTTACCATCTACTTACACGCGCCCCCTGGGTAATGCAAAGTGAGTAACATCGGTGGAGCCCTTATGGCATAAAAGATCACGGTCTATTTGCCAGCTGCATTACAAGAAAAGAAAAAAAATGTCTAAGAAAAGTAAACAGCAAAAATCGGTCATGGCTTTTGCTGTCTTAAACTTGATATTAGATACTCTGAAAATGAATTATATATCTTTTTCGTTTTCTCTTCGTTCTAGACTCTCTGTCACTCTTTTTGCATCTTCCCAATGTGTCCATGAAGCCTTTGAAGTGCTTTCTAATGCGTCTTAGCGGCAATACTGTGCGAAAGAGAATGAGAAAGAGTCGGGAGATTTGTGTGGTGGTTAATCGGCCACTTGGTCCGGAAGGTCAAGGAGGTTATCAGAAAAGTAGATTTTTCTTTAAAAAAATAATAATAAACAAAACCAACCACATACATGAATGAAGCTTTCATCACTCGTAAATGAATAGCTGCCGTCTTTTTTTTTTTTTTTTTTTATTTGGGTTGTGTTGTCCAAATCATCTGGTGCGGGAAAAATAACTAGTTTGTTGAGTGACTCCGTCACCCATCTCTGACTCATTACCTCTGGTGCATAAAATAATTGGATTTCCAGTATCTTTTCTAAAGTCAGTTATCGACATGAAATAAAAAAATAAATACCAATGCAGCAAAGCGTTTTTTTTTTTTTTTTTTTTTTTTTTTTTTTTTTTTTTTTTTTTTTTTTGTGAGTATTTATTGATATGTTGATAATTTATTTTGAATATTTGCAAATCGCGTAATGGATGGATCTTATCAAAAGAAATAATTTAAATGCTTCGTATAATTCTTATTTTGGTAAATTAAGATAAAAGGACATGGTAATTTAGCGACAAGTGACGAAAGATTTCATGGTAATTTGCATTTAGTTTCAATGTACATAAAATATATGCAGTTACGGGCTTGTACTCTTATTTTTTTATCAATAATTACAACACATTAAGCTTGTAACTGTCTTTCTGTGATATATGAAAAAAAAAAATATTTTAATCTGAATGTAGTCAAATTTTTTGCGCCATTATGTCTCAACCAACTCGGACAGTCTGATGGCCATTGGTACCACAGGCTCCAGGTTCGAATCCTGACGGAGGCATGGATCTTTGTTAGCGGTTTGGAATTCACGTTAAACTGTAGATTCCAGTCTAATTAGTCCAAAGTGTGCAAAAAAAATGACAGTAGAGCGGCAAACCAAAGCCTAAGTAGAAATTGTAGTTTGAAATGTAGACCGCGATTAGTATGGAATTAAATTGACAATAAAATGATTTCTTTAAACATTTTAATATGAATTCTTTATGCCTGAAATCGTTGTGCTTGAATACTACTGCGAAAAATGAGTCATTTGGTTATAAGCTAAAGAAAATATTTTGCATTTCTCAATTGTCAAACCGTGTAATTCGGCGGGAAAAAGACATTCTACACGTTTTTCACAGCGGCGGCTCCTTTGACTGGGTGTAATTTATTGCTGGAAAATATTCGATTATCTTCCAAAGTTCAGAGGGAAGAAATGAGATGTCATTAAAAGAGATTATCCGCTTGCAACTTTCACGCTGTTATGAATTTTTACGTTATTTTTGTCTGCCTCTGCTTTGAGTGCTTTTATCTTTGATGTCGAAATGTCAACGACTGATAAAATCCATTGGTGTACAAATATAAAAAAAAAAAAACCTCCAACTTGTGTGGTTTTGTTATTGCGTAATTGTTGTAAACTTTAACAAATACTATATTGTACAGTTAATAGCATTATAATGAAACAGCAAGTTGCAATGAAATTGATTATCAATATTTTTAAGTTCGATGTACTTCATAATATCAACAATTTGATTATCAATATTTTTTCCCACCGAGTTCAAGAGGCAAGCGACCAAATTTTTCGACCCCTTCACAGCGAAACGTCAGAAATAGCATCTAGTGAAAAACCGCTTCGAGTTGAAAGTTGGGCAAGCGGAACAAACCGGTTTCAGGCGATGGTGGGTCAAGTCCTTGCATCTTTGAGCACGAGAGCCTTTACTCACTGGCAGATTTCTGAGACGAGAGATGTTATCTTTTTACGGGGTAGGGTTGTCAGTCCTACGCGCAACGACTTACAGCCATATTTGACTGGGACCGACGGTTTAAAGTGGATTCCGAACCACTACAAACATCCACAGCACCGCCGGAACTGAAACACGAAGTCTGTGGCACAGAGCGCTAGTTACCATTAGCCCTCACACACACTTCGATAGTTTAATCGACAATAGAACAGTATGTAGCAGATTCAGCGTTAAATATGAGTGCTCGACTTGTAAAAGATTTGCTTATTGGATTACGAATCCAGCACCCCTAATTAAAAGAAACGGGTTGTCCACTAGACATCTGGCTTCATTATATTGTATATTCTTCTTCATTGGCGCAACAGCCCCATGGTTTATCAAGGCATTCTGCCTACTATCAGATTTCGAAACATGATATGTTTTCTTTTTACAGTCTTTATACTTACTGTTGTCAGACTTATGCCCAAATCATATTAGACCGGGACTTTAATAGTTCGGAATCCACTTTAAATTTAAGTGGATTCCGAACCACTACAAACATCCATGGCACTGCCGGGACGAACCCGAAACCTGTGCCATCGAGCGCCAGAGCTCTTGTCACTCGGCCATCAAATCACCACTAAATAATATACTCTTAGTTATTTGCTGATAAATAAAAGACACATCTAACTATATAATGCTCGATATTTTGTTAATGATTAAATGTATTCATAGTAAAATAAAATATATTGCTATATGCATTGATTTTAAATGATAAAATTTAAGTATGTCCCTATAACGTCAATTTTTTTTTAAATGATTAAATCCTTGATATGCCATGCTAATATTTTGTTGTTCTCGCAAGCATATCATAATTAATTTTTTTTCCCCTTGGGAAAACCGAAATCAAGAAGACTTTTGACAACAGTCCTTTTCTACTGTTTTGAGGCCAGTGTGTGTTTTGACAGAGCGGCCCGAGATGAGCGCGCATCAGTTGACAAGTGGGCAGGGGCGTGGCTTGTGGTGTTGTGGAAGAGGATCATCTTCTCATACATTCATTCATCTCTCACTCCTTAATGAAGGAGTGGTTTCGCTTTCCGCCCCGTTAATTGACAGGAAAAGACTAAGCACTTTTTCCATTTTCTTTTTTTATTTAGTTGCTTTCTTTTATGTATTTTGTGAATGGATTCTTTACCCTTTTTTTTTTTTTTTTTATGAATGAGTTTTCCTCCTTTTTATTGCATTTGTTTTAAAGAGTTATTTAATTGTATACTAATATTATGTATTAATTGCTCGTCTTTGATTATTCGTATGAGATTATGGTAGTTGCTAACTTATACAAATTTGCTGGAAAGTATATGGATTTTTGTTATGTACAGGATGATTATTTAAAAAAAAAAAAAAATCCTCGATATGAGAGTTCCTAGTCATGGTCTCCAGAAACATATCTGAAACGACATAAACTCTTTACAGTTACGGTTACATGATACTATTTCGAAACCTTCAAATGGACACATCTACTTTTTTTTATTGGAATGTTATGTTCATAGTGGAAAGCCATAAATAATGTTGGAAATGGTACCTGTAGCACGAAATTTTCCACGTGTCCTCCTTCACACACGATGACACTTTTGCATGCTGCAAATGGTGGATAGCACTAAAGAACGTACCATGGCATGAAGAATCTGCGTGATGAAATCAGATTTGATTTTGCGGATTAAATGCATACACTTCAGATTTTAGGTATCCTTACAATGAAGTGCTTTGACGTCGTATGGATAATAGATGGCGCAACCTCATTTGTGAGGTTTGTATTAAACGTTTAACACATCAGTTTGATGATAGACTTATCTCCCGTCTTTTCTATAGCGACCAAGGTCCCCTAATCTTACTCCAATGGATTTCTGGCTGTGGGGATACCTGAAATCTAAAGTATATGCATTTAATCCGCATACTGCTTCTGATTGAAAGATGCCGTTAGACGTCATGTTCAGCAAGTTATCATTTTCAGTAGCTTCTTGCCATCGTTATGTGCTTCAGTGCTATCCACCATCTGTCGTATACAAAGAATCATCGTGTGTGAAGGAAAATTTATGAAACATATTAAAATATTTTCCTTTCTTACTTTTGTTAACTGTTTTCACTTTATTTCTTAGTCTGTCTAGGAATCTCTCTATTTCTCTCACGAGTCGACCATTTCTAATTTATTAAGAGGATATAATTGTTAAAAATTAATGTTAAGCAGACAATTCAAATTCCTAGAATTTTGAATATTTTTAAGAATTTGATTTTCAAACCGTCTCCTTCATAAATGTTCTTCCCATCTCTACCTAATACAAGCATAAGCTTGACGTTTATGTGGAATTTCAATTAAATATATGGATATATATATATATATCTTTTATAATATTTTATAAATACTATAATGCCTGTGTACTTACATTATAGAATACTGTGAGAAACTATCTTCTTGTACTAGCGCATGATTCAATGTCGATATGAGGCCATCAGATACTCGTATAAAGAAGAGGAAAATACATGCAAGCCTTGACAGATGGCCTCTGATGAGAGCGCGTGTAGCGCAGACAATCTTTCCGTTGTGGCACCGGAAGCTTCCCCCTTTCTCCCCCCTTCATTTGCCACGCGCTTGCAGACGATATCAATCTGTCCCGCACATCCTTCCTGCTCACCTATCGTATGCACAGGTTGGAAAATTGCGAGATGCGGGCTCGTCTGCGGTGGCAAACGTCATTCTTTTTTTTTTTTTTCCTCTGTTGCCTCTGAGCAAACCCCTCCATCCCCCAAAAAAAAAAATTCGTGCTGTGACGTACATGTGTACCGCTTCTGTGATTGTGGTGTTACGCGGCGCGTGAAATAAATGAGATTTTGATTGAAAATGCCGAAAGATCCCTCTGGAATCTTCATAATCCCTTGCCTTTTTCTGCCTCTTAATGATTACACGAACGATTGACTTTGGTTTTATGGTGTTCTTGGGAGAAAAAAATCACCTAGATCATTAACTAGGAACTATAATTTCGGCTTGTAAGTTATTAAAAACACAGTAGCAAGATAATTCAAAACATATGTTCAAAACAAGTCTTGTTTTTAAAGTTTTTCTCCTCGTGTTTTTTCAAGATTAGTTGTCAGCTAATAAATGAGCCATATGTAAAGTGCAGATAAAATGTTCAAAGTCATATAAGAATTGAATATATTTTCCTATCTGTTTGGTACTATTAAATTATTTTAAATATGTGACATTTTAAAAAATTTAGATGCATTAAAATATAATACTCAGGGCAGAAACTCATTCGCTTACACAAAATGGTCAAGTTTTATTTTAATTAATATTTATTTTTTTTAAATGCCAATATATTTTCTAAATTTAAAGTCCACTCAATAAATTTCTACTAAACATAAGTATTCTTCTTCATTGGTGCAACAGTCACATCGATAACCAAGGGCAAATATCTGTTGGCAAATTTCGAGACGGATGTTTTCTTTGTCATTGGGTAGGGTTTGTCAGCTTTACGCTCGACGCTCTACATTCATATTAGATCTGGGGGGCCTGATAGCCGAGTGACTAGCGCTCGGTACTGCAGGTTTCGGGCTCGAATCCCGGCGGCTCCATGGGTGTTTGTAGTGGTTGGGAATCCACTTCAAGACATTGATCCCGGTTTCACATGACTGTAAAAACGTCATGGAACCCAATCAGACTCACACACATCTTTCCCAAACTAAACGAATATTTCAGCTCTAGGCACAGTGATGTGGTGTAGTAGTATTAGTAGTCATATTAGCCCTACGGTTTAAAGTGGATTCCGAACTACTACAAACATCCATGGTACCGTCAGGTCACGAACCCGAAGCCTGTGGCTCAGAGCGCCAGAAGTATTAATATTAAGGATTCTAAAGTGTTTAATAAAATAGAGGAAAAATGCAAGAGAGTTTTAAAAGATTAGGAATTGATGAATCAGATTCTAAACTTAAAACTTTTCTTTTATAAGTTTATTGTATCGCATAGAAAACAAAATACGTCTATTGCTATAAACATTGTTGGTCTACTACCAATAATACTTCCACGAATGATGGTGGACACACGTGGAATTGTGGCCAACCCACATCATCTCATCCCCGGTGGCCTAGCCTATTCATCATGCTGATACCTCTTCTTTAAGGGATTGGTCATCTCATGACTAAGAGGGAGGAAGACATCTGTGAAAGGCGCGGCAGTAATGCAGTTGAAAAGCATTGTGAAAAGGAAAGGTATTCAACTGGAATGTTCTATTTCTGGAAAAGACCATGTCGGAGATGCCCCCTCCCTCCCTTTGATGAGTTCCTCTGCATACCAAAGCACAATATCCGCTCTCCCTTTGAAAAGGTGGGCAGTTCTGGTTACCTTTTAGCGTGTTTGTGGGGGGACAGAGTACTTCATTTTAAAAGGGGATGTCAACTTTAATTGCGTTGTAGTGTCGAGTGTTTTTATTGTTGTTGTAGCGTGTAAACTGAGAAGTTTTTCCTGTGATCTTTAAATGTGTCTTCACTCCCCAAGATAAATGTTTTACTGAAGAATTTCCACGGGTGTGTTGTTTACTGTTGTCTCTACGAAATTTGTGAGATAAATAAAAAGTCCTCCGTTAGAGTAAGTTATTTCTTGTACCTTTCATTTTTGGAAGCTATTTTTGAATGTTGAACATTATTTCACTATCAACTTCTTTAAATCAGTGCATACAGTAGTAATTGAATATTGTCAATAACGTAATGAGCTTTTAAGATTGATATTAAATCGCCGTAGTCCTCTGCAATAATTTTTTTTAATTAGTTTTAATGACTCCGAGGATATATATATATATTTTTTTTTGCAATGAATATTAAATTAGATTTTAAATATGTTTTAAGTTAATTCAGATCCTTTTTTTTTTTTTTTTTTTGTTATAGTAACAAATTCTAAAAATTGATAAATATTTTGAAGCATTAATAAATTCAATTTATATTCAATATTTTTCAGTTTCAAAACAGCTAAAATAAAAAATTAAAAAATAATGTGGGGAAAAAATGTGTAGTAAAACCAAACCTAAGACCTTCATTTGAACTCTTTAATATTCATAGAAAATATTTTGAAAAATTCTTATTTGTAGGAATTACCAGTTATGAGAATTCTGTTTATAAAGGCAAAAGTTCATTTAAATCCGAAAAAGAATTGAATTCAGGCAAAAGAAATTTGACTCATTTTACAAGAGTTAAAACAAGTGATTATTTTTTTAATCCTAAACTAACTACACATATATATATATATATATATATATTTGTTGTAAATATTGTATTTCTTAAAAATATTAATATTAAAACCGAAGAAATGTAGCTGTACTCTATTTTGAATTCGTAGGAAAATTTCGGGTATAATAAATCCTTAAAATAAGTCGCGTTTACTTTAAACTTAATTAAAATATATTTTTCAAAAGGCTTGTCTTATTTTGTTCTGATTACCAAAATTTATTTTGATATGCTTTTAATCGGGGTATAAAAATTGAAGAAGTTTTCACTTTCAGAAATTGAGTTTTCAGAGATAACGTGCATTTGCTTTGATCTGGATTTTAACCTTTTTAAGGAATTTTCATCTGTAAAATATGATGTTCGGTTTACAAAATGTATTTCTCGTTTTCTTAATTATTATATTATTTTTTTTAACTTTGCAAATTTGTCTTATTGTAAAGCAACATAACAGCAGGAATAAAAATCTGGATTTCCAATTGAGTACACCTTTGAACTACAAATTAAACTACATTTCAAAATTGAATTTTAAAAAGTCATACATTTCTTTAAGAATATGACGGCAATCGTGTGCCTAATGTGAATTCAAACTTGAAGGCCAACTTCTGTAATCATGTGACATCCATTTTTTAATGTTTCCTGAAAGGAAAGATTGCTATTTTGATAAAATTGTCTCGTAAATGCGTCTTTCTCTTTGTTCGCGTAAACATTATGGTGTCCATTTTACCTCATTGCATCATTATGGTGATGTTTGTCGTAAGATGTTTCTTGTCTTTTTTTCTGTTGAATAATTTAGAAAATGTATCCGTTGGGAAAAAACCAATCCAAGTACATAAATTGAATGGATTTTTATAAACAAATTATTTCTACTAGTATGCAAGAGTAGTGAAACAGGGAAAATCTAATAAGGGAAGAAAAAAAATTGAACACTATACAAAAGAAAATATACATGCTTTTTTTGGAAGTACATTAAATTAATTTAGGGGCTTGGTTTGTCGCTCTGCGATTACGTTGTGCACACTTTGGGCTAATTAGACTGGGGCCTACAGTTTAATGTGGATTCCGAACCTCCAACAAACGTGTATACCACAGCCAGGATTCGAACCTGAAGTCTGTCGTACCAAAGGCCAGAGCGCTAGCCAAAAGGACTCGAGAAGAAAATACGATTTTCAGCTGAACCTAAAATAGTTGAACAAATTAGAATACCAAAAGGGTATAGATGAGAAATACAGTTAATAGAGAAAAAAAATCTATATTCAGTTTTTGTTTGAATATTCCTTTGGTTATTGAACTTAGAAATGCCAATCACTACATGAACATAAACTGTGAAAAACGTAAGCTGTAGGTCCCTGTCTGTTTAGCCGTCGTGTGCACACGATGACCATAGAGTGACAAACCAAGCCAATCATGCCTTTAGAATCAATACACAATTGCAGATCCAACCACTATTGCAATAATTTAATTTTATGATTTGTGGCTTTATGAAAGTTCAGAATAACCACATCTCTTTTACATTCATTTTTCGTTTCAATTCATATTAAAAAGTAAATTTAAACATAAAAATCGTGTGAATTTCTGAATATTTATTTTTTGTGCATTTTTTTTAAAATAAAAATTTTAACAATCGGGTTTTTTTTTTTTTTTTTTTTTTTTTTTTTTTAAATTTTTTATTATTATTATGAAGTATAGCTGAGTTGGTTGTCAGAATCAAATGATTTCGCCAATTTTTAGTATACTAATTCGCCACCTTTGCCAAGTAATACTAAAAGAATTGGCGTTTTGGTAAAGCTAATTCAATTTATACTTTTCTTTTCAACCTTTCTATCGTTTCTTTATTGTACAAATTTTAAATTGGTATATTGCAGTGGGAAGCTGGCCGTTGAGTGGTGTACCTGTACAGCATTCGAATGTTTGATATTCGTGGAAAAACTCCCAACCATCATTGTAATCGTCTGCGTCTGTTTATCGATTCCCGGTAGGCGGGCCTTCGATTCGAGCGAACAACTTTGGGTGTTATTCTTCCCAATTTCTTGCTGGATGCGATCACGAAGCTGCCTTTGTTCTCACGCACCGCCACACAGAAGAAAAAGCTTCTGCCAGTATAATCTTTTAAAAACTCCAGTTCTCCTTTCTCCGTCTGTATTGCTAAAGGCATGGGCAGTGCCTTTTAATGTGTGAATTTAAGGAATACCATTCATTATTCGCGTTATTCTTGACGCTTCATTGTTAACGTTATGCACAAGAATTTATTCTTTGCATTTTATACTGTGTTGCGTATCTGATTTGATTGACAATCAATGAGAGATGAAGTTCATCACCTCTCAAAGTCGTGGTGAAGAGGAATAAATTGGAGTTTCAAAAGGGTCCATGGTCCCGGAAGAGGTCTGGTTTTGCCAAGAGGGTTTTCAGGTAATGCCTGAAAGCTTCTCATTTTGCAAGTAATGTGGAAGACCGTGCAGTCGATTGTTAACGGTCTCATATAACTGTAGAGCGTCACAGAGCCCAATCAGACTTCTCACCCACATCATTCCAAAATTGTATAGGGGAAACTCAGCTCTAGGCACAGTGATGTGGTGTGGGTTTAGTAGTAATCGACTGTTAATACAAAATATTTTTGCTACACCTTTTTTTATTCCAAAACTGTTATTGTAACGCACACCATCTTCAGAAATAGGATTTACTGATGAAGTAATTTTTTTTTTTTTTTTTTAATTTAGATGTTTATAATCTAAACTTACCCCAAATCTGGTTTACCATTGATTTTAGAGGAAATTTATCTCCAGTTATAAAACTTCCGTATTTTAAAAAAAATTGAAACCTTGGACCAATTTTATTTTTGCCTGTTAAATATCAAGTTAGCTATTTGATCATGTCCTTTATAATAATATTTCCCCTGTCAATTAGGGCTGTCGTGAATTTGAACTAATCTTGCTCATGTTACACTTCAATCTATTGAGCTCCTTCAATGTTTAGGATATATATTTTTTAATAATATGTCAGATAAATTAACTATCGTTCATGGAAATGACTTTTCTTTTGTCAGAAAACAAAAATGAATTTCCAATAAATATTTTCTTCGATTTTTTTTATTTATTTAGATGTTTATAAAGGTTATGCACAAACAGATCTTACTCTGCCTTTGATATATTTCATTTGATAAATTAGAGGCATGGTTGAAGCTTTAACACTGATATGTTATACTGCCGATATACGATACCCGCTAAATGGTATTATATTGCTCAATGTTGAAGTTTGTATCTATAGTTTAAGTGAAATTCAATATCATCAACCTTTTGATTCTGATTCAAAATTCCTTCACTGTTGTTCACAATTATGGAGTGCAATGAAACAGTTCATGACGATCGCATCATTGTCTGTGGGCTCTTTTTATCCCAGCGGAAATCTCGAGTGGGTCACCGGAAGTCCACCGTCACGTCGTGTTCGGACCATGACCACCCGCGCTTGCAGTGGACGGCGGGATCAGTGGCAGAAACGAGTCATGCGTTAGTGTTGCAGTCCAGGGAATTGGGTTGTGTAAACGATTTTTATGACGCCGTAAAAGGTTCGATACCCATGGACACATGCCGGCGCTTGTGTCGGGTTGTTGATCCAGCTGACATCACGATGCGTGTATTTGCAGCACTTCTTGCGCTCATTTTGTTTGTTGGAACTTTTTGAAAAATTGTATGTCTGGCTGGCAATTTATGTAGTTTCATTTCTATTATTTATGCAATTTATCTTTTTTATTATATCATATTCTCTTGTTGCAATTTACTAAAGCGAATAATGCTGTTATAAAGTCTGAAGTATAATGAAATTTTCTATGAATGAATTAATTTTATACTTACGGTTTTATTAAATAACTCATTAAGGATATTATGCTCGCTACTTTTTTTAATATAAGTTGATTTTTATGTCTGCCAATGTACGAAATATAATACTTTCGTTATATTTTGGCCTGATTCGTGACTCAGTGGCAACGTGCGCCACTGGTGAGCATTAGGACAGAGGTTCAATCCGCTGGCAGTTCTGTTGTAGACACTGTTTCAAAAAAACGAGGAGATTCCATGGCGTTTGGAATGTTCAACGTCTTGCCTCGTGACTCAGACTACTTGGTGAGAGGTTTTCGGGTTTTCTCCCATACGATACGCAAATGTCGATCATTCCTCCTAAAAGTCCTCCCGGAAAAGTGCTGCCCTCGTGCTTCAGCGACACGGAGCAGAAGGCAGAACTTCCACCTACAGGTGCTCCGTCACAAGAGAAGTTACTTCCTTCCTTCCATGACGGATAGGTTTACTTTGTTACTCTACATACATTTTGTGCACACTTTGGGGTAATTAGAGCTAAACCTATAGTTTAACGTGGATTTCGAACCACTAACAAACATCCATGCCACCGGCAAGATTAGACCCTGAAGCCTGTGGTATCAAAGACTAAGAGCTCACAATCGGCATTGAACTTGCTGCAAAGAAAGATGGTGTCGATTCAGACTCGACATTGAATCGCAGTGAGTGAATATATTCGCGTTTCAATGAATTTCATCCAATATATAAAATATATTATATTTAATTTTACGTTATGTGAACAAAAATGTAAGATTTAAATATTTAATTATATTTTTTATTATTTATGAGTTCAAGTATTAAACGTAGCCATTCGATGAACAAATTTACTTTTCTGAAAATGATTTTTTTTTTTTTTCCTTTCAAATTGGCCAAAGAAACGTTTAATTTTAATTATTAATCTGTTAATTACGTTATTTTTCGTCTTGCGTTGGTGTATAAGTTACGTAATGTTTTATTTTCATTCACCTTCAGAAAGCTGCTTTCACTTGTTGTCAATTCTAAAGCGCGTACACAATGAATATTTTCCTCGCTTGTCACTACTCCATTGACACAAAGAAACCCGATATCGGACGTCCTATCTCAAGTTCTTCCGGAATACCTGCATTTCCTCTTCCTTTTTTATATCCCCCTAGTACTTTGTAAAATATCCATTTATCATGCCGACATAAATTTTAGATAAAAATTTTGATCTGTAATATGCAAGAAATCTTTGGCGTTTTATGTGCAAAAGGTTTTGCGCGCACACACACACACACACACATATATATATATTGTAATTTCATTTCATTGTATTGTAATAACATTCAAGAACTTGTTTTCTGGTTGAGTGTTTCTTAATGTCGTCCCTCACCCTGTAAAATTGATAGAGGCTATAAATTCATAATTAATGATGTGTGTTTTCGTCACGGAGAATGAGGATTGAAAATTCTCGGAAAACTTTCTTGGGAATAATGTGCAAATTGTAAAAAAAAGTAGGGGATGAAGTGTAAAAAGCACAAAATGTCACGTTTTGGGTTGCATCTCCTCTTTATCGTCGCGGCCCGATGGCCAATTGGCTAGCGCTCTGACCTTTGGTACCACAGGCTTCGAATCCTGGCGGTGGTGAATGTTTGTTAGTGGTTGGGAAACCACGTTAAACTAAGTCCCGGTGCTTGTCCAATTTAAGTTTGGATTGTCGCTCTACGGTCATTTTTTGCACACTTCAGGCAAATTAGACCGGGGTCTACCGTTTAGCGTCTATTCCGAACCTCTAATGAACATCCATCTACCGACAGTATTTAAACCTGAAGCCTGTGGTATCAAAAGCCAGAGCGCTAGCTAATTGGCCATCAGGTCGCTGGTGCTTGTCCGGTGAGAAGAATGATAAGTCCCTCAAAACCAATGAGGGCCGAGAGTCGTTTATTAGATGGAAGCAGCAGTTACCGAGAATGAACGCGAGTAAAATGGCAAGATCGAAAGTAAGACATAAAGTCGGAATAAAAAGAAAGGGCAATGATGTTTAAGAAAGTAGCGAAAAATAGGAATTGTAAGAAAAAGGCCAACATCTTTAAATGCCATTGGTGAGCAAAATCTGCTTCGAGGGTGAAAACAGCGATAAAGGTGGAAAACATATTGAAAAGAGGTGCCTGACGAAGACCCCCTGGTCTTCCCCATTTCCGAACAATTACGACGAAATCAGCGAGACAGGTGCGAACGCCACCTGCAGTATCATCCGACTTCAATGATTTCGACCATCTTTTTGACAAGCCTCCGAAAACATCTGTTTGTGAGTGGTTCGGAATCCACGTTAAACCCAGTCGAATTAGTCTAAAGTGTGCACAAAAGGACCGTACAGCGACAGACCAAATTGAAAACGTGAGCGTATAATTTTTAGAAGTTAATTTTTATTTGGTGGTGCCACAATGCTTTACAGTGCACAATTAAAAATTATATTTTTATGACTATGCAAGGACTTTATAATATAATTGGTGAATGGAAAGCTGACGTTAAAAAATTTATGTTGGAGGCTTAGTAATTGATTTGCTTTTGCTATTTTGAATGTCATATTCTATATAAATATAGATATTCTAGAAGTAATCTGTTTTTCTTATTATGGTTTAATGTCAAAAATATATCCATATGTATAAAAAATTTTAATGGTGTTTAATTAAAAAAAAAAAAAAAAAAAGGTCTAAATGTCTAAAATATAAATAAATCAACTTTTATTTTTAATAAATATTATGTATAATTTATTTCTTCAGTTTGTGTTCCCTCTTTACTTTATCAAGCCTCTGAGAGCCTTCGAACCTGCTGTCATATATTTGTAGTGTACGCGTATATTGAGTGTTTAATAGGGAAATTATTGTGGAATTTTCATGCGATTCAAGGTAGGAATCTCCTTTTTGGGATATTATCGACTAAATAACATGACGAATTTAGATTTCAAATGGGTAGATGGATTCGAATTTTTTTTTTTTTTTTTTAAAGTCCGCTTGAAACATTTACAAAAAAAAAAAAAAAAAAAAAAAAAAGTAATGTTAATGAATAGTAATGTCTTACTATCCATGCATAAAATGGAATGACCAAGTGAATTAAAATAATACATTTTTAATTCACTTGGTCAAATAAAGGTTCTGAAATTGTTAAACTATAGAGTTTTTAAAAAATTTTATATATTTATAATTTGTTTTGAAATGCGGATAGTACAAAAATAAAATAATCAAAAAAAAAAAAAAAAAAAAAAAGTTTGCATAATCAGTAGTTGTATTTGCCAATATAAACATTTTTTTTTAAAAATACATATATGTTAAATGGAAAATATATGCGCTATCAAGTAGATCGTTCCAAAAATGCGTCTTTAAAAAAAAAAAAAAAAATCAAATGACTAATTTGGAAATTAATATTTTGGTGCAACTTTGTTAAAGTTTATAAATTACTATTTATAAAAAATATGTGTAATGTTATTCATTACAAGATTTTTAGTTTAGTCAGTTAAAAGCTTACAAACTTTTGATCAAATAATTTCAAGCTTTTTTGAATTCCTTATTGTAGTATATTTATGCTTAATAAAATCTTTTCAAATGTATGTCAATTTCTTTCATGGGTAAATCGTATTTCCGTCTTATCAATTTCTTTCCGAGTCCACAGCCTTCAATTTTTAAAATGTTCTATTAAAATACGTCTATAAATAGCAGCAAAAGTTGTACATGACGTGGTAGTCTGAGTTTGAAAGCTCTTTCCTGTAAATTCGCAGTAAATAAACTCGTAAACGAAGTCGGAATTCGGCATTACGCAATTGTCCTAAATGAATTTCTCTTCTAAAGTGAAATCATAGAAGGCGATCTCTAATAAAAGGATGCATTGATAATATTTTGAAAGGAGAATATTATTACCTTATATTGTATACAAAGTAGAAATCTTAGAAGGTGAAATCATAAACCAATATTTAAAAAAAATGTAAATGTAATGCTAAGATATGAATGCTATCTAAAAATACGCAAACTCCTCTAAGAAATAGCAGTAAAAGTTGGTAAGTGACGTGGTAGTCTGGATGGTAAAGTTTCTATCCTGTAAATTCGCAGTAAACAAACTCGTAAACGAGGTCTAAATTTGACATAGCGTCTGTTATGAAGTTGTTCTAAACGAATTTCTTTGAAAAGGTGAAATTATAGAAGGCGATCTGTAATAAAAGGATGCACTAGTAATATTTTGAAATGAGAATATGCCATATATTGTATACAAAATATAAAGAGAAAATTTTAAAAGGTGCAATCGTAAACCAATATTTAAAAAAAAATTGTAATTAATGTAATATTAAGCTAGGAATGTTATCTAAAAATACTCAAGCCTCGTGCCATTTGTGCTCTAAGAAATTGAAATTTAAATACATGTTCCGAGTTAATGTTGTCACATAAATGGAGTAAGAAATAAAATCAATCCGTTTTATGCTTATGTGCGGTTTTTATTTTACAAAATTAATACAATAAAAATTTAAATTTAGATACGTGTATCGAGTTAATGTTGTTACAGAAATAAAAACAATCCGTTTTATAACTTATTTACGATTTTTATTTTTGAAAGCTAATGCAATACAAAAAGTATAAGTTACTATATAAATTTACATTATATTGATAAATAAAATAACTTGTTGACTATATTTTTTATCAAATTTTTTTCCCCCTTTTTATTCGTGATAACTTAATTTTGTCTCCAATATTATAAAGAGGGTATTGACTTTTTAGAAAGATTTTCCTAATTAAAATGGAATTTTGCTGTTGAAATTTAGCTAGTCTGGTATGTTTGTTTTCGATTAGTTTCGACTGCATATTTAAAATATTTGGGTTTTTTTTATCTGTATGGTTGTACGTATAGTAAATGTCTTAAAACTGAATCATGCAGATAAACGACTGTCTAAAATTGCACACTGGTGCAATTGCTTTTTATCAATTTCCCAGAAAGTATAGTACATAGCATCTTATCACTAAGAAACACTATGTGCTAAAGCTGGCCAATACGATTTCTATAGTATTTGCCCCCCAGTGTCCTTTAGTTGACCACAGTGTCGTCTGACCGATTGTTATCTGTATGAGTGTATATTGGTTAAAAGAGACCTTTCCCCGAACGCATACTAGTTGTTTCGACATTGTGGCGTCTGCTCCACTACGTATGTAGTCTCTGTCTTCATTGGCATATTTTGGTGGTGCAGTCAGGACGAAACTTCTTGCTCCTTTCTTGTAAGTTTTGTAATCTTCACCTCTTAGAATTTTAAGTAAAACTTTGAAAATAGAAAACTTTCTTTTAAAAAATACTTTAAAAGTAACATAGTTTTTGCATTTTGCAACTGGCTCTACAATTGAAACCATACTCATGCGTCATCGTATGTGACGTTAATGTTTTGAATTATCTTGTTATGGTATGAAAACTATGGTATGTTAAAACTCTTCGCAGTTTTCTCCAAAATATATTGTTATTTTGCACAATCTGAAAAGAGTAAGGAAAAGTTTGAAAGCTAAAATATTTTAACTGTATGTAATCTTTCGTGACATGTATTGGTAAGTCAGACTTGCTTATAAGGCTTGAATAAATTATCATGATTTTAACCTCATCGTGTAATTTAGTTTTAACTACGATCAATATTGCTTAATGTTTTTTCTCTGTTTTTATGTTTTTTCTAACTATTTTTTTGCGTCTTTAAATAAATATTCTCATATGCTTCTAATAAATCTATTTAAATTTCGATTTTTTTTAATGAAGTCCTCCTGGCTTTTCGTCGATTGGACGTATTCATTTTATTAATAACTTTTTTAATCTTTGTTATATTGATTGTTCATGGCTAAATCATACATATTGGACCATCATACTTTATGTAAACAGTGATTTCTCTTTCATTTAAAATGTTTTAATTTAGATAAAAATGATATTTCCATTATTTATTGAATCTTGTGATTTTCAGTAACACATTGTTGATGAAAGACTTTGCGACAAAGATGTATAATTAAAATGCTATAACATGTAAAGAAAAGGATAATTATTCATTATATTAAGTGAAATTATGTTGTTTAATTTAATGCGTTATATATACTAATCATTTATTTTTCGCTATGTTTTAAATCCCTTCCTTGCTTTTCCAGGAATGCCGGACCTAAGCGAAGCGACCGCAAGCCAACGCCCCAGCACACTCCGGTTGTGAAGAAGCCCCTGCATCATCCGAATGTGAATCCCCCTTCAACAAGCAGAGGCAGCCTTCTCTCTCGTACTTCGCTTCACCCTTCGCACGCAAATGTCTCCTTCGTCCCTGCACAGAATGCGCCCCGCGCTCTGCCTCTTCTTGGGGTTCCTTTGCTTCACCAGGGCGGCCTGGCAGGACGAGTACATGCCCCGGGTCCGATCCAATCTCCCCCGTGAGTACCTCTACTGCCTGTTGTATCTTGATTAGCAATGAAACAGCTCTCTATTCAATTTGCTTAATATAATGCTTTGAAGTAGGAGGGACCTGCAGTTAAAATTTCAAAAACAATGCAAGTCAAATCACTTGCTAATAGAGTCGACATATAGTGATACCATACTTAATCTTAAGATTTTTTTCCATTCAAAATATTTTTTGCATCTCATCAGCCTAGGTTTAATGCAATTGCCTTTTCATACTCCTGATTTCATACTCCATGATTGTTTGTCCAATCACATTTTTCCGAATGAGAATATTTGGAAGCCCAAAATGCATGCTCTGCAATCTGGGTGAGGACATGGATTCATCCCACCAAAAATCTTAATTTTACCATACCAAATTATTTTAAGAAAACTGCCTTGAGTATTCCATGCATATATATATATATTATTTCCAATGGCAGGCTGCAATAAGCAATAAAATAAAAAGAACACAAATATAAAAATTACAACGATAAGAAACGAATTAAATCACATAGTGACATGTTTAGCCCATAAGGGCCGTAGCCTCCCAGTAACGACCATACACAGTATAGGAAACAAGTGCAGGAAAGTGGGATGAATCCATGTCCTCTTTCAGATTGCAGAGCATGCATTTTGGGTTTTCAGATATTCTCATTCGGAAAAAAGGATTGGCCAAA
Source organism: Caerostris darwini (assembly GCA_021605075.1). Taxonomy (NCBI): domain Eukaryota; kingdom Metazoa; phylum Arthropoda; class Arachnida; order Araneae; family Araneidae; genus Caerostris; species Caerostris darwini. The sequence continues at coordinate 154,805 of BPLQ01008534.1, forward strand.
CCATCATGGCCTGTCAGGAATCCAAAAAGGGCAACTGTTTTAAACTTGAGCTCGCAAAAAATATTTTGAATGGGAAAAATTCTTGACTGAATACTCTTAGCTTATAAGAAAATGTGAAATACAGTAAATCTAGAATGACTTCAGGTTGTATCTTCCGTACATATTTAATTTCAACATTAATGTGCCTTGTAAAAGATTCCTCATTATAATTGATAATTTATAATGTTGCCCATTTTTCAATGATTTTCGAAATCTGCCTTTTAGCAATGTATAGATTTATAAATAAAGAATATTCAAGAAATCTGTCAGGTCTCTGTCCTAGCTTGTTACATATTTTAAAGTATAATATTAAATTTGTTTATAATGTATAACATTAGTAATTGCCTTAAGTTATGTGATTGGTATGTATGCAATTGCCAGCTGTTAAAATAACATTCCATGTCTTGACTAATGTAACATTACTTCATTGATAACGACTGTTATCTTCGGCAAACTCTATTCATTGCCTTTCATTATTGTCCTTTACTTAATATCTTAAATGAAAGTGATTTTTATTTATCATGGGTAATCACGCATTTCGTTGTATCACAACATGTCAAACAAGCTTCGATAGCAATTGCCTAAAAGCATTCGTCATTGAACGTGACCTTTTATCCATCTTTATACTTGCCCTAACAAACAATTTCCTGCTTTTAAAGGTTAATCCTAATCTTTCTGATGAAATCTTCTCATAGTTTCTCCAAGTTTACCATCCAATGCAGCATTAAGATTCCTTTGCAGTTGCCATGGCTTTATCAAACAAAAACAGATGATAGGAAAAGGTTTTACTTTTTCTCAGGCCAATGGAATCTTCTGTGGTCTGACCGGTTTTGAAACTACTGCAGTCAATGAATAGGGAGGGGGGACACCCAAGTAGTAGTAATACTACGCTGAGCGTAGAATTCTAAAGTGCACGTTTTCGAAACTATTTATGGGAGGATTTTATTTCTCCAAAATGTTTCTTTCTATCGCAAGCGAAAGTGCGTTGCTTCTAATCTCTGGTGTCTTAAGATAGTTATCAAATCGAGTTAAAATCTATTCTTGTTCGTATTTCAATCTAATTTACTTCTGATTTAAATAAAAAGCAACTGTTTCAATCATTTTTTTTCTTAACATCCGTGCCTACTGATCCTAAAAAATGTTATTTGTAATCAGCATTATTATTTTTTGTTTGTTGTAAAAGGATTTTTTTTTCCTCATCAGAAAAATTATGCAACAGTTAAAAACAATTCTGAGTAATTGATAATATTTGTAATTTACATTCAAAACAATTTGGTTGGTTTGTCGCTCTACGCCATTTTTTGCACACTTTAGGTCATTTAGACCGGGACCTACTGTTTAACGTGGATTCCGAACCACTAACAAATATCAATGCCATAGCCAGGATTCGAATCTGAAACCTGTGCTACTAAAGGCCGGAGCGCTAGCCAATTGGCCATCAGGCCGCTCAAAACAGATTAAGTGATCGTAGCCTTATTATTGTATGTGATAAAACAGAATTTTGTTTTCATGTTGACCATCAGAGGCTTGAATGGCGCTCGGTGTCACAGGTCCCAGTGGTGCCATGAATATTTGTAGTGGTTCGGAATCTATTTTAAGGCGTAGGTCCCGGTCTCATATGACTATAGAGCGTGACAGAGGCCAATCAGACTTCTCATATACATGGGGCAATTCAGCTCTAGGAACAGTGATGTCATGTGGTGTAATAGTTGAGTAAAGGTGTATAGCTATGTCTGAATGTATATACTTTATTCTATGTATACAATAAAGTATACGGTTGTGTGTCTGAGTAACAGACCTCAAAGGATTAAAACCATCTTCAGTTTTTTTTTTTTTAATGTTTTTTGTTAAATTAGTTTAAAGTTTATTTTAAATATCTGCATTGTAATAAAATTTTTAAAAAATTTCTTTTTTCTTCCTTTTTTTTTTTAAACATTTTCAACTTTTAATTGATTTTCTAATATAGATTTTGACAACGTTATTCTTTAGTCATCAATTGTTCGATTATTTAATTCTATAATAAGACCATATCGATTCCAAGTTTCATCGCCATATACTCAATAGAATAACTGCGTAACAACAATATTTTAACTCTCAGTATAAAGTAAAAAAATTGACCTTTGGTGTCCTGAACTTCATTTGTTCCGGCTAGGCCTCTTTGCAAGAGGTATTTTCGCCGGTTGGTGCTCTCGAAAACTGGTTCCAGTACCCATCTTAATCTGCTGTCAATGTAATTGCAGTCGATTCCATTTCCTTCTTAACTCTCTCCCGCTTAAACAAAGGAGAGCCCCTCTGCAAACAGCGAGCGTGATTTGTGCGTCGCTCCATTAACCAAGTGCCCGCCAGCAATTACACGAGGATGGCTACCCCAAAGTGGATGAGGCGTAATTTTTGTTCATTCCTAATTGGTTTGCGTACTGGACGCTTTTGGTAGCAGCCATTTTGTTAACAGGCTTTACTTTTTAAATCGTCTCTGTGTGTGCGAGTTTTCTGTGAAAATTGGATTGTCACATAAAATTCGCTGAAAGTATAGGGGAATTTTTGTAATTTAATTTATGGGAAATAAGAAATGTAAATATTGAGGCGTTTGGCTTAGTCCATGGGGGTGTTATGTTTTAATATTAAGAAAACACTATTGTGTTTGGTGTTATGAATCATTTTTTTAACCAATCAATTAAAATTAATTTGTGTCTAATAAGTTAGCATTTAAAACTTGAATTTCTCATAGCATGCATGTCAAGAACATTTTAATTCTTTGATGTTGAAGTAAAACAATTCTAGTGTTGTCGTTCTAACGCAGCTAGGCATACAGAAACTGTTAATCTTTGTTATAAGCAAGGGTTGCACCACTGTTACTCATTTAACACTACCCATTGGACATTACAAATTTATATTTTCATTAAAGATATCCTACTTATTTTATGCAATTGTCAAACACTTTATCCCTAAAAACGTTCTACGATCCTATTAGACCGGGAACTATTATTACGATCCAGTAAAAAGTTGATTCCGAACCACTACAAACATCCGTGCCACCGCAGGGACTCGATTCCTAAACCACGGCAGGCCGGACCGAGCACCAGAGTGCTAGCCACTCTTAAGATTAAAATAACAAATTTTGCCTGTAGTAAAATTGATTCGTTTCACAGCTCTTAAATCGTTGCGTAATTCGTTCGCTATCTTTCCATTTTATTGTAGAGGAAATTAATTTAATTAACTCATTTGGTACTTGAATATATTTGGTTGAAATATATTCTTGCAATAATTAATGATTATTTACGGTGTCAGTTCATTCTAAGGTCCGAAAGCAAAGAACTTTCAATAAAAATGTATTGTTAAAAAGAGCCAAATTCCGCTCAGTGTAAGGGATAATGTAGTGTTTACAATTTTGACTAAAAAAAACTTCAAAATATTTCTAGATAAACATATTTTTTATTTTAATATTTAATGAACATTTTATACATGAACGATTTTACTTTCCAATTCTTTAATCTTCTTATTTGAATGCTGTTTTAAGTTTACATCGTCCTCCTTGAATTAAAGATCTTCTCAGTGAGCTCCATTTAGTGTGGGGCGACATGATATCGAGTTCTTGGAAACCTTGCCAGAATGCATCACTCATTGGGGAATAGTGTTCTTTGATCAAAAAGGAGGGAGTCCCTGGAGGTGATTGGGTAATACCGCCCTCTCTTTACTTGGATGCTTTCCAGATGATGGGATTCGGTCCACCCCCAAGAAGGGCCTCCCCGACAAGCCTTGACCTCCCTTCTTACCGACAAGGGAGAGAATCGTGTTGTGTTTCGCTCAGCAACCTAGATTTTGGTAAGATACAGGAGCTCAGATTTTTGTGATCAGGAGTTGTATCTTCATTGCATCAGTATTTTCATTTCGATAGCTTCGAATGCAATATTAATACATGTATCCTCTATAACTCTTTTGAGGGGAAAAGTCCTAAATAGATTGTCCTTTCTGGTTTTGTTTTCATAAATTTGTCATTGTTTAAATTTAAAAAAGAAAAAGATGGGTTTTTAAAATTTTTGGTTACATTTCTTATAAATCGATTATACAAATAAAAGGCCGCATGCAGTTGCAGTGAAGTTCTTAACGTTTTTATTGTATAGAAGTATAATACTGTAGACTACAATGTGCCAGAATTACAAGACCATGATTTTTAATTACATTTAGTTTTATAAATCGATTACAAATTTAAATGTAATTAAAAATCACGGTCTTCTAATTCTGGTACATTGCAGTAAATCGATTATACAAATGAAAGGCCATATGTAGTTGCAGTAAAGCTCTTAAGTTTCCATTGTACAAAAGTATATTGTTTTAAAGTACAATGTGCCAGAATTACATGACCATGATTTCTAAATACTATCTTCCCAACAGAAATGGATTTTCAAGTGCCTCGTATTTATCAACAGGGTTAAGCATACTTGGGTTTAAAAAATTCATTTTTAACTTTAATCAACATTAAATATTCATTAAAATGACCATCAATATTTTAATTGAATCTATGTCTTGAAAAATAGTCTTATGTTGTAAACAAATTTTCTTCGAATAAGTGTAGTATAAAAATTCTAATGTAACTAAAATAAATAGCAATTCAATTAAGTTTCTTTAACAAAGTTTTTATTGATTGATGTTCTACAGCAAATTGTATCAGGGAAACGTCTTGGGGTTCTTTTTAAATTAGCTTGGGAGGTAAAAGTTCTCGAACTTTCAGTTCATCTGATAATCTCATCAGCCATCTTCGTTGACAGTTACTATAAAGCAGAGACATTTCCCAGATGGTGAAAACACTCTCCATGTGGTTATTACCCTGAACCCCAGCGGCCGATAAGTTCCCGACAGAAACCAGTTTTCTTTTCTTTATGCTGCAAAGTTTCCTTCCTTAGCCTAATGAAATTTTCTTGGTAATTCGGTTAACTTCATTATTCTTGCCATCCATTCCAGGTTTTGTCGAAGACTGGACGTTCTTTTTCTCAAAGATTTCCCTTTGCTAGAATTCAAAGTATTCTTCTGCATATTTTCTGTGGCATTTTCTTCCTCGTCATGTTCTTTTGCTGGTTACATTTTACTTATTAATCCATCACATCGCATTGCATGCATGCTAAAACTTTGTGATCGGATTTAACATGCCTTAATTGCTATCGTAATCAGAAAGTAAATTTAGCAATAGAATGATTTTATTTGTCATTTTATGGTCACTTTTTTAATGTGGATTCTGAACCACTAACAAACATCTATGCCACTGGCAGGATTCGAACCTAAAAATCTGTGGGGCCAAAGATCAGAGCACCAATCAATTGGCCATCAGGTCGCTTACAAAAGAATGAATAAAAATTGTTTTCAATAATTAAAAGAAAACGAGAAAAATATTTAAGTACTAATATTTCTATAATATTCACTTTATTATTAAGGTAAAAATAAGTTGAGTAAATAAAATTTCAGATGAAAATTTTTTAATATCGAAAATTTTTAGTTGGTAATTATATTTAATAATTTTACTAGATGTGTATTTATGCATGGGCTTTTTAAATGTGGATAAATAAATTGTGGAATTAACGATTAATAAGTGAAAAACATGAGAAAAACCAAATAAATTAACTGTAATTTTCAATCTGTTTCTAATTAATCAGTTTCATAAATGCACGTTTTAATATTAAATATCTTTTTCATACGAAGACAAAGTTTATTAGAGATTCTTTCAAAACATACATTGAACTTCTGCAATTTTCTGTTGGTTTCTAGCACTGTGGTTCTTTTCTTTAAAAATTATTTTTGAATCATTTATATGCAAGTACAAAAGAAATACCAATTATTTTATGAATTTGATTTAGTGTCAGTTAAAGTGATTCAGGAATGCTTGAACCATTTTAAAAGAAAAATGTTAAATTTGTTTTTCCCCTTGTCTTCGATCTGCAGGTAAATTTAATAAGATCACTGAACCTCTGTTTGAAGGGGAAAATGAAACAACTGCTAAAGCAGATTTATTTTGAAACATGATGTAGCGTAGGAAGATTACACTTTAACAACTGTTCAAATTTTTAAAGGTAAAACAACTTAGTCGTGTTTTCTTTCCCTTCAAATATTTACCTTTATTATTATTTTTTTTTACTAAAGACGTCATGGAAGAATGATTTTCTCCTATTACCTCTATATTTACGCATCGTTAATTTTATATAAATATTTGAGGTTTTTTTTTTCTTGATTGAGATGTTTTATTTCTTTCTCACTTCGTAATCTTAGTGTGCGTAGTCAAAAATACCAAGCTTCTTATTGTAATTTAAAAGATTTTTTAAGCTGCTTTTTGATCAAATTCTGAAACATCCACATTGTATACGAAACATTTTCCATCAATTGGATATAATCATAGCATTTGAATGCACGGGAAAAATTGTGTTCTGTTCCACGCAACGTATATTTTGTTGAGAATAGAAGCTCAAAACAGGCTCAAGATCTACCTTGTCCAAGCACTGATGTACAACTGTGTCCAAAAAGTAAGACCAATTTGCAATTCAAAATTCCCGGCGCTTATAGAATTTCATTTTTTCTCTCCCTTTTTTTTAGGTCCTTCACATCTGTGTGAAATTTGACGTGTCATTAGTGTTTATTAAAATATTGTGTAAAATACTTGTCATTAAAATATTCATTAGTGTTTGAGTTACGCTTCACTTTGTGAAACGCTAAAACTGATTCCGGCGATTATTGAAACTTAATTAATTGAGCAAAGAACTTGCATAAAATTTTGTTTTGCAAAAACGTATAGAACGTTGCAGAAGGCATTCGGTGAGCATTCCTAATAGGAAAGAAATGTTTACAAGTGGTATAAACAGTTCAAAGAAGCCAGAGAACGCGTTGAAGGCGAAGAGCGCTCTGGTCAACCCTCAACCTTAACCGACGAAGCCCACGCTAAAAAAATAAAAGATTTGGTGCTTGCAAACCGTCGATTTACAATTAGAGACCTTGCTGATGATGTTGAAATTTCAAAAGGATCGGTCAATTCCATTCTGGGCCTCAAACGCGTCAAATCTCGATTGGTACAGAAAACACTGAATGCGCCAGCTGACACTACATTGATCCTTCGTGACTTTTTCGCCAAAAACGAAACCCATATCGTTCCACAACCACCGTATTCACACCGTGCGACTTCTAGCTATTCCCTAAACTCAAAAGACTCCGAGGACACCGTTTTGAGTCGATTGAAGAGATTCAACGTGAATGCCGCACTCCTTGAAGGCCATCCCTGCCGATGATTTTTTATCATGCATTGAGGTTTGGAAAAAAAAGTTGGCATAAGAGCATTGTGTCCGGAGTAGATTACTTTGAAGGCGATGAAATAAATTTGGAAGAATAAATAAAGAGTTCTTGAAAAAAAAACTGATCTTATTTTTTTGGGCACAGTAGTATATTCATAGCAATTGGATGGATACAAGGGCTAACCGTGTTTTGTTTCGTGCAACCTGGACTTTTCTTGATATACAGAAGCTCAAAACTGGCTCAAGATCTACCTTTGTCCAAAAGCACTGATGTAACGTAAGAGCCCGTGTATGGGTGCACTGAAAGGGGAGATTTGTGTGTCCATCATCGCACGTGGCTCCCGAAGAAGATCAATACGAAGTAATCTTTTTAAGGCCCCCGCTCGCTTCTCGGGCTTCTCCTGGTCATCTCTACTGCTACCGATTCTCTTTTTTACTCTTTCTTTTTTTAAAGTTCTTCTCGGGTTTTATGTGCGGGAATCAATTGCTGACCTAAATCCACTCCTTGAGTGAGGATTCAGGATTCGTTTATGAAGGAATCTCGTGTAGTACTTGGCTTGGAATTCATTTTGTACGTAGCAGGCGTGTTCGTTGTGGGGTGTATTTGCAATTATAGAATGGTGTAGTACATATATATAAAAGATGCATATTGTAAATATCATTTGGCCTGGTGGCCAATTGGTTAGTGCTCTGACCTTTGGTACCACAGGTATTTTAGTACCATATAAAAAAAAGTACCACAGGTACCTTTGGTAAATATCATTGTTTAAGGAGGGAAATTTAAGTCCTCTCCATTTCCTTTCGAATCTCCTAGAATGTAAGGTGGCCTGGTGACAAATTTAGATAACAATAGATCTGAACTGTAGACCTTTATTAGAAATGACGACGACTGTTTTTTAGGAAGAAATAACGAATTAGATCTGTTTCTAGAGCTATTTTAATTGTAGTTTAAGCATTCACTTACTTTCATCAGACAGATTGTATGAATAACTTCCTAATCTCCCTCTCTTTGATAACAAATAAATACTATTTATACTTAAATGTTCTTCAAAAAAAGGCAAGCCTTCCTTATTGCTCTGTTGAAAAAAAATAACAGCAAGGTATTTGTGTGAGGTTTATAACAAGCTATAGGCTTAATAAGACTGAATATATTACAATTATCCGATTTTCGAGCAATGAGTAGTATAAGTTTTCGTATTATAAAAGAAAGAGGGGGGGAAAAAGACGGGAAATTATTATGACTTTAACGTTTCTTTTATATCGGATTTTCTGTACGTGTTCTACTAAGTAACTACTTTATGCCAGTAATGGTAAAACCATATTGAGTTGCAATTATCACTCATGTCAGTAATGGTAAAAGTATATTGAGTTGCAAGTATTATTTATGTCAGTAATGGTAAAAGCATATTGAGTTGCAAGTATTATTTATGTCAGTAATTGTAAAAGCATATTGAGTTGCAAGTATTATTTATGTCAGTAATTGTAAAAGCATATTGAGTTGCAAGTATTATTTATGTCAGCAATGGTAAAAACATATTTAGTTGCAAGTATTATATAAGTAAAGGTAAAAGCATATTGAGTTGCAAGTATTATTTATGTCAGCAATGGTAAAAACTTATTTAGTTGCAAGTATTATTACTCATACACAAAGATTTTAAACCAAGTGACCTTTCGCCAAGTGTCTTTTAAATTCTACTTTGTTGTTCATAAACTTTCCAATTCTTCAACACCAGTTCTGGCTTTCGTCCAAACCGTTTTAATTGGTAGTTTTTTTGTGCAACTTTTTCAAAAGCAAGTCGACGCTGTCCAAAAAGAGCCCCCATTGTTTGCATTATCAGGATGACACGTGCACGCTGTCTTCGTCGAAGCGTACGTGCGCGCATGCTAAAAATATCGGGCGAAAACAGCGCGGCGATTTTATGGATTTCATCCTTCTACATCGACAGAAAGGTCACACGCCAGCTGTTTTCTCTCGCTTCCCCATCACTTCCGCCTCATTAAACCCATACGCACGCCGGAAAAATATTTGCAGTGTACTAGTAACTATCCTGCTTCACTATGCGATGCCATCCATTGGACACTCACAGAAGACCTAATGTTATTGTAGTACTGAAAAATACTAAAATTTTTAATTATTATTTAATTTTAATAATTATTTAATTATTAATACTAAATTTGAATTATTTATTTTTTATTTTATTTTATTATTTATTCATTTTTAAGTAAATTATGTATTGTATTGATAAAAAAACAAGTAGGTTTATTTTATGTTTTGTTTTCCATTCGGTTGATAGTATGTTTTAATTTATTACAAATTATATTGTTCGTTAGGGAAAGCCAAATAATTGTCACTCGCTTAAATTTGTCAGTATGCAATGTCATCCGTTGGACACTCACCGAAGACCTAGTTTAAATGTTATTGTAATACTAAATTTTAATTATATATATATTTTTTTTTTATATAAAATATATATTGTATTCATAAAACAAGTAGATTTTTTTTTATAATTCATTTGTTTTTCATTCTGTTGATAGCATATTTTAGTATGTTACAAACTATGTTGTTCATCAAGAAAAGCCAATGATCATTTTTTAGTGTTTTTAACTTTTTTAGTTTTAATTAGGAGATTTTTCAATGTTAGATATTTATTTTATTAGATATTACTAATTTAAAAAAATGGAGGAAATCTTGAAATATATGTAGTGGTGGTTGTGTTAATAAATAGTTAATGTAAGTTCTGCGAAGTACACTTTCGCAAAGTATTACCCACAATCCCATACTGATAAGGCGCCCCTTCTAAAATTTACTGGCAAATCTTTAAAATGTGCTTTCAAATTTTCTTTTAATCAAACACAAAATAATATTTAGTAAGCTTTCGTAATCTAATTTAAGAATGTAAGTATATGTAAAATATCTTTTTTTTTTTTTTATTTATCATTATGTTTTTACGTAGGTAGACATTTAAAAGCCAAACAGGATACTCGCCTGCTGTATTTAATTATTTAATGCGTTGTATAAGAATATCTATTTTACAATTGAAATCGTGCCCGACTCGTGGCAACGTGCGCTGCTGGTGATCATTAGAACGGGGGTTCAATCCGCTGGCGGCTTTGTTATAGGTAACGAGGAGCACAATTTTGGGTTTTCTCCCATACGACACACAAATGCAGGGTACGACACACAAATCCGGGAAGAAACTGCCCTCCTTCATCATCGACTCGGAGCCAAGTCAGACTTCTACTTACTGGTGCTCCATCACAACAACACAATTGGAATTGTAAAATAATAATAATAATAATTGAATTAATACATTATTTAAAATTTTAATCTCGGGAATGTCAGACATCATGCGTCACAGTATTTCCGGTGAAATATTTCTTTCATAAAATTGTGTACCAAAATAACAAATTCGAATATGTCATTGTTGATTGCAAAGTGACGAAAATCTATCCAGCGTCGAAACTACCATGAGCTGTCAAAAATGTTTCACTAAGAAGCACTTTCGACAGTTCCGATATATCACGTCATGGGGATGTACCACCCCTTTTCTTCCAAAATCCTCTCCACGCGATATTTAGCTGATCACTGATTGACAGTCGCTCATCCAGAAGTTGCGCAACACCGTTTTTTCAGATTGTTGAGATAGATGATGCCTTGTGCTGCGACAACGGGAAGCCCTTGTTGTCTGGCGCGCTATCACTCGTCATTCGGCGCCGGAAGACTTTTTTAAATCCCACGTCGGCTTGTTTGGGTTCGACTCGGTGTGTGCAAACGCAAGTAAATGATCCGTCGCTTTTCGAGAGTTACAATGTTATTTCGGCACGATTCGGAAGAGACATTTGGATGACATCTTGAAAGGTGTCGGCTTCTTAAAAAGAACTGTTTTTAAGTTTATTTTCATCCTTTTTTTGTTACTTATGGGGAAAACTATTAGCTCATTTGGTACAAGGTTTTATCCTAGTTTAAAAGTACCATATAATACAACTCAGGGCACACTGGTAGGTTCGTATCCTGGAGGGGGCATGAATGTTTGTGAGTGATTCGGAATCCACGTTAAACTGTAGGTCCCGGCCTATTTAGCCTAAAGCGTGCAGAGCGTAGAGCGGCAAAATCAAACCATAGCACACTGGTAACGAGTGTAAGAGGTATGATCCCACTGGGGCGTCTGTTGCAGTCACAACTTTCAAAGCTGGTGCTCGGTGCCACAGATTTCGGGTTCGTGTCACAGTCTCGGCGGTGCCATGGAGGTTTGCAATGGTTCGAAATCCAGTTTAAGCCGTAGGTCCCAATCTCATGACTGTAGATCGTCACGGAGCTGAGTCAGACTTCTACCTACGGGTGCTCCATCATAACAGAAGCTGCCGCCTTTACCTTCAACCATGAATCCATACGGGTTCGTAGGCTTGGTCTGCCAAGTGGGATAAGAAACAGCAACACAACTTTCAAAGACTCATTGGCAATTGCTATATCGTGCAGAGGCGGCTTGCATTGACAGTCAAGCTGAAGTAGTGGTAGTTTTTCAAGCATGCAGCAAGGAAATGTAGGATAATTACTACTTAAATCCCGTAGGGAAGGCACAAATGTAACACGAGGTCAACCGATGTACAATAGAAAAAAGTTATGCAACATCCATGGAAGTTATTGTACTAATTTAATGATTTGGAAGAAGCTATCGAAAAATATATCGAGAAAAGTGTTTGAAACCAATTGTCTACAGCAAATTCGTTGCATTGATACATTTTTAACTGCTTTTTTTCACTGAATGCCAAAAAATTAATCTTTTTGTGATGTTTTATTTAAGTGCGAATGATGTAACTTATGGCTGGCAAATGCTGTTACAATTTCCCAGCAATTTTCTTTCAAAGTGAAAATTTTTAAATCTGGAAAATGACTGTAAATATTGACATAATATTTCAGCTGAAGTTTGAGCTGTCTATTTAATGGGAATGTATTGTCTGCCATCTTTTAGAAAGTACAATATTTTCAATCATAGAGTAATTTATGCATAGTTATTTATATCGGAAGAACCTATGTAGTGTTAACAAACTTTCGCAGCAATTGAAAGGCAATGTTTGCGTAGCAATATTATCCAGGGACTCATTCTAACCTTAATATACCCGAGATAGTGTATATATACTGTTTATTTAAATTATACATAATTTTCACTAATACCTATTCCAAATGGCTTATTTATGATAAGTCAATATTACTGTCTGCTTCTTTCAACAAATTTTGGAATTTGATAAAATCGAGTGACGAATCCATTACTAATAATTACTTAGCTGAGGAAAGTTTCGGTCCAATATATTTATAATTCATTATCAAATATTTAAATGTAATTGTTGAATTATCTGCTGTGATAATTATTGTATCAGATACTTCAACAGATAATGAATTTTAACTTGAATATTGATTGGCATCAAGGCATTGTGTATTATGGATACGCTTAAAAGATAAAATAAATAGTAGGTAGATAAAAAAAAAAAATGAAATTTTCGCTCTATAATTGATTCTTTTTCTTTGTTTATTTAGGATTAAATGCTTTTACTACTACGAAATAGGTTCAAATAAATATTTAAACATTTCACATAATTTAAATTGTTATAAGACGAGACTATTTCACGTTTCATGATTTAATTGATTTCATTATTTATAATTGTAAAAGAAAGATTAAATTGATACCTATGTAAATTGTTGCCACGGATGCTTTCTAACTAAAAGGAACAGTCATTACTACTTAATTTTAAACCCTTAATTTTTGGCGTTATTATGAAACAATTTCTATTAAAGTTATTGTTCTCAAATTACTAGTATTTTATTTTTATTAAAATGATTGCAATAATAAAGCTCTTTACTTTTACATAAAAATATTTCATTAAGATGGTTTTTACTCATAAATTACAATAGTTTTCTTACTTGTGATGAAGAAAATTTTATACCATATATCCTCTCAAAAAAGCTTAAAAGTGAAAGTGGCACCAGGTATGTAGCTATCATAAAAACCGAAACCTGCTCTGCAGATAACATTTAGAAAAGAGTGAACGACAAACGCAGATAATGCGAATCAGTTTTTGTTCTTTACAGATGCAGAGATAATGCTAGACTTTTTTTTTTTTTTTACTCCTGATAATCACATTTCAGTAAACACAGCAAAGAATAAAAGAACGAGAAAGGAAAAAAAAAAAAAAAAAAAAAAAAAAAAAAAACTAGTTGGAGACACATTTACTTTTTAGAAGAGTCCCAACTCCGCGAGCAAAGAGAACAGCATGTGACAAATGACTCGTTATTCCCCATTGTTTTTGTGCCCGTCGCTATTTTCGCGCCATTAAGCCCCACTTAGGGCAGCGAGCGCTGCTTTCGTGTACCGGGGCGTGTTAACGATACCGATTTGCAGGGAGAACATTGTGTTGCGCCCCCTCCTCTCCTGCTTTTCATTATGCTCGTAGCTGTTGTTGTCGTTAATGTTTGTGCCATTTTTCGTGTTTGTTTGCGTTCACTTAATAATCCTCCTTCCTCCATGCTGAATCGATGGGGAGGGTATGGATTTATAATCCTCTTTTGTAGTTGGGAAGAGAGGGTCTTGCTTTCTGAGCTGAAAGTTGCTGGATTTTTTGCTGAATCCGTTTGTTCGTGATTCGAATCTAGATGTCGAACAATGTAAATGCAAAAACATTAATAAATAATGCCCTCGTCTCTTGATTTTGGAACGAAGCCCCATTTTCCTATCAGAAAGAACTCTGTAGAAATTTGTCTTGTGTCCAATGAACAATAAAGCAGTTTCATCTTAATTTCGTATACTTGCAAGGTAACTAAGAAATATCTACTGTGGTCATTTCCTTTAATTTTAAATTGGCTAGCGCTCTGGCCTTTGGTACCATAGGCTTCAGGTTAGAATCTTGGGGAGGAACATTGGTGTTTTGTGATTGGTTGGAAATCCACGTTAAATTAGACCAAAGTGTGCACAAAATTATCGTAGAGCAACGAACCAAACATAAACCCTATGTCCGTGATATAATTAAAGTTTATTGTATCTTTCTATTGTACAGTGTATTACATTGTTTAATATTCGCTATATACTTCAGCGTAGACTTAACTGACGAACGGTACTTAACAGGTTGTCCAGTTATGGAGAAAAGTAATGCTAAAACTGATTAATTTTCTGCCCTCTTAAGCTCATATTCCAATCTTAATGTTTTAAGTGATAATATAATTTAAAGTCATTAAACAGTTTCAATAAGTAATCGAAAATATGAAATCGTTTCATAAAGAACCGAGTTTCAATAAGTAATCGCGATCTACTGGGCAAATAACGCGGTAAAAGTGTTTAAATTCCTCTGAAACAAATGCGGCCTGATGGCCAATTGGCTAGCGCTCTAGCTTTTGGTACCACAGGCTTCAGATTCGAATCCTGGCAGTGGCAACGATGTTTGTTAGTGGTTCCGAATCCACGTTAAACTGCAGGTCCCCGTCTATTTAACCCCAAGTGTGCACAAAATGACCGTAGTGCGACAAACATAAACAAAAAATTTGTAACCACCTCAATTTAATTGCGATTACAATGCCTCTGTGGATTTAGAAATAGAACTATTACTGCTTGGGTTGAATATTTACTTTATTCACGTATCAAAAAGTATTTAAAAAATTGATATAAATTCTTAATTTATTTTTATTATTAGTCAGATACAGTGTATTCAAGCATATACCGTAATTCCATGATGGTTTTAATATCAACTTCGTCTATAATTTCACCATTTTTCATGTTTGTTTTATATCGTTCAATAACATACCTCCACAGCTGGCGTTGGACTGCAAGGATTTATAATCTTCACTCATATTGTTGCTGATGGGAGGATCTTGGATTTATCTGAGAATCGCAGGATTTTTCGATTCGGTCGTGATTCGAATGAATATGGTAAACGAGTGGGCAGTGAAATGTTCGCAGATGCTTTTTAGAATTTCTCGGCAGAATTAAATGGAGTTTTAAGATTCTCTTCATAGTTTTACTTATCTCTTTTTCTGTCATTTGGATGTGATTGGTGAACATTTGCATGAAATTTCCACATAATTTGAACAACATTTTTTTCGTCCTTTTGAAGATTCAGCTGTATCAAAATCTTATATTCAAAGTATGTGTTGAAAAAGGTTTATTACCACTAAATTAACGGTACGTAAATTTCGTTTTTAAGACTGCATTCAAGATAGAGTCGTCTTATTTTGTTATCTTTATGTAAATATTTCTCTCGTGCATTTAGATTCTACCTCCGGTCATCATAAACTTGAAACATATTTTCAACTTCTTATAAGGCGATAAAATATTTACTCTTGTTTTGCATTCTAATAATCAAAAATGTTTATGTAATCATACATTATATTTTAAAGCTTTATTTTAAGTAAATTCGTGTGTTGGCTAGAAATGATTATATAGATTTTTGCAAGAAATTTAAAAAAAAAAAAATCATTTAAGTAATCTTACATAATGTTTAATACAATTTAGAAAACATTTTTTTTTTTTTTTTACCGCAACTATCCTGTAAATGTGGCTTTTAGAATAAATTAATGTTTTCCTTGCCACAGTTAAAAAATAGTTTTCTAATTTGTTTTAAGCATTACGTAAGAATTAATGTAAATAGCCTGATGACTAATTGGCTAGCGCTCTGGCCTTTGGTACCACAGGCTTCAGGTTCGAATCCTGGCAAATTTATGTTAATAGTTCGGAATTCACGTTAAACTATAGGTCCCGGTCTAATTAGCCCAAAGTGTGCACAAAATAACAGTAGAGAGACCGTCAATACAAAATTTGTATCCACCTCAATTTAATTGCGATTACAATGTCTATGTGCTTTTAGATTTGACCTACCGTCATCATAAACTTGAAACATATAAGGCATAAAATATATATACTTGTTTTGCATTTTAATGATCAAAAATATTTATATAATCATAAATTATATTTTAATGCTTTATTTTAAGTAAATTTTATGGACTGCCTCGAAATGATTATGTATATTTTTGCAAGAAATAAAAAAAATAAACATTATTTAAGACATAACAACGTAATCTTACATTAATTATTGCATAAAACAAATTAGAAAATTATTTATATATATATTTTTTTTAATTATATAACTCTTTGCGAAGAAAGTTTTTATTAGTAATTTAACAATTTTTATATGATTAATTATTCCTGAATAATTTTCTGCACAAAGGCTGCAGTTTTACTACAATGACAGCCACTTTATAAAAAAAAAACTTTTATTTATAATATGCATTAAAAAATTTTATGGGATATTATTCCTGAACAATTTTCTGCACAAAGGCTTCTGCAGTGACAGCCATAAATGACGCACGCTGGCTGGTTAAAAAAGGACGTTGCCGTCGCTGCTATTCCCATGATTGTCTGTCTACTCACGCCAAATCTATTTCAGGCCCTCGCCGCATTCTTGATTAAGGCGCGACTCGTGGCGTTCTCTACTCACTCTGCTTTATTTATTATCATTATCATTATATCTCAGTAGATTATCTTGTGCAGATAACTTGCAGTAGGCAGACCTTTTTTAAAGTGCCTTTTACAATGTCTAACGCAAATTACGTGCGATATCCCACGTATGGTTCCTTGCCATCTGTCAGAAGAAGTTATTGTTTAATTTTTTCTGCTGAATAATTCAACAATATTAAAGAATGAAAGGGAAAAATAATAGGGAATAGAAAATAACTGGGATTGGATTAGAGTATTCTACGACTTTAATGTTTCTTAAATAGAATATATATATATGATACCAATGTTTTCTAAGTATTAAAATCTACGTCTTGATATTTTTTATTTAAGGTACATATATTTTGGCAATCAACCTTATCAATAATAAAGAGTTAATTATATCTCAAACAGAATGTTAACCAAAAGAAACTTGAAGGTTTCAATGTATGGCTTGAATTATAGTTAGTGATTTAACTATACCACCTGAGACCCGTGGCAAATTTTTCGAATGGGGGGGCTTTCAATGAAAAGTATCTTCTTAATAAAGTACTAAAATACATATTAGTATCTAAAAGTAATACTCAAATACCTATTACTTTTGGTTGGTACTATGAACTTTTAATTTAAAGAGGTATTGAAGTACGTTTTTTTTTTTTTTTTCGGGCTTTCTACTCGGTAAAAGTGTCAAAGACAGTACCAAAGATCATGTTTCCTGCCATAGAATGTTCGATGGATAGAATAGCCAAATTGCGTAATCTGTCTTGAATTTCTTAAATAGGTTTTTTATCAATTTTAGTTTCGAGAATGATCGCTCAGCACTAGCCGTAATCACAGGAATCGTTACAAATAACATAAATGTAGTGCACACTTCAGAAAAAGCTTGAAGACATAAAATGATTCCTTATGATTAATAAATCAGCCAGTTCCCTTACGAAAAAAGACGTTTTTATTTCGTGTACAAAAGTGGAGCGAATCCTTTATTGATCCAAGCATGGATCCTTTACTCATAGCCTCTCCGCTCGAGACTGGACCCGTGGCAATTTGTCCGTCTTGCCACCCTATTGTTACGCCGTTGATTATAATAATAGAAAAGTTAGTGAAGAATAAGTATTGTTTCATGATAAGAGTTTGTTTTTTAATTCCACTTTTTATAAAGGTAGCTGTTCATTCTGGTACTATAATACTGATATATGACACTGATCTTGTTTACCCAAATTAATATAATCGAGAATAATTGGAGACTATTTTTGCTACGAAAGAGTGCACAGTATTAGTTATATTCGGTTACTTAGATTACTTACTTATTCCAAAAATATAAAATAATAATATTTAAGTCATTATTTGAGACTTTTTTCTGTTTTATAAAATAATTCCTCGGTTTTTAATCTGGTCTTCAGTGGATGCTGATCGTTGAAGAGCCATTAGAGAGGATCTGCAATTGCTAAACCGTTGACTAATAGGTCCATTTCGGTTACTAGAGTTCTCTATCATGAGTGGGCATTAGCCTTTCCCATTGCCTAATCCGGATGTACTGCCTTCATTTCTCTGCCTCATTTGCTTGGAACTTCTCATGAGTTTTAAGTCGTGGCGAGACTTTCCACCCTACAGTGAACAGTTTTCTCTCTTTGTTCATACTAGGCAACTTTTAAGTCCCTACCTCATTATGTATGTCGGAATTTCATTGTTTTTAAGGGCTTACTTTGAAAAAAAAAAAAAAAAAAAAAAAAAGGCTTTACTTTTTTAATAAAAGGCTCAGATCTTTCAGTTTGTTTTAATCAATTTAAAATTTTAAATCTTTGTGTTTTAATTATTTTTTAATATTTCTCTGTTTAGTGATATCTTTTTAGTGACACAAATATTCCATAGTTATTAACATTAATAATTCATCTACCTGTAGACTTGAAAATTTTTATTAATGAGCCAGTATAATTATATTTTAATAAGGGTTTACGAGCATTTACTGTTATTTTTTCAATTACCACTCTTGTTATACAACCAAATATGTAATAGAAATATAAGTATCAGTCAGTGCCCAAATCACACTACACGTTTTGTAAAAATTTTCTTGATTATTCCTTTGAATGTGGAACTTAGAATACCCAAATGTGGCAAACAGATCGGATGATCCTGTATGATAATCTACAGATTTGGTTTGGTGCAGTCATTTTTTGAACATTTTATTCTTGCTAAACCGGAACCTACAGTTTAATGTGAATTTCGAATCACTAGCAAACATCCGCCAGGATTCGAATCTGGAGCCTGTGGTACCAAGGGCCAGAGCGCTAGCCAATTGGCCAACAGTCTACAGAAGTAAAACGAACGCTGTGAAAGTTACGTTATACAGGATGAAAATGGGCTTGCTTAAATTTGAATATTAATTCAAAGTAAAGATTTTATTAGCTTACGGGGTATATAATTAAGGAAAGTAATTTCCATTCTACCAGTCATAAAATTATCATATTCAGTCTATATTTAATCGTAGTCATCTTTCAATCGAGTCATAATTAGATTCGGTGTTTGGTTTTTGTTTCATTGGAGAAAGATCCTGAAGCAGTTTTTGCATTAGAAAGAAAAATGTATATGTTGTTGTTGATAATCCTCTCTGGGCTATCTTCCAACTAGGTCCTTGAGGATGTGTGGTTGAGGTGCTTTCCTGGGGACAAAAACTGCTAAAACACCTATATCATTAGTGATGTACATTAATATCAGAATTTACATTCCATGTTGTATTTGATATAATACGAGGCTGTAACTTTTAGATAATTTAATCTGGTTTCTTTTTTTACATTTTGGTACAGTCTTGTTGTTTTTTCAATTCCATCTATTAGCTCACACTCTCCCTCTCTATATATATCTTGTTCAAATTTTCAATCGTTAATAAAATACATTTTATTCATCCACTCAAGTTCAAATACATTTTTTTTTAACTTGTAGTGGATGACACTGGATGTTAATACAGTTTTTTCAAATATTCATTCATTAATTAAATTTAATTAATTAATTTTAGTTTTTTTTACATTTAAGTTGCATATATCTACCAATATATGGCTCCAGATAAACTTAAAAAACTGGATGAAAATTATTTATTGCAATAGAGTGAAAAAAAAGTAGGAATTGACTTTAAAAAAAAAAAAAATTATATTACATGTTTAAAAGTATCTGCGACAAAATTATACAATTCTTATAAATTAATCTGTATTAATTTCTAAATTAAAAATTTTCAGTTCAATCCTTTCTTAATTCATACCGTATTTTTAATAACTCGGCATTTTATTCAATTTATTAGTAGAGAAATTGTGCCAGCAATACAACTAGGATACAAAATCTTTTTAAATTCAGTATTCTACATAAAAACACCCAAGTGGGTCGATTGCTTGAAAAGGTCTTATTCATATTTCTGTTTATCAAGCAAAACAAATTTTTTAAAAGCTTGAATGAATCTCGTTGAGGTTTTTGGAATTGAATTACCCATTGCATGACTTCAGTGATGTTTTATTTTCAAAGCAGCATAATGTCTTTTAAAATAAGACGCGAGGATTTCTATGAATATACTTCACATTCACGCTCTGTTAAAAATGTTTTAAGCATACACAGTTTATGCATTTCAGCTTCGAAAGCTGATGTTTTTTATAGGATTCAAACATGTTTTCGAAAATAAAATTCGTGATTCGAAGTGCTGAATTATTCCCAGATTTGTCAAAATACCACGAATCAAATGCTGTTTAATTTATCATCAGAAAGGTAACGAAATTCTGTACTTTTTAAAGCATTAGGCAACGCAAAGTCGTAGATGTTATTCTAATACCTTAACCACCAGATGTATTCTAATAAATAGTTTATGCATTTCAACTTAGAAAGCTGATATGTTTTTATGGGACTCAATGTTTCGGAAAATAAAGTTCGTGATTCAGAGTGTTGAATTTTTCCTAGATTTGTCCAAACACCACGAATCAAATGCTGTTTAATTTATCAACAGAAAGGTAACGAATTTCTCTGTTTTCTAAAACGTTAAGCAACGCTTTTCCAGTCACCAGATGTGTTCTAATACCGCGCAGTCACGAAGTTTGCCCCGTGTGTTGTTTGCATACCTGAACAAATAGAAAAGTTTCGAAACAAGGAAATCAATTTAAAAGCGGAACGAAACGGATATTGGTTGAGTTCGGTATTATAGCGCAAAACATTTGGAAATCTTAACATATTCAGATTTAAAAAAAGAAAAAAGCTGGGTTAGCGAAGGACGAAGCGAATTAAATAATGGTTAGTGTAATCATATCTTTTTTGTTCAGTTAATTAAATTATTTCATAAAATCATTCATAATTTTCCTTTTATTGACGGTGAAGTGGCATTTAAAAAAATAGAGCTTGAAGTAATTTGATGATTGCTTGTTGGGTTTCCAAATCAAGGATGTTTGATTCGAAACTCGGCAAATGATGTCAAACAAAAAGATTCCATGTCTGTGCCGAGAGGGGGCGTGATAAATCTGTTAATCGGAAGGATCTTCCGTTGGACTCGGAGAGGAAGGCACGAGCAACCAGGTGGCCTGATGTGATACAGTGTAGCAAGCGTCTTGTTAACACTGAAGCCAAAAAAAAGCTCTAGTCTGATGGCCAAAAAATGGCCGTAGAGCTGACAAAAAAAGTACCACAGGCTTCAGGTTAAATCTGCCAATAGCATTATGTTTCCGCTGGGTTCGGAAGGCACGTTAAACTACTAGGTTGGTCTAATTAGATTAAAGAGTGCACAAAATGACCGTAGAGCGACAAACCAAACCAAAGCCACATTTTAACTTACTAGAGACGAAAAGTACTACAATTCATACACGACAACAAAAGATTAGAAGACATGATTTTAAATAGCTTTATTTATTTTAAGTATGGATATTTTTGAGGCTAACCCGACTTTAAAAAACAAGAATAAAAGGATACTATTGAATACGATACTACACTGAATCACCTTTAAAAATTTTACTTTGTTAATAGATTTTTATTAATAGGGTGGAAAGCTCTGCCTTTCCCATCATTTTTCAGTGGGCTCGTCGTGGTTTACATGATGTCCACCGATGTCCCACCTTTTTAACTGGTAGAGGACTGCATTGTCCTGTGTGCAAGGTAAAGTGTGAATAAAAAAAAGTAGGAGGAGAAAGGGTTTGTGCTATCAAATGTAAATTATTTATTGTGACTTTGGAAGTATAATTACAATAAACGTTATTTATATAGATATAAATAAATAGTTATTTGCTTATAGACATCTTTTTTTTAATTATAAAAAAAAGTGACAATTGATCTTTGATTTGACACCGTCTAATATTTTAGGTTAATAATAATGGCAAAGCAATAATTCGTAAAGTAGAAGCATCTCGTTCTTGCAGTTATTCAATTCCTTCTATTAGCTCACACTCTCCTTATATATATATCTTGTTCAAATTTTCAATCGTTAATAAAATCCTTTTTATTCATCCACTCAAGTTCAAATACATTTTTTTTTAACTTGTAGTGTATGACACTTGATGTTAATACAGTTTTTTCAAGTATTAATTCAGTAATTAAATTTAATTAATTAATTTTAGTTTTTTTTAGAGTTAAGTTGCATATATCTACCAATAGATGACACCAAATAAATTTTTAAAAATTAATGAAAATTATTTATAAAAGACTTTTTGCAATATAATAGGGGAAAAAATAGGAATTTTAAAGTTTTTAATATTTTAGTTTTACTATTCCTATATATTGGCACAAATCGTCTTTCACGGAGTAGACATCCCTCAAAGCCCAGTAAAATGAGACGGCTTAATCCTCGGCTTTTGTTTTTCTTTCGCTTGGTGGAGAACTGAACCGGTTCCTTTTTTTGTTTTTCTTCGGTCATGGTGTGTGTCACGATGGCCGCAGAAGGAGATTCTCCTTTTAATTGCACCGTGCAACGAGGGTTTGCGGACAGCGGTATTGCTTTTATTGGCTGTTTGTTTTACCTGGAGTCACGATGACTCATCTTCCCTGCTCATCGGAGGGTATTAAACCTCCGTGCATAATGATAGCAACGGCGGTGTCACGCTCAAATTATTATCTTTCTATGCTAACCATGGCATTTGTAAGCTAATGAAGCCACTTTCTTAAACATCTTGTTTTTATAGATGGTTGGGTTGGTTTTCTTTGTATCAAGATTTGAATGATAATCTCTTGTTAAATGCTTATGCTCGAATCTGTGGTACAAAATGAATGTATTGAGTTCATATCTTTTAATGCTTCCATTGATCATACTGTATTAAACGAAGATTTAAAATCTTTGATTCAGTCTCATTAAACAACGTTGCTATTCGATAATATTTAGAATTTTTATTATAATTACTCGTCCGTTTATACTAAATAAGATTATATCGGGATATTGAAATATATAATTTTACCGATATCTTAATGGCAAGCTTTTAAGATTTGAGGCGTATATTAAAATGTTTCGATTTCTTTTTAGTATGGTGTCTCTGATATACCTAATGAACTACTATAAAACAAATCTATTGAAGATTGATTATTTAATTTTAACTTTTAAAGATTTGTTTTATTGAGTATTATTTAACATTGAGTTTTCCGATACCTTTATGTTTTATCTGCTAAAAGTGCCTGGCTGCTTGATGACCAATTGGCTAGCGCTCTGGCTGTTGGTACCACAGGCTTCAGATTCGAATCCAGGCATTGGCGTGGATGTTTGTGAGTGGTTCGGAATCCACGTTACATTGTAAGTCCTGGTCTAATTAGCCTAAAGTGTGCAAAAAAAATTACCATAGAGCGGCAAACCAAACTCTAAAAGTGCCGGATGAATTCCAAATTTGTTACTAGATTTTTTCCCAATTTAAATTTTAATTTGTGTTTTGTTAGAAGATCATTTTACAAGGTTGGAGAATAATATCTGTGAAAAAGGAATTGCAAACAAAGAAATGCCAACAAATGGTAATATAGTCTTTAAACATGTTACTGTCTTTATTATTATTATAAATATTTTAAATTTCTTCGTAAGTACTTGGCTTGGCTTCGCTTCTAATATTAATTGATGCAAAAATTACCATTATATGTATATAACAAGCACAAAAATCGTATTCCTTTAAAAATTAAGACCATTGGAAGAAAATTCTTTTTTAATTTCTACTTTATCATTAATGAAGTTGATTTTGTAACAGAGTTGTGAATTGTTACAGACTGTCTTCAATGTAAATACTGCAGACTGAAAAACCGTTGATTATGAAGGATTTGGAACGCGTTCATGCTGTCAGGATGCCAAGGATAGACGTAGAACTGTCTCTCTCCAGTCTTGTCCTCTGGTGGGATAATATTTTTTGGAAGTGCTGCCGATTTATTGCGTTCGGGATGCGTGCTTGAACCGCTGCCAGAAAAGTGGCAGAAACGTTCTCCACTGCCTGCTGTCTCGATTCTTTTGTTCGGCGATCGCGTATTTTTAGCCGCCGCTGTGCAATTGCCCCGGCTATTTTCTTCTTCCCCGGTTTCGCAACGTGTTTGCAATGTCAAGTGGTAAAAGAACAAGAAAGAAAGTTAATGATTCGTCTCACTGAACCGCAAAAAGGCTCGACTTAGTTGGGTGTCCTTTAATTTCCAAGCTTCTGACCAAAAGATCTTGAAATCTACACTTAAAGGTTGAGGGACAAAACCACTGTTAAGAGATAGACAAAGTCTTATTATTATATTCTTTTTTTATAAAAATTCGTCGTTTTATTAATAATCTCAAAATGAAATTGATTCAACTTAAAAATTCGAAGAAACTTTTAGTCTGCATGATGATTATATGGTTTGGTTTGTTGCTCTACGGTCATTTTCTGCACATTTTGTGCTAATTAGTCAGGGACACAGCTTAACGTGGATTTCGAAGCTAATGTCTGTGGTACTAACAGCCAAAGCGCTAGCCATCAGGCCGCTGAAGTTTATAGGAGTTTGATTGAGTAACATATTTGCATACTATGTCTATTGATTTTATGGTCATATTTTATCTATGTGGAGCAATAAATTACCATAAGTCTTTTTATATTCCTATAGTCTCAATAAATTTTACGGGCGTAATTTTTATTTGCATCTATCTTTGTTGTATTCATGTCCTGGTTCGAGGGGTATTTTTTTTTTTTTTATAAGGTATAAAAAATGAAAAAAATCCAGGGTGATTAAACTGTTACCAGCAATTCAAGTTACATAAATATTAGCAAGATTAAAATTTTGTGCTACCTTAGTATTTAACGATCTCATCATTTTTGATAAAAAAAATTTTAATTAAAAAAAAAAAAAAAAGGCATCCCGTCCCCTTCCCACCAAATAAAATAATTTTGTTATTATCAAGTGTATAAAGTGTAAAAATATTGAGCGTAATTGATCATGAAACAAAAAAAAAAATTCTACAAGTATCGAAACTTCGCTGTAACACCCCGTTGGTGATTGACACTGTGTCTAATTAATTAAAATGTCAATAAAAATGTATACAAAACGCAACCACAAGTCCATTTAAAACAACATTTTGTAACGTTATTGCTGTCTGATTGTAATTGTTCACCAGAGACTGGGTTTGGGGGTCAATGTATTCCGCGGGGTAATTAGTCGCACAACTTTTAAGAAAACCCAAATCTCTCCGTCGCGCGTGGTCTTCCAAGCGAGTAAAGAACCGGTCGTTCTGCTGACCAGTGACTAATCTCTGCTGAGAAAGTAAACAAATTCGACATTCATTAATGGGGTGATGGGATTGCAGGTGAATCGCGTTGGTTCATCGGTTCCAAGTTCTTGAAGTTTAAATGTATCAAAATCAATGTCCGATTTTAGTAATATATATACATAATTTTTTTTTCAAAAACTGGGTAAATGAATATTTTTTTAATTTTGTAGAAACTCTGTATTGGAAAAAAAGTAATAAAATAAAAATAATAATAACGTATGTAATTAATAGCTAATTCTAGGGGAGTGCACATGCAAATTTTGAAGTGATTTTGTTTATCTAATGTTTAAAACTCTATTATAAAAAAATTTAAAGGACTTTTGATAAATTTAGAAATTATCATTTGAGAGAATTCAGTCTTCTCGCTCTGTACTGTAAATCGTGTTGTTCCAGATTCTATAATTTCACTTTAATCACAGAATGTTTTTATAAAGATTCTTGTAAATAAGTAATATAAAAAAAAAAAAAATCCCTACTTTTTTTTCACTATATTGCAGGAATCCTTTATAAATAATTTTCATTCATTTTTTTAAGTTTATCTGACGCCATCTATTGGTAGATATATGCAACTTAAATCTAAAAAAAACTAAAAATTAATTAAATTTAATTACTAAATTAATATTTGAAAAAACTGTATTAACATCCAGTGTCATCCACTACAAGTTAAAAAAAAAAAAATTATTTGAACTGGAGTGGATGAATAAAAAGTATTTTATGAAAGATTGAAAATTTGAACAAGATATATATAGGGAGAGTGTGAGTTAATAGAAGGAATTGAAAAAAATAAGCATTTTGATATGCTTTGCTAACAGAATTTTCATTTATCAAATTGTTTTAAAACAAAGTCTTAAGTTGTAGGATAAATTTTTCTTACAGCGATGATTAGCCAAATTACTGTAATACCGCAAATTTATACATTATGTAAAACTTTTCACATTTAGATTTTCTAATCTTTTCAGTTTATGTTGGTCTTGTCTATAACTTTTTTTGACTAAACTTAATGGTTATAAATGAAATAATTGTCAAACCTCGATAATTAAATCAATAAAACTTGTTATATTAATACAAGATTTAAAATGAAATTCTGATAAAAAGGCTGATTTAAATTTAATTAGGTTACAGAAAGGGGAGAAAATCGCATTCAAATGCATACCAAGTTAAAACTTCCCCATATTGGGATTGGGGTTAGTTGTCATTGTTCCTTACTCCTCCTAACCGCTGCCCCTGAATAATCACAACCCCGGCCTTCCTCTATTTGCCATATACTACACCTGATTGCCCTTGTGGATGCGACCGCATTGTGGTTTCATTCGTGATGGAGGCCTCTAATATTGTGGACACATCGGACGAGTCAACTGTCCTATAAATAATCTTCGGGGCCATCTGCCGACACAGCAGGTGCTCTCCTCCTCCTCACTGGATGACTGGTCATGAAATTCGTCATTAATTATCCTCCAGAATATCCCTTACCAATATGGCGGTGGTATAGTTCAGTGTTCTATTCGGTAGTATTTAATGGTTATATCTTGCATGTGGACTTAATACACTATACTTTTGAAGTTATCTTGCCGGCAATTGAAGTACTCAGAAGTACAAAAATTGTCTGAAACATTTCCATGTACTTTGTGAATGAATGGCATGAAATTTCTCATTAGTTTATTCACATTCCTCCAAATGAGCAAAGTTTTGATCATGGCATAGCATGGCTATTGCTCCATCCAAGTTGGTTTGATGATCGATATATTGTGGTTATGCCATGTGTATTGACATTTCGTAGTCCTTGAGTTGATCTCTAAGGACATCTTGTTGACTCTAAGGGGTACTTGGAAAGCTATGGAGGATCACTTAAATTTGAGCGGTTTCCTCGCTTCTCTTAGGGGATGACTAGTGGCCTGATGACCAATTGGCTAGCGCTGTGGCCTTTGATACCACAGGCTTCAGGTACGGTGGAATGGATATTTGTGAGTGGTTCGGAATGCACGTTAAATTGTAGGTTCCAGTCTAATTAGCGTAAAGTGTGCAAAAAAAAAAAAAAAAAAAAGATTGTAGAGCAACAAATCAAATCTTAAGGGGTAACTGAGAACATAGAAATTATAATCTTCCATATTATTCCTCGTCGACAATGTTTTGTTGATGTTAAATAAAACATATTCAGTACTGTTCTACTGAAATTGACAAATATTATGTACTACTTAAAGGTTGCATTTTGTGCTTTAACTTTTCCATGATGCTTTAACTGATGTTCAGATCTCGTGATTTTAATCTTCAACTATTGCGAGTCCTCCATGGATAATTAGTCATTGCTTTCCCCCAGAAAATATTTTTAACAACTTGGCGAAATTCTTCCATAGTATAGTTGCAATTTTTATCGAAAATATTGCTTGTCACTGTTAAGGGCATCTTTTTCGTTTTGTTATATATTAAATTAAACTTATATTTATTAATTCGGGGAATTGATCAATAAAATTATGCAATAGCCCTGGACTTCATAATGAAGTTTCGTCTAGAAGCAGCGCACGATTGCAAGGCATTTGGAATGCAAATAAGTTCTGAATTCGATATTTGGCGATGCTGATGAATTGGCGACGAATCATTATTTCTATATTAATCATTATGGACGCATATTTATCATTGCAATCTACATTTATAGCTGCTCTGTGTGCACAGTGGTTTAGTTTAATATATTGTTACCCATATTATTTATCGTATTTTACTATAACCATTACAGAAACAAGATTATTTAAATTGAAAGATTTTTCCTTTATACCATATGAAAACGTTTAAGGGAATGCATTAACTGTTAAAATGCTAAATTAGTATAAATAGAAGAATCCCAATTTATGCATTTATTCACACTTTATGCATTTAATGAGAATATCAACTCCTTAATTCTTTTAAAAACCTATCTAATAAAAAGCATTTCTGTGATGTGCATCTTCAATTTTTTTAAATATTCGGATTCAGTGTCATCTAAGTAATTTATAGTTTATTTTGGATGTTTCATATTCTTATCACGTGTCATATAAACCATTTAAAAAAGAAAAAATCACTTTAGAAATATTTTGTTGGTTTCGCCCATTTGGCCTTGCAGATAATGCATCTTCAAGTCTTTTTACGTTTGTTTTGCATAACAATAATAACTTCTTTTTCAAGTTCAGTTCTTTTCTGCATTACAAATTATTGTTGATTTTCTCCCAACAAGGTGAACCAGAAAATCGTTCAAAATTTTGGCCCGTTGCTCTCAAGTAATTAAATTGCCGTTGAGTCTCGTGATTATGCTAAATGGTTTTCGTCATCTTACTGGTTTAACAAGTTTTAAATATTATTTGTTTTCGAAGAAGAAAGTGGCATTAAATTAAAGAAAACTTAATTGTTTTACGTATGTGTGACAAAAAGATTAATATTTAACTTTTCTGATATTTCACTTCTGTTATAATTTTTCCGGTAATTTTAAAAATTAAATTCACTAATCTAAAATTTTGGTTTCATCGATATCATCTCTAAATTTGACAACCTCTTAAGTAGCCCCTCGTTATATCGCTTTTGACAGCAGGCAAAAACAAAACTCGCGATATAACGAAGCATGGTGTAACAAGCCTTACTGCTTTATTAAATAAACAATAAAGCTTGAAAGTCTACACACTGTGGGACACTACAAGCTATGGGTTTGACTTGTTGACCAAACCCCTTCAAAATAAGAAAATATGATCATATCCATCTGGCAGTCATGGAATATCATTTATTCAAACCTAAAGGGTTTTGTCGTACATAAAGTATAAACGATTTCTTATAATTCCATTTTATCTTTATATATATATATATATTCATTGAATGATATTGGAACTGTTGGATACCTCTATTATATAGCTGTGATCTCCCAACGCGATTCAGCGGCCTGATAGCCAAATGGTTTGACCGTTGGTACCACAGGCGTCAGGTTCTAATCCTGGCGATGGCATGGATGTTTGTGAGTGGTTCGGAATCCTCTTTAAACTGTAGGTCACGGTCTAATTACAAGAAGATTCAAGAAATGTTCATGTTACTAAGACGTGAGTTTTTAGGAAGACCACTATACTGAACCTTATTTCTTACATGTACATAAGGTATTATATGAAATGCAGAGTTTAAATTCTTGTTACATTTTATCTGAATTTAAAATGTACATATTCTGTATCGTTTTAAAAAATTTCATGATAATTGGTAGTGATATCGAAGAAAACATATGTGAATATGCAATATTTTTAATAAATTCTTGCTTTAAATAAAAATATTTCTTTTTTGGATCATAAGCACGTTTCTTTATTTCGTGTAATATTTTTTTTAAGAACCTGGCATCCATATCAAATCGGGATTACCATTTTCATTTTTTCTATTTATCTACAAATTATTTTCACATGCACCTTAAATCTTAAACTATTATACTTCTTTAGGTAAAAAAATGTTCATAAAACTCAAATATTATTTGAATTCCGCAAGCGAACGTGACTTTAACCAGTTTCGTTCTTGAACTCTACGCAGTAAGTTCACACACGGTGAGTTATGGCCACAAAATCGGATCCAGTTCCTGTTTTCCGAGCAGGAAAAAAGTGTTATTCCAAGAAGACGTCGCGTCTGACGGTTTGTTTTGTCTAGGTTCCGTCAACTAACCGTTCTTGGGCATTAAGTAAGTTCTGACGAAACTTCTGAGGGCGCGAAGTAAAGGCGTTGGACCGGAAAATCGATTACTTCTGCGTATTAGGAGTTTCCGTGATCTTGCATTTAATCGGTTATGAACCAGATCGGAATTTTACGAACTTTTCTTCCTACTGATTTATTCCTAAATTCTTACATTTTAATGGAACATTTTTATTATGCTTTAAAATAGGAAGATGTAAATAAAAGCATCAAGAAATTTTTGTTTTTTTAGTACATAAAAATGTGATAATGAAGTACAAAGATATATGTTGCAAAATTACTATCTTCATAAATTTAATGTTTTGGAATATTTTGAATGGGTAATTTTATTACGTAGCTTCCACAAAATTATATAGTTTTCTCTATGCATCCTAGCGTAAAACTTTCCAAGACTGTAGCAGTCAAGTTTATTGCATGTTTTGGCTAATATTAATAGTAATTATTTCTTACTAGTTTTCATTCAGCAAAATAATTAAGAAACTGATTTAGTATATTTTTTATTATTGACTAATACTTTATAAACAGAATTAATTCCAGAAGAATAAACATTCCTGAATATTTATGGAAAAACAAATCTAGCATTTAAAAAAAACCTACAAATTTAAAATTATACACTTTTGGGAACTCGTTTAACAAACGATACGAACTCTTAATGTTAAACATATCTGCCATACCCTTACCTAGTATTATCTAGAGAGATATTAAAAAGCTTAAAATTTATGGACACGAGTGGTTAGTCATTTTTACGTCATCCTGACTGATATCTTGAAATATAGTATTGCAGACGGAAACTATGAGCACAGTCTTGTCATGGCAAACATTGAAATGTCTGCTTATATTATGGACACTAGTGGTTAGTCATTATTTATTTCATCCTGGCTTATATCATGAAATATTACAAACGGAAACTATGGACACAGTCTTGACATCGCAAACATTGAAATACCTGCTTATAAAGTGTTATCAGCTGTGCTTTTACTCTCCATTTAAAGTTAAAATTATACATAAATCCATGCCTAATTTAACTAAATTTTTTTAATGCGAAAATCATTGGTTGACTAAATGGGAAAATCGATCTCTACTACTTTGAAACCCTCCCTACTTAAGACCCGATTCTTACTTCTCAGTCCTGTGAATGTGAACCGCGAAGATGTGGAGATTAAAAAAAGCCGTGCCCTCCAACCATCTTAAATCTGTTCCTCAGATGTGTGCGTGTGGATGACAGGTTTGTTGACACAAGACGCGATGGGTGTCTGGCGTCCCAGACCCTCTGTAAACACAGCTTTCGTCGAAATGTGGATAGCGCGATGAAGTGCCCCAAGTAATTAAAGGAAGGGAAAAGGCTGCAGGCATGCCTTTTGATGAATTGCCATTATTAATCTATCGAACGTGCCAGGGTTTTTTTTCCCTCTTTCGTTCTTAATTTTAGACTGAAATGTTTAAATTTTTGCTTTTCGCTATTGCTTTGGAAAGTGATGACTTAGGCAGTTATTGAATGACATTGTGTATTATTGGTAATGTACCAATGACCATATTTGCCAGCAAGTTTTTTTCTCTTAAAGTATTTTAACAAAATGATGTTCGTTATATTAGTTGTGTTATTTATTCTGGAATCGTACATTATTTTGAGTTCATTAAAAGACGTTTTGCTTTGATTTGTTCACTTTATGCATTAAAGGCAAAATATTTTAATTGTTCTTGTTGATTGAATAAAGGATTCCCCGTTGCTTAATACTGGAGGACACTCAACATAATATTTTTTTAACTGTTACGCGAATTGGATTTATGGCTTTGTATTTGAAATTTGTTCCTCCATTTTTATCTTGTTTTCGTCAGTGTATTTTAGTTGCTTTTAATTGGCAATGTTTAACAGCAACAATTTTAATAGATTTTATATGAAAATTTTAATTCATTATTTATCTGATTTTACTTGGTATTTACAATTACATTTTTCGTCTTTTAACCATTTCATTTTACCAACGTTTTAAAAAATATATTTTCTTTATGCAACAGTACTTACTTTTTAAAAAGTAAGTACTGTGGCAACATGGCCAAATCTGGTCTTTGTGCCGTAAAACCCCAATCAACGACTTTGCGTAATTATCATACTTTTAAGAAATGAAAAGCACAAGTGATAGTAATGGGACTATCAAAGAATCGAAATCATTTTTGTATCTAACGAACCAAATCCGACATAATTGATTTAAAATAAATACTCTCATTATGGTTGGACATTGCACAAATGACGAATGTATTATGTATGCTATTTGTGATTTATTTATTATGGGGTCATAGAAAAATCTTAACATATACATAAAAAGGAATATCCTTTATAGAGAAAAATTACATTCTTTGGAGATAACTATGTATATAATAAAGAATATTTTGATGAAAATACATTATCTTAATAAATTGATAAATAATCAAGTTAAGTTAGTTTAAGCCACTTTCCAATGAATTAGTTGCCTCAAATACTGGTTTTTATCTGCTGCACAGAATTTGCATTTATGGAAACGTCTGATTTAGACATTAGACTTGACTAAACAATACGTTGCCCCCAAATATTCGCTGA
This sequence comes from Caerostris darwini, assembly GCA_021605075.1. Classification (NCBI taxonomy): domain Eukaryota; kingdom Metazoa; phylum Arthropoda; class Arachnida; order Araneae; family Araneidae; genus Caerostris; species Caerostris darwini. The sequence continues at coordinate 187,526 of BPLQ01008534.1, forward strand.
TAAGAATTCGTTCACCGTAAGGGGCGTTTCGGTCCTTTTATCTGTATTTCACTGGCTTCCTCTCCCCTTGTTCCCCCTTCCGAGGGAGTGCTAATCTCTGCGGAAATTTCCCCTGGCACTTATCGTGTCTCGGGACAAATATTTTCTTCCTTTTATGGCCCGTTGGTTCCGCAAATATTAACAATTTCACCAGACATCATTTAACTACTACATTCTGTGTGTAATATAATTGTAGGATTATCAGAAGATAAGACTAATCCTTCTTTTACACTTGTGAAAGGAAATTCTCAAGATCACTCATTTCTATATGCTTGTTTGAGTTACTTGATACGTGTGGAAAAAGTTAGATATAACTTCAAATGTATTTGCATTCTGACTAACATTTATTTGTATGACTTCTCAAAATCATTCAATTGATCAGCAGGAACTTGTGTGCAAATGTTGAAATACATGATTCATCATGCAATGTATTGCTATTTTGTGCTTAAAGACACGTAGAACAATGAAAAAGCGTCATGGCATCAGCTTCTAGACAACTTTGGCATCAGCTTCTAGACAACTTGTATGCCAACGTTAAAATACGTCATTCAGCCTGTAATTCTATTGCTATTTTTGTGCTTAAAGGCATGTATAACAATGAGAAAACATCATGACATCAGCTTCTAAACAACTTGTATGCAAACGTTAAAATACGTGGAATTTGTATGCAAACGTTAAAATACATGATTCGTCCTGTAGTTCTATAACTATTTTTGTGCTTAAGGGTAGGTAGAGAAAACATCATGGCATCAGCTTCTAGACAACTCGATTCCTTTCCACTTCCACCATTGATCGATGTTGTTTTTTATAGAGTATAATGAATCATTACATTTTATAATTTATTGTTTTCCCCTTCATATTCTTCTGGAAGACATCGAAAGTCCTTAAGCACAAAAAGCACGAGTTCAGTTTTTGATGACGAATCTATTTTGTAGCTCTTTTTCATACTTTGATATGCATCAAGTCTTTTTGTTATAAATCACTTTGGGGGAAAATATCTGTGGGATGTTTACATCCTTATTAATCTATTGAGCAGGCCTCTTTTTTATTATAAAATATTATCTTAACATCTCAAATAGAAAATACTAGATTTCTTTTTTTTTATTATTATTATTATTGATCATAACAATTTTACGCATTGCTTTGAGATAAATAGTTTCTGTGATGAGTATCGTAATGGAATGGTCTTTTGTGTTCATTCAGCAACCTCTTATTATAATGCGTTCAACCATAGATGGAAGAAGCTTTGTGAGAATTAAGTTTTCAACGTGAACAACTCCCAAGATGATTTATACCGCACCCTGGGGCCAGGAACATAGCTGGGGCAGTCATTCCATCCCCACCTCTTCGTGACAGTTCCCTTTCCTTGTCTGGAATCACGATCCTTCAACAACAAATCACGCTCTCTTTGCGCAACCATCTAGTAGCATGGGATTGTTAGTTCATGGCAAGCTTGGAATTAAGTGAAAACATGGAAGTGTAATTTATAGATCATTGGAGGCTGTATCAAGATCATTTTTGTTAAATTCTGTAATGACTATCATTAATAGGCCTGGTGTCGGGCTTTCATATATTTCTGACAAATTCCTTATGATTTCGAACAAATACAAAAATAAGGTTTGCTTTCGTTTGTCGCTCTACGGTCGTTTTGTGCACATTTTGGGCTAATTAGACCGGGACCTACAGTTTAACGTGGATTCCGAACCACTAAAAAATATCTATGCCACCGCCAGGATTCACACATAAAGCCTATGATACCAACGGCCAGAGCGTTAGCCAATTGGCTATCAGGCCGCTACAAAAATAAGGAGTGATTTGAAGTCATTATAATTAAAGAAATCAAATATTAATAAAATGAATATTTTCAGACTAAAGAAAGTTTGGAATGGTAATTTGTTAAGCAATAGTTTGGAGTCACTATTCATTTCTTATTTTGTTTTCGATACAACTTAATTAAGCAACTATTTGGATATACAGATATTTCATATTTACGAAAAGTCGTTCTGTGATTAACCACGTTGAAAAAAATTCATACCTACAATAACTCAAGAAAAATTTAATTAATTTTATGATTCATTCAGATTAATTAGATTTTATGATTCACATTCATTTAGCATAATTTGAAACTAGGTTCTCTCATTCATGGTAGAATAACTACGTTGAAAATACTCACAATAACTGATCAAGAGAAATTTAATTAAATTTTATGATTCACAGAGATTAATTAGATTGTACGATTCACATTCATTTAACATGATTTGGAATGTTAGATTCTCTTACTCATGGTGGACAGCACCGATAGCGATCGCTGTTTTTTCAGAACAAATACAAATATCCTATGTTACAGACTTGTCAACAGATACAGTTGCAAGCCAAGAGATAAGGCATTCCCTCGATATCTTCCAGACTTTCTTGTGCGTCACACCTCCCCTTTTGGGTTTGCTCCCCCATCTGTTGGAAGGAAGTCGTCTGCCGGATGTCCTCCTTGAGGAAATATTTTTTCAAAACTAACGTTTTCTTCTGCTTAAAATTCTTTAGCAATGTCTTTCCAAGATGTTATTTTTCTTGGTCTTTTTTGGTATCCGTTTACGTGTCGTTTTCTGAGAAAGTCACAGTATATTCGAAAAGTAAATTAAATTTTTCTTTTTAAATATCGGGTAGCGTTTCTAATATTGGGTAGTTTTTTTTTTTTTTTTATCATTGACCTGAGGGATAAATATTTAATTATATAGTTTACATAAAATAATGCGCATTATATTCTATATCCACTAATTGCATTTTATAAATAAATTTAACTTTTATAATACGTTAAGCGAATAAGAAAGCTTTGAATTTTATTTCCACTTTTTATGATTGATACATATGATTTGATATGGAAGGATTTCACAATTCCTACGTAATTCGAAGTCCCTAAATTGATGAGAGCAATGGTTTTATAATACATAAACCTTAATCCATAATCAAATTCTAATATTTTAAGAACAAAATGATAGTTGAACTTTCTTGCTTCTTAGATTCAATCATTTATTATCAATTTTAACCTTATATATACCACATTAAGAAAATTTGGAGAAACGATGGCGATATTTGACTCTCTGCTATTTGATGATTGCGATTTAGAAGACTTACCATCCTTAGCATACTGCTATTTTTTATGCGTCTAAAGATAAACTGCTTTGTTTCACATTTTTTTTGCGTGACTGGTGTGGGCTTTTATTTTATATTGTGCAAGATTTTCCGTGTCTGTTATTTCCTGAAATATTCACAGGACAATTTAAATGTAACGTAAATTGAATAATTAAATGCAAAATTGCGCTTTATGATTGTTGAAAAGAAGTGAACGCCATGAAAATTTTACTGATAAGTGTTTTCAAAAACTGTCAAATGTCATTTCTAAGTAACCCTTAATATTATATGTTTTCAGTTTCTAGCTTGATATCCTTTTGTGTGAGTGGCTGGCCATTTCTCGTGACTCTTTCGATCTCGAGACCGTTTCCGTTTTGTGCTTTTTTCTTAATCCAAAGTTTTTTGTTCTTAGTGTTTTGACGTGGTGTGCTTTTTGAAGTCCATCCGTCTTCCTTTGTCAGTTCATTTTAGTCACAGGGCTTTGTGAGGACGTCAACTCTCGCAGCTGCGTGCCTTTGCTTCCCACTCCTTTTATATCCGGAAACTTTCGAACACCAAAAGAAAAGAAACGGGTGCCCCCGATTTTCTCTTTCTATCGGGAGCAGTACACCCCTCTCCCACCCATTTATATGAAATCGGAAGGGGGGTTGGAGGGTGGAAGAAGGAACGGTTGCGTGTTCGATCGATGGAGTGTTCGACTCTGTTTTGTGCCTCGTGCGATGCCTCTGTTTGGGAATGATGAATGAACGAGACCTGCAAAAAAAGTCATTTGCGTTTTTATGTTTTTTTGTCTTGGACTCTCTTCAAGAACAAGTTCCAAAATTTCACGCATTTCAATTTTAATGATTCTGTGCAGTTTTGTACAGTAATTAATGGATTTTTTGTTGGCTAAATAATTAACCGTTCCCAAATGACCCTTATTTCATTTTGATAAATGTTGATGAAATATTTTTACCCAACAAAGGTAAAAGTTTAGTAATTCATAGTGGAGGACTGATGACAGAGTGGCTAGCGCTCTGACTCTGGGTATCACAGGTATCGGGTTCGAATCCAAGCTGGGCCATGGATGTTCGTAATGGTTCGGAATCCATTTTAAGCCGTAGATCCCGGTATCATATGACCGTAGAGCGTCACAGAGCCAATCAGTCTTTTCATCAACATCATTCCCAAACTGCAAAGGGGCAACACATCAGTCTAAGTGAAGTGAAGTGGTGTGGTGTAGTAGTAGTAATTCGTGGTATAATTAATATTTTCGATAAAGCGTTTCTTACCTAAGTCTGTATGGTTTATTTAAATGAAAATATAAAAGATTCTGCATGTACTCGCGTTGCCAATAGTCTAGTAAAAACTGTACGTTAAAATTCATAATGTTTTCGGGTTTAGTGGTTAGAAGCGTTATGAAATGGATTATTAATTTATATTACTTAGAGTACATAGAAACACGTAAACAGTAATCCATTTCATGCAATATTCATAATTGCTTTGTCAGCATTATTGCTAAAGATCGCACATGCTTGATTATATATATTAAAGGCTTGAAAGACACGAAGACAAGCGAATAAAAGAGTTTGGTTACCATAAAGTTTTTGCTTTAAAAAAAATAGGTATTATCTTAAGACTTATTGGCACTTGTATACTTATTAAGTATACAAGTGACAATAACTCTTGATGTCTTTGTGATCTAAATAATAATTACTTTGAACACATGTAAGACCTGGAAGAAAAAAATGAATGTTGATGTAAATATGCAATTTATGTGTATATGTAAATAATTTTTTACAGATTACTCATTTTAAGTTGTAATGTTTTAAGATTCAAGATATGAAAAAATTTAGAATCAAGTGTTTTATTTGGGAAGGACGTAAATTAAACTTGTGTGTTTGACATCATTTTTGTTAATTGTTGTATATTAATTTTGGATGTGATTCGGATGTGACTCATCCCTAAAACAGAGTTTAATATGAAGAAAGCTAATGAAATAAAGACTATTTCATCTCTAGGACTTAAAAAAAAAAGAAAAACCTCATTACTAATAATTAACGAAACACGTATTCCGGAATCATTAGCCAACAAGAAACTACGAATTGCGTAAGATTCTGATGAAGAAATGTTGCAGTTACTCACGGCATTCTGCAAGATCCTACGTCATCAAAATAGATTGCGTACAAACGAAACATAAACATTAGTGAGTAAGCTGTAAAGTTACCGAATTTATTTATAAATTAAAACGTGTCTTGCTCCAAATAACAGAAGGTAATCTTTTTTTGCAATGAACGTGATCTCGTTTTTCACATCATTCCTGTGAAATGTATTGTTTCGTTTGATAATGCAGTGATCACATTTGTGGTTTTTTTTTTCATGGACTGGTAATGAATATCTCCTAACGCAATTGAATCTAGGTTCTAGTTCGTTCTGAAATATTTGCCTTTAAACGAATTTGCTTGCTGTCTTTGATAAAGTCTTCGTACATGTACTTCATGTTAACTGAACTCTGCTTACCCTGACCAAAGAGTTTTTTTTAGGTGAATTTTAGCAAGAAAAAGGGACTTAATGAGGGTTTTATTTAGCTTAGATTTTTTTTTTCCGTATGAAAACACGTCTTTCATAATTTAGCGCAATCGAAAACATATAAATGTAGGAATAAATGGACATACACCACAATCAAATGTGTCGTGTAAAAATTAAATCGTGTTTAATGTATTAAATTCGTATTATTTAACAAATATCTAGACTTATTCCCTTTCCAGATATTTATTTTATAATTAAACGACTATGCTCACTTAATATTCGTACTATATAATAAATAATTGGACCTGTTCCATTTCCAGACATTTATTTTATACATAAACGACTTGGCTCACAATTGTCTTGAAGCATTTTTATTATGCGGCTGATGTAAAGATAAATATTTGAATTTATTCTAGTCTAAAATTAAGAAGGGAACAGCATCTCATCCATCTTTTTTTTATTTATGCTATAACTTTTGTAAATAATGAAATAACGTGAGCCATTCATTTTCGGTACAAAAGCATCCTTATAATGATAATGGTGCCAATTTTAGTTAAAATCATCGAGGGAAAAGGGTTACCTTTGTTTCAACCTAAATTGAACGTGCTTCCAACTCAAGTTGCGGCTCTGGCCTTTGGTACCACTGGCTTCAGCTTCGAATGTTTGTGAGGGGTTTGGAATCCACGTTAAGCTGTAGTTCCCATTCTAATTAGCCTAAAGTGTGCACAAAATGACTGTAGAGCGACAAACCAAACCATGCCGAGCCCAGCTCAACTTGGAATAGGCTTCCCCTCCCCCATAGAGGGTAAAGGTTCGATCTCAATCGAACGAATCTATTGTGCCTATTCTTGGCAAAGGTAATGTTTTTGTTGTACATGGTTTGACGAACTGAATTGCCTTGCTTAAGAAACCTAACAATCAATATCTACTAGGTCACCATGGATTAATATGCATCATTTAAATTAACAAATACACACGCTTTCCAGTAAATTTTTTTCTTTTTTATATCACATTAGTAATGAAGTAGCTCTCGGTCCAAAAACGTTCTTATTTAACGGACCCTATAAATAAATGAAACTCATTTCTCTCTATCTTTTCCAAAGGTGTCAACCATAGCGTTAAAGAAAAGAAAGCCTAATTAAACAGCCGGAAAGAAGAATAGAAACAAATTTTTAATTCTTTTTCTCTCTCTTAATTTAAATCTCTTAATTAGAGTGCCCAATTGTTTTACTTTATTCATCCTTTTCCCTCTGTGTACACAAGAGCAAAAGTCACAGCTCTAGTGAAATGAAAGTTAAAAATTTATTTTATTTAAAAAAAAAAAAAAAAAAAAAAAAAAGCTCTTCTGGTAAGTGATTAAAAGACTAGCGCCACGCTTTGTAGCGACTCTCTGCTTTTCTTTATTCACCGTTTTCTGGGGTTGTTGGATTTTTCACCTTTTCAGTTGATCGATGGCCGTTTTTAATTGGGATTGTGGATAATAACTCCCCAATCTCTCGATTCCATTTCCTAATGGGAATTGGGCACTTTTAAACTGGAAAATGGATTCGAATGGTAAATTTAAAAAGAAGGTAATCTGGATTTTTTTTAATGGGGTTTTTATCTGTCTGGTGTTGCAAAGCGAAAAACGTTTAATGGTTTCTATGTAAATCACTTCTTGGGAGTTTTTATTACTTTAACGCCATATTATTTGAAATTGTATTTTAAACAGAAATCCAGAACATCGTATAAATTTTATGGTATGAAATCCAAAGCTTGGAAAATGTGTGCAGAAATCCAGAACATGATATAAATTTTAAGCTATAAAATCCAGAGCTTGTAATGCTTTTCAACAGAAAATGTATCAATTTATTTCCACTTTCCTTGTTTTGGAATTGATGGATAAAACTATCAATTTTGAGTATTGATTCAGAATAACTAAATTTTTTAACGTTTTTAATGCATCAGTACAAAAGATTTAATTATTGTAAATATGAAATATTATTCATTTATTTGAAGATATACTTGTTCATTCTGGGATTTAAATTCGATGGTTGTGTTAACTGTACCTAGAAGTCTTGGGGAAAATAATATATAAAAAAAAGAGACCACAGAAAATCACTTCTTATGAATTTTTATTACTTTAACGCATATTATTTGAAATTGTATTTTGCACATTATATAAAATCCAGAGCTTAAAATGCTTTTTCTACAGAAAATGTGTCAATTTATTTCCACTTACGTTATGCTGGAATTCATAGATGGCACTAACAATTTTGAGTATTATTCAGAATATCTAAATTTCTTAACGTTTTTATGGCATCGGTACAAAAGATTTAATTATTGTAAATATAAAATATTTGATAAGTAGTAAATATAGTAATTATAAAATTTAAGATATACTTGTCAATTTCTGTGAATTAAATTCGATGGCTGTGTTAATTGTACCTAAAAGTATTTGGGGAAATAATATAGCAAAAAAATGAATTACAAAGAAAAATACCTTTACTATACATTTGAAAGTTGGTGTCACACTGAGAAAGATGCATAAAAAAAGGTAACATATTGGTAAGTTTTCACTGTGTTAAATAGCTTGCAGGGAACCGCCCTTGCATCTGTGTTAGCAATTGTACGTCACAAAAAAATACTTCTGCATTTTTTATTGTGGGGCTGATCATTAGGTTAAGTGCTTTTCGTGGGAAATACTTCCTCTCCGTAGCAGTACAAAGTATCTCTCTGACTAGTCGTTCCTTTGCAATTTGGGCTCGAACATCGACTTTGATTTTGTGATGGTGGCTCGAGAACATCATCATGGGGAGTTGCATTGTAACCTACGCCCTTGCAAAGTTAGAATTATCGTTATCTTTATTTACATTTTATGTTAAGGTTAACGACTGACCTGACGAGTGAGTGCGGATGATTGAAATTGCAACTGTAAAGAGATCATGGGAGGTCCGGTTTCTCTTCCTAATTAATCTTTCACTAGAATTTAGCAGATTATATCGTATATTTATTATTGTGGTGAAATAGTGGCATGTCCATCAAAAATTAAATTAAACCGTATGTGTATAATATAGAATCTGATATCTTGACTGTATAAAATTTACACAAACTCTCAATTTTTTTTTTTTTTTTTTTTTTTTTTTTCCCCAAGATAATGAGTAATGTATTTATAGAGGAAAGTAAAATTGTGAAGAAACTCGTGCTATTTCTATTTATTTTCGCACTCCTAAGGTGATGTAATCTAACAGTGCCAACTGAGCTAATTTGCAGAAATTTCAACTAAGGATGGCAAGACATCTCCTATTATTTATTTGTTGTTAAATTTAATATTAAATGTCTTCGTAATTTGAGAATGTTATGGATAATCTCTTATGATATGAAGAATCAAGTTTTGCTTTAAAAACATCTTCTATGCATATTATAGGTTTGCCTCAATTCTGTATTTTACTCTTGTCTAACTTTGCCGAATGACTGTCTGTTTGCTCTTAAATATTCGAATCATGCCGTATCTTAAGAGCATTTGACACAAAATATTTTAATTAATCAATTCGTAAACCCGTGATGACACATTAGCATACTGACACAAACGTCTTTCCTCCTTTAGTTTTCCTCATATTATAATTCACATTTAAATAATGACATCTAAAAGACTGTCTTTGAATGCCGATTACGAAAAAAATTAAAAGAAATTGCTTTTTTTTTTTTTTAAGCTTGAAGATAAGCTACGGACGCGGACTAACAATACCCCCGCAACGCTCAACGATCCTGTTAGACCAGGACTTACGGTTTAAAGTGTACTCCGATCCACTATAAACATCTATGGCATCGCCGAGACTCGAACCCGAAACCTGTGGTACCGAGCGTCACAGCGCTAGCCACTCGGCCATCTGGCCCATTTAAAACAAAGAAAAAGCGTTGCAAAGATAAATATATATATATAATCATGATTTTCTGCAAATAGTATTGAAGCTCTTTAGAAATCGTAGTCATTGTTATTTGTAATGGAACGAGAAGAAAAAAAAAACATCACTTATGTACTGAATTATTGCATCATATAGCCTTTTGCGCAGTTATAGAAAATAAAGATAACGATTCAATTTCATTGAAACCATGGTCAGATCCAGTATGTCCTTAAGTACCAGATACAAAATCCTTTTTTTTGCTCCGTACTGATGGTCACTCCTCATTTCTGTTCTGGAAATCTCTTCTCCATTGTGGCTGTAGTTCTTTTTTTTTTTATTTCCCCCTCATTCATCTTCCATTTATATCAAATGATCATCCCCTTCCCCCTTCTTTTTCTGTTCCAGGTCTCGTGACCCTGGCGACGAGAGGACCTTTGTTCGGTCGCCAAGAGGGACAAAATAGAGACTGTTTCCATCGTGAATCATCCCTCCGCCATAGATTTCACACACGAGGCGTGCTTTGAAAAATCTGCTGCGAACAATCGTTTTTCGAATAGAACGGGGTGGGATCTTTTTTTAAATACATATTTTAAATTCTCCCCCACCACTTTTGTAGTAGTAGCCTTTTACATCGGCTACTCTGTCATGGATTCGTATGAACTTTAGAAAACTGAGTCATATGTCGTTCCTCCTCATAAATTCGTTAAATTGTTCACGATTGATCGTGTAAAGGGTGGTATTTTAGATTGCAAATTTTTTTTTTAAAAAGTGGACAATTTTTTTTTTTAGAGATCTCTTAGCGATTATTTTTTGAGGCAGTCTTGTAACTCTTGTATTGTTTCAGTGACAAATTTCTGTAATTATTATTGCTACGGTGTGGATTTTGGCGATTTGCCATGCCATCTTTGTCATATGAATAACATCCATCTAAACCGGGTTTATTGCTCATCTACTTGCACTACAAAAAAAAAATGCAAGATATGAATGATGAATCCATTGAAACTTAATATTTTATGGCAACGTTTGTATTACTAACATGGTAAGCATTGCTGTTTTTATAGTTTCTTTCACTTTACATTAGAATCTTTACGATTTCTACCTCCTCCATAAAAAGCGTCCCGATGGCCGTTGGTACCTCAGGCTTCAGGTTCGAATTGTGACGGTGGCATGGATGTTTGTGAGTGGTTTGGAATCCACGTTAAATTGTAGGTCCCGGTCTAATTACCCCAAAGAGTGCACAAAATGACCGTAGAGCGACAAACCAAATCATAAGAAAGAAAACATTTGATAAATATTCAATTAAATAAGTTTATTCATTTTGTTTGCAATTGAAATTCGAGTTAATAAAGATATAATAAATAATCTATAACTTAAAGCAATTATTTTTTTAACTCTTATCCTTGATCCTTATTCTTATGATCCTTATACTTGAAATTTTAATTGATTATAATTGGAATAAGGAATAACTTTAATGACTATTTAATTTAGCTAAGAGTATTACTAGATGATCAAATGTAATATTTTATTATATTTTTTTGCTAAATAAAGTCTATTATATAATAGGTAATAACTTAGATAATTTTTATTTCTTCTTTAAAAAATATATAGTTTTTTTTTTATGTCTCAATTATTGATATCGTCTAAAATTAGTGGCAATACTATTCTACGTTGACCTTCAAACTCCATGGAGCAAAACCGAAAGTTGTTTAACATATTAACTCTATTATGGCTGAATGTCTTCTTTTTTTCCCACAGATTAAACGCTTAAATATTCATTATTTTATTTATTTTGCACATTACCATTTGTTCTGCCTTGCGTTTCCCACGCGACACAGAATAATATATATGAGAAAATTATTAGTTCTCAATCAGAAATAGAATAGCGAATATGCGAGTGTGAAAGATGCACTGAAAAAACTGCAGTAATGTCCGTTAAGAACTATTAATTTACTTACAGATTTTTTTTTTTATTTTTATTATTTCTTCTGTAATTTACTCATCTTTTGTTATTAAAAATATATAGTTTTTTTTTTTATTATATATATATATATATAAATTCTTATATTCTGCCTTGATCCATGATTTAGTTTTGTTTGTCGCTATACCGTCATTTTTTGAACACTTTGGGCTAATTAGACCGCTACCTACAGTAAGCAATTGTTAGAATCAACTGTTGTAATATCATTTGAAAAGAGTTTAATAGGCATTTTAATTTTTAAAAAAAAGTGTGGGGTGACTCTTAAACAAATGAATTTATATATCGAATTTCGAACTGCTGGCAATGTGTTAAATTTGTTTTAAAAAATAAACAATTTACTACTTCGACCAGAATCTGGGCAACATGCTTTTGATTAAATATCTTGTAACCAGACATTAGTCGAATTAGTCTTAAAAATAAGTTGAATCATTCTTTTTTTCTGCTTGACATTTTTGTGTGCGAGCATGAGAAACCACTCACTTAATGAAAGAGCTATCTTTCAGTTTGAAACCCGATGTCCCCAGCTTATCTCGCCTTTTTACTGCTGTGGCTGAGAAAACTAATCTTTATTCAAGAACGAAAAATCTCTGGCAATCTTCTTTCTTGCAAGATCAGTAAAAAAAAAAGAACCTAGGAATTATTCTACGAATTACTGGATAAGCAAACGTTCTTTTACAGCGCCTCGTGTCAGAGAGGTCGAAATGAAGAGGGTGTAAAACCCACTTTTATGGTCTAAATTTGTTCCCATCTCGAATGCCGTGTGAAGAGAACTGCGTGCGAAAGTGTCCCCCCCTCCTCCCTCCCTGCTAGGGCTCTTAACATTTTTAGTGTTGAGACATGGAACTTCCATTTCTTTGCACCAGACTAGCACAGGCCCATTCTTCCATGCCAAAAAAAAAAAGGGTCTTTTTTTTTTTTTTTTTTTTCATACTCATCGCCATTTTAATTACATCTGCAGGAGGCATTGGTATTTAGTATTTAAGTTTGGTCGCTATTCGCAGTTACAGTTAAAAAAAAACTTTTATTAAAACATCTATTCATTGGCTGAACAGCACCATGGTGGACCAAGGCCGTATGTCTTCTGGCAGATTTCGAGATTGACAACCCTATTCCGTAAACAGCAACGCTCTACAGGTTTACCGACGGTTTTAAAGTGGATTTCGAAACCACTACAAACATCCATAGCACCGCTCGAACTCGGAATCTATAGTACCGAACGCCAGATAAACATCTATCACGACTTGAAAATCAAGATAACTTCCAATTAAAGACTTGTTAGCACATGGTCGGTTAGCAGTAAATAAACAGTTAAAATAAATCTTATTGGCAACCGGTTGATGAATTTAATGTTCTGTATAAGTTATCCACTGATTTTAGATAATTATTTTGTGTCATTCTTCAGTCGATACAAATTTTAGTATGCAACTTCACGAATAATCTTATGCATATAAACAATTGTGCTAATGCTCCGTGGCAGATTAAAATTGAAAAGATCTAGGCTTCTTTTTTTATCATTTCTTTAACGTGAATTTAGACATTAATTTTTTTTATTTTATTCCGAACAACAAACTCTTATGTGAGAGGGAAGAAAATGAAATCTATAATTTAAGTCTGAGAATTTTGTAGAATTCCGTTCTTATTTAAATTATTTAATTCGGTGAATTTAGAATCTTTTTATTTAACTAGCTGGATCTAAGCAAACAAAAAGCAATCAGTTGTCAGGATATATGGAGTCGATCATCTATTTATACGAATTTTTTTTTACGCGTAATTTTTTGGAGCATATCTATCTTTCAAACAGACGATGGAAATAAAAAAGTTATCATTTGTAAAAGTATGCCATTTTTCAGTTTATATTAATATCTTTATTTAAAGTAATCAAAAATGTTGCATACAAAAAATATTAACAAATTTTAAATTTAGCTTATTGTGGTAAAGGCTATATATATATATTCATGCCTATATATGTGTTGTTTGTTGTTGTTGTTGTTTCTAATCCCACTTGGCTGGCCAAGCCCACGAGCCCATACGTACTCATGATTGAAGGGGAAGGAAGCAGCTTCTGTTGTGATGGAGCACCCGTAGGTAGAAACCTGACTTTGGCTCCGTGACGCTCTTACAGTCATAGGAGACTGGGACCTACAGCTTAAAGTGGATTCCGAACCACTACAAACATCCATGGCACCGCCGGGATTCGAACCCGAAACCTGTGGCACCGAGCGCCAGAGCGCTAGACACTCGGCCATTCAGGTCCCAAATTTGCCAACGGCACGCGGTGTTCCCAGGTGGTCACCCTCCCAAGTACTGACCGCGCCCAATGATGCTTGACTTCGGTGTTCTAACGAGAACCGGTATATTCATCATGGTACGGCCGTTGGCTCCTATATATGTCGAATGAAGAAATGTTATTATTAATGTTACTGGTTTAACAGAAGAAAGCTGAGAAATTAAATGAATTGGGGCCGAACTTTATCAACCTTAACGGATATTAATATGATCTGGATCCTGTGATCGTTTGCTTATTGTTATAGCTACAGAAAATTATTTCAAATGGGACAGGTAAATTCTCTTTCACTCTTTCCCTTCCCCATTTCTTCTCATCTTGTTGCAAGAGAAAACAATTCCTTCCTACTATCGCTGGTGCCCATCTTTTTTGTACAGAGAAGTCTTAATGTTTTTTTTGCCAGGAAGACAATCCCCAGGTTCCTCATTTTTTCGTGTGTGAAATGGAATTAGGTCCGTTGCCCCATCTGGTTGCCTCAGGAGGGCAGGGGGCCTTCATCCTGCTGGATTATTCTGCCCCAGGGAATGATTCCGGGGTATTATTGTGCGGGGGCCCCCCTTACCCGCATTTCGGTGCCGTTTATGGAAGACCCTTTTTTCTTCTCCGGTTGTTTCAGTGGGTGTATGGTAAGCCATAAACTTAAATCATTCGTTTATCTTGACGTCGCTCGTGGATAAGGAAAATAGCTGCTTGGGAATACTCCACCCTATTAGTTTCCAGCTGCTTCAGTACCTTTGATGGTTTTTGTTTTCATTGAAACTCTTTTTTGGAGTTCCTTAATTGTTAAGTTTTTGAATGCATGTGGAGGAAAAAATATTTTGAGTGTAGTACTTAAACTTAAATGTTACCCCCTGGAGTAAATAATTCAGCAATGAGTTAGACATCTTGATGGAAATTTGAGACTCGTAGGATTTATTTTGGCACGTTTATGGATATAGTTGTATCTTGATGTAGCGTACGTGACTTGTTCTTAACTTGCAATTTCTATCTCAAAACACAATTTTCTTGTTGTCCCAAATGGTGTCAGGTCCAGATGGTTCAATAGATGATTGGTCATCCACAATTCTCTTTAAAATGTAGCTAATGATAACATCTATGATGAGTTTAGATAAATCATATTCTACGTTGATCGATACCTTTTGGTTTCTTTTTGGTGTTGTTTATGCCATTGTGGTGGTGGGGTGGAAAGATAGGGTTCTTTGCCCAGAAGTCTGTATCCCCAGTTGCTGGCAATGCAGTAGGTAGAAGTGGAAAAAAAATGGCGTACATCAAGAAATTGCTGCTGACTTGTATTGTTTAGCAATCACTTGTATCATTTTTGTTTCTGTTCAACTGTTCTTAGCGACCTGATGGCTAATTATCTAGTGCTGGCCTTTGGTACCACAGGCTTCAGGTTCTTCTGATGGAGGATGTCGCATGGAGGTTTGTTAGTGTTCCAGAATCCACGCTAAACTGTAGGTACCGGTCTAATTAGTCTAAAGTGTGAAAAAATTACCGTAGAGCGGCAAACCAAACCAAATCTACTGTTCTTAATATTTTGGACCATATATGAGATGAATTATAGCATTTAAAAAAATTTCTGACTACAGCCAAAAATCTAGAATTAAACGATGATGAAATGATTCCATACATACTTTTAGCTATAGTAAAAATAAATATAATAAGCATTCGTCTTTAGCTAATCGCTTTGTTTGTACAAAAATGGCACTCGTGTTCATGACTCTGTGTTTAACTGTGTATGTTCAGCTCAAAATGTTCCATAAAAATACATATTGGATATTTCATATCTAATGCAATTCGTGCGATTTTCTATATAATTGGAAATGTCTCTGAACTGTAAATGTCTCTTAAACTTTCAAGAACCCTACATGACAATTTCTAGGTCAACTTATCTCGCTGTACAACACTAAAGTGCATACTTTGTAACACTGTCTCATTTCTCACGAACTCTTTGCGCCCTCAATACTGCTTCAGGGGGGACTGAGAGAGAGTCAACTTATCTCCGCTATGCTGGGAAGTATAGGACTGAAGTGGGATCTCGTTTTTATCTCGCCGAAAAAGCTTTGTATGGATACGAGTAGTGCTGAGTTAATTTGCAAAATGGGTAAATCGAAGCCCATTTTGAAAGGGGAGAGACTTCGCTTGTCGTTCGCTCGCTAATTGCCCATCACACTCGCCAGAAACTATTTTACGAGGCAGCATAAACGCCACCTGGAATGGTTACTGTCGAAAGTTACTGATAGTTTTATGTCATTAAACTGCACCTTGGAAGGGAGGGGGAGTTGCAATTCCATGTGAAGTTTGATTTCTCCAACGTCGATCGATGATTGCTGATTGAAAAAGAACCTAGGTGTGTCGGAATTCGACCTGAACTTGTGGCTTGATTCGATTTTCTATCATCTTACCTTTTTCTAATTTGTGAAAAACTATTTGCGAAATTCATATTTCACTCGATTGATTCCCAGAACTATTTGCAACTTCTAATATATAGTGTGAATATAATGTCAATATTAGTTGTATTTGCAATGTATAGTGTCAATATTAGTTCTAATATATAGTGTAGTGATTGCTGAATCATGAACAGCTGTAGTGTATTTTTTTAAAGAAAATACTACCATTTTCATCGAAATAATGCTTAGATTTTGATAAGCATTTGGATATATTTTATTGTTATTTATTCTCTTGGCGTGAATTGATTCCCAGAACTTCGCAATTTCTAATATATGGTGTCAATGCAGTGACTGTTGGACCATGATGATTTGTATTTTTAATTTATTTTTAGTATACTACCATTAAGTGTATTTTTAAGAAAACACTACCATTTTCATCGAAATAATGCTTAGATTTTGATAAGCATTTGGATATATTTTATTGTTGTTATTTATTCTCTTGGCGTGAATTGATTCCCAGAACTTCGCAATTTCTAATATATGGTGTCAATGCAGTGACTGTTGGACCATGATGATTTGTATTTTTAATTTATTTTTAAGTATACTACCATTAAGTGTATTTTTAAGAAAACACTACCATTTTCATCGAAATAATGTTTAGGTTTTGATAAACATTTGGATAAATTTTATTGTTGCTACTTATTCTCTCGGTGTGAATTAGCCGAATTTATAAGATTATGTGTTTAGTTAATAAATTAATGTATTTTTCGCATATTTGTGCCGTGAAAATATAAGTTAACTTATAAGATGCGAATTCCACATTTATATTTTTTAAGATCTTATTCCTATTCTTAAACATGTAACGGTATTTGGAAATTTTTTTTTTTAACCTTCATTTATTTTAGTTATTGTGTTTCTCATTTCTATTACCTATTTCATTAAGTACTATTGTTTAATATAAAAGTAAAAAGAAAAAATATGTCCTTTTGGGGTACTCTGGTTCATCTAGATTATTTTTAAATGCTCCCGTAAATCTTCAGATGAACCTCCTTATAATCCTTGGTTCAACTTGGGTC